>CM052283.1:230950-596623 GCA_028455765.1 Lasioglossum oenotherae | reverse complement strand
CGAGTTGCCACAGTCGGCCCGGTGCGGCGCGCCAACTGTCTATTGGCTGCTATTGGCCGACTGTGGCGACTCGCGTCTAGGCCGCGCTCTGATTGGTCCGTGTTTTTCGTTAATAATTCCTAAACAAAGCCGCGTATACCATTTTCGCAAAGGAAAATGTTACTTCAAATGATCTCAGGAACCTCCCATTTCCGGCTGTTGAAGGAATTTTGTGAAACCCTGTATAATACACCGTGAGTGGGGCGAAT
Organism: Lasioglossum oenotherae; assembly: GCA_028455765.1. Classification (NCBI taxonomy): domain Eukaryota; kingdom Metazoa; phylum Arthropoda; class Insecta; order Hymenoptera; family Halictidae; genus Lasioglossum; species Lasioglossum oenotherae. The sequence goes on along the minus strand of CM052283.1, from coordinate 596,375 downwards.
GGGAGACACGCTGCGCGTGCGCGATGGGGACGCAACAATGACTGACATTTCGCAGGATTTAGGTTATTGCCGCGTATCTTATCGTACCTATTATGTATATGTACCTACTTGTTTGAAATGAATCATATGGATCGTTCTCATTTTTCTTCTACACGATAAATTGGCAAATTATGTTTTGTTTGCAACGTCACATGTTAAAGAAATAATTAATAATTACATGGTATGTGAAATAAGTAAATGGGTGAATTTTACGTGGCAATAACCTAAAACCTGCGAAATGTCATGACATTGTTGCGTCCCCATCGCGCACGCGCAACTTGTCTCCCATTCGCCCCACTCAATTCTAGGTTAGATGGCGATGGAATAGGATAGTGAAAGGGGAAAAGTAGGAGAGTATTTCCGAGAATTTGGACATGGTTTCATACCCCATCTGGCACCATAGGCTGGACTGGGAGAGCACAGTTTCGCGCGGAATCGCGAAGACCATGGCTCTCTTTCCGCGTCGGAGTATCTCTAATTTCTTCTCGTTCGCTATAACCACGAATTCGAAAAGTGTGCTACGTGTAGTGTTCAGTAATTGTGTGAAAGTGTAGTGTTTCCTGTTTCACTGGTGTTACAACCAAATGGATTTACGGCTGAATAAGTGAGTTTTTAATTCAATCAGTTTCTACTTCTGCTATCGTTCGGGTAAAGTTGCCGATGATGTGGGTCCTCACCGATTTCGATGACTGAAATATGTTATAAAGTCGATGTTTTAAATATCTTTTTCCTTTGAAATAAAGCTCATCGGAATCGAATAGGAAATAGTACATCGATCGATTTACAATTACATACAAGTTTTTACAATAATATCGTAAACTAAAGCCGATCGACAGAAACTGTAAAGGGAAATGTTGTTAAGAATCATGGCATTGACAACATATCCAAAGCTTATCGAAATTTGGCGAGGATTCACATCATCGAGAAACTTTTGTTCGTTGCGATATCACGGCGTGCCATTGACGCGTATAGCTCGCGCTCTGATTGGTCAGTGTTTTTCGTTAATAACTCGTTAACGAAGCCGCGGACGACATTTTTTCAAAGGAAAATGTCGCTTGAAATGATCTCAGAACCTCCCCTTTTCGGCTCCGGAGGTAATTTTGAGACGCCCTGTACATTCTTCATACAAAAAAAATTGGGCACTTTATCTTTAGTAGGTTTTCCAGGACAGCGTTATGAAGAAAAGGAATTTTTTCGGTGATAAATTGTATCTGACAAAGTTTGATCTTTGAACGCTTATTGTAACGAGAGTTTTTAATAACTTTAATTAATATTATTGGTTTCGAATGTAATGGACATTTAAGAAACGTTGTACATTTGTCAAAAATCGATATGAGGACTTTGATTTTTTAGCTTATGAACAGCTAGCGCGTCGATCTGGCCCACTGTGCGCCGGCCCCCTTAACTGTATTGGTTTGATTTTGCCGCGATGTTCACCTCGTTGCTGTCCTCGATCTTCACCGCTCCACTATATCAGCACCCTAATCAGTAGAATGGCGCTAAGAATGCGTAAACCGTGGTAACCGCAGCCAACTTGATCTTCCCGCGTAGAGAGGTATCCGATGCGAAAAAGTTGTATGGTGCCGCGGAAGGTCTGGCGGATGCATAGGAGGACCTTGGGTGGAGATCGGGATACGTAGCGTCGAAGAGGGGGATAGCTCAGTTCCGGAAGAGGATGTCGTAGATAGCCAGGTCGAGCAACAGAGGCGCGCGGCACCCGCTGGAACCGTGGAAGATCGCGGAGAGGAGAGCACGGGGGCGCCTGCGCCCTCGGCTATACCGAGTTTCTGCGTACGTTTCCATCAGTCGGGTCTTCTACTCCGGACCGCGAACAACCAGTGATCGGGACCGCGTGTCTCCGCCACCGTGGAAACACCCTCTCGGACGTCGCGACGTGTTTCTGCGAGCGGAAACCGCCCGTTCCGCGTGCCGCTCGTTTCGAAATCGCGAGCCGTCCACCGAGGTGACAATTCCTCCTTTCGTCCTAAACAAAAATCCTTTTCCTCCCGAAACTGTCGGATCGCCGTCCCCCGGCGAACAGACAAAAGTTTCTCGCTGATACTTCGGGCGCGTACTCCCACGCGGCAAATTTTTCTACCGTGCCCGCATTCTCACGGTTACCTAGCCGAGTACGCGAGATACGCGGCTACCCCTCTATCCGCGGGGTACTTTGAATCGCCTCTCTGTCCTTCGGGAATTTTTAATAGCTGTTTCCAGCGGAGCGATACTCTCCAGCCCGCGGATAAGCATCAAATTAAGGGCGAGTTTACCGCACGTAAAACGGGAAATAAACCGCCCCGCCGGTTTTACGCGAACTTAGCCGCCGTACATCGTTCCGCGATCGCTCCCCTCAAAATTCGCAGAGGATCGTTGTCGCGTTTATCGGTGGGAACCGTTCGACAGATAGAAATTCGCAAATGATCGCCGTGTTTTATTCACGACCGGTGAATAGCCGGCGAGAGTACCGCCGGACATTCTATCGGCAAGGATCAAAGGGCGTGATCGTTAACGTCGTTAGCGCTAATTAATCATCGGCAGGTGGATAAATATCGTGTATCAGGGTGATAAGCGGCGCACGGACGCGGGGTCGTGTCTGCCGATAATTATGAACAGGCCAACTCATTAGTCGCAGCGAACGGCGACGTTAACGGCCGAGCGTTCGTCGCTCGGAGAGCCATTCAATTGTTAGTCGGGCCGGCGCGCCGCGACGTCGAAAGAACGGCTCCGCGAAAGTAATTAGACAGCGCGCATTGTCCTCTCATCGAGTGGGACTAGAAATAACACTCCTGGATCCACGCGAGAACTCACTCCGCCATCCACTCCTTGAATTACAGCGTTGCGGCGACCATTCGCCGAAAGTGCAGGAGAACTATTCGCACGCGTGGCTCAGTGCGAAAGAGAACTCGAGAGAGAGTGCTCGGACACCGGATTGGTCGATCCATCATTTCAGTCGGTGTCGGCGGAGCAGAGCGCAAGAGGAATCCGTTCCGCCGGTTGGACCGCGTAATTAATCGGGAGACTTAATCGAGTGCCGAATTAATCGGGACAGATTTACGAGCTAGCGTGCGCGACACCGTCGGGCCGGGTCGTGTCGGGTCGGGCGAGACCCTACGATACACCGGCGCGTGGTCTGTCCGTGATCATGAAGTATAACCGGTGCGTGCAGATGATCGCGCGACGCTCGCTGATGAAAAAATCGAGGAGAGACCGAGGCTCGGCGCGCGGACGTTAAAGGGGACACGGATCGTACATCAACGCCTGACCTGGAACACCGATCCCCCCTCTGAAACACGCCAAAAAGGAAACGATCGAGCGAAACGGGCTTTTCACGCTCGACCCGCTCTTTCTCTCGCCCATCCCACGCCCTTTTTTTCTCTTCTACCTTCTCATTTTCTCTCGTTCTCTGGCTCGGTTTGTCTCCCGTCGCGTCGCACGGCCACTAATTAATCTTCCGGCCGGGACGTTCAACGACGCTCGCTTACCGGCATAAAATCGCGACAAGAGGATCGCGAGCGGGCCGGACTACCGGCAAGATAACGAGGCGGGTTCGCGGGCCAAATAATTCGGACAGAGCTGACTCGGGCCGCACTCGTTATTAGCAAACAGTCCGCCAAGTGTTTCCGCGGGAACGACTCGATTCCCCTGAACGCTCGTGGAAGCTCGACTGATCAAAGACGCCTGGAAAAGACACTGCTCGCCGAGTGGCATTCTTCGGGGTTTCCGAGGATCAACGTCTCGACCGTGACGGAACCTTGAGGAACCTGGCTGATCCCGGATTGCCCGGAGAAGGAAATCCTCTTGGCATCTGGATCGAGTCGGCGAAGTTCGGCGCTAATTTGTGGCGCCGGAGAGACATCCTCGAAAGTGCGTAACTTGGAGCCGGATCATCCCAGAGGGAAGAGAAAGACGGGCGAGTTGGTAAAATTTCATTCGTAGATGCGCGAAACGGATCGCTCGACTTGTTGAGAGCTGGAAGTCGGAGATGACGATTGATGACTGAGATGACCCGGCTAGGGTGTAGACGGTAGCGAGGTGGAGTACGTTGAAAGGGGAGAGAAATGTTCGAGAAGGGGTGGAGGATCGAAAGAGCCGGAGGCCAGTGATCAGTGAACTGGATCCGATCCGGTAGATTGTAGCTGGTCTCACGGGGATCGGGGACGATTGAAAATTTCGCCGGTGCTCGGTGGACGATATTTCACGTGCGTGAGAATGACAGGGGTCCGCGAGAAGTGAACGCGAGAAAGGTAACGTGTCCAGTGAAAAAGGAGACGGAACCGGACTGACAGGAAATTGTGGAATCGCTACCGGGGGAGAGATATCCTGTGGGCGAGCCGGTCAGTCGACGGTGATGGCATGAGGACATTAGTAAGGAGGAACTGCGGGTCTAGTGAGGAGGAGGATGAGGATGGTGGTGAGCGTGATGGTCCTTGGTCAGCTACTGACGAGGATCCTGCTCGCTGCCCACGCTGGGGATCGGCTCGCGGCGGCTCGCAGGATTCTCAGGGACGTGCCGCTGATAGATGGGTAAGTGTCACCGTGTTTTTCTCACGTGTACTCTCTCGCTCGCGAGTTACCACTGACAATTGATTTGTTTCGGCTTCGAGGGAAAGTGAACCGCTTGCCATTTGTCTTTGCAAATTGAGATTGATCACCTTTTGAATGGCTGTTGCGGTTTTGGACCTCGATTGCACCTGAAAACTACTCGAAACTGTTCTGGCTCCGTCTAATTTGTACAGTTGATGAGCAGCTTCTGTGGGAAAAAGTGATTGATGAAGTTCGAGGGCTGTGCAAGTTCTCGCGGTCAATTGACGTCGACTGATTCTTGTAATTGTGGATACTGATTCGAATTTTCTGATGACCAAAGGTGTATTCGAAATTGGTGGAGCTTAGATATAGCGTACGTAATTACGCTGTTCAGTTTTCAAGCACAACTGATTTATCACAGCTGTGTGACCCGTACTCCGGACATCTAGTCTGAAACGTTAAAAATCTACCGTAGGAAGAAATTTGTCCTAGATTGTTTCTCTGAAGTATGTTTGTATTTGGAGGGACTCTGTTCAGCAGTGACCAGACTATGTAAAAAGATACAGCTCTGCGAAGACACAATGTAAACCCGAGGCAAATGTATCATAAAACAAGATTATTTCTACGTTGACAGACTTCATCCTTTTGAATACGATGTGTCCCATAAATCCTGGCACAGGGAAGAAGATATATCTTCGCACGTAATACTTTCCATGCGCGGCTTTGTCTTCGAGAGAATCGAATTTGAATGCAGGCTGGGCTCGCATAGCACCGAACAAGACACGTATTCTTGACTATTCAACTCATATTTTCATCAAAAATCACTCTTTTCATAGTCGTACCTCCAGAAACTGTCCATTTCACGCAAAACGCTTTATCAAAGTCTCGACCGTGTACCCATGCGATCGACCAAAATTCTTCGAGTCTATCTTCACCGCAATTTTGAAAATCCCTTCGTGTCGCTTGAATCGCTCCTATTATAAAATCGACGAAACACGATTTTAATATACATATAAATGGATGTCCGAAAGAAGGGCCCATCTTCTTTTGCTTTAACATTTAATAAAACAAACCGTAAAAAAGTCTTTCTGTCTTCAGTGTTTTTCTAATGGAAGAAGAGCCTATGTAATTTTATAATTGCAATTCACGTTTGAGCTCAAAATTGCGTTCCTATGAAATTAAAAAAAAAAACCGGATATAGGCTCGTCTTCCGTCTTGAAGAATAATGGTCGGGGTAAAATTAACATGGCACAGGGTGTGACTTTTATTCACCAGGTTCGCAGAGGGTTGGCAGGTTTCCGACAAGTGAAGAGCTAAGAACGAAATGAAAAATGTGTGATTAAAAATTGAATGAATTTCGAGATATCAGAAGCGCGGAAAAATCCGCAGTGATCAAGTACCGTGAGAGTATGAGAGTCGCGGTGACTTATGATGAGAGATGACTAGGGAAGACAGGTGTTGATGACCCAAGGAAGCAAAACAGCAGAAGTTCGGGTGTTTTGATGCCGTAGATGAGTAATGCGGCGAAAGTAGGTTGGAAAACAGTCTCGCCATATAATGACGAGTTTCGGAGTGGTTCGGCTATCGCGGCGCTCTGTGATCGATTCGCGCGAACTGTCTGCGAAGTCGGTGTCTATAATAGATGGAGCGGCGAGTCTGCGTTTATGTGTTACGCGGAACGCTGGCTTGAGATACAGTTTGCTCGCCGAATTTCGCGGGTGCTCGTGGCTCGCGGCGTCAGGTTCGCAAAATCGTTGAAATTTTAATGAACAACCGAAAACTCTCGTGTGATCGTTAACAGGGATGGCCGTTGAAACGCGAGAACCGCAAGGCCCGAATTTATAGCCGGCAAGAACAATGTCGTCGTAACGACGCGCACGGACGGACATTCTACGGCCAAGCGTGCCTCTAATTACACCGGAATTAAACTCGAAAGGAATGTCGGCTGGTGTCCGAACCGTGATAAAGCGTCGAACGACACCCGGCCGGTTTTTCCACGTTCGAGCTGTTCCCCTCGTAACTCCATTTATCTGTCACTTTCCGATCCGTTCTCTCTGTCTCTACCTGCTTCTCTCGGATGGAGGTATCGGTATCGTAACATTTATCAAGACCGCCGCGAAATCAAATTTATCTCGACAAAACGGCACCGGGAACCGAAACCCTAGACAATTTGTTTCGACGAGATGCGTTACCGTGCGCTTGGATTCACCCGCGAAACCATGGTTTCCCGTAATTGTGGAACTGAAACGTTAGCGCCCGGAATTTACGTGAATTGTACCTAAACGTAGAAATTAATTGTTTTCCGGTTAATGCTGCCGCAGCCCCGATACAGTTTAAGCACAAAAGAAACGCGTGCACGTGGAGCTCGATGCAAAAGGAACCATGCGAGTGGTTCAGTTCTAAGGTAGCCCTGTGTTGTTGCGGAGAGATTGGATGACAACGGAGTCAATCAACGAGTCGAGCTAATTCGAAAAATATCGTGTAATCTTAATCAAGTTGTTTGTAATTATACGTACTCGTACCATTCCCTGCGTTACCTTCCCTCTTTTCCTTAGATCCCTTTCTCCCGAGATCTTATCCTTCCCTAAATTTCCATCCTCCAGCGGACAGTTCCCGAAAAAATTTCGAAATCACCTGCATTGTCCAAGTTCATCGAAAATGCGTACGACGCTTATTTCTCAAGTGGTAATCGCAGGATCATGGCCCAGGAGAGAGCGAGAGAAGAGAATGTGCTAGAGAAAGAAGGCCGATCCAATTGGACGAAACTCGGGATTCTCGTGCATTCTCCGCAAGATAATGAGAAAGTTTCGCGCGAATGGGAAAGAAAAGACACTAATGGAGGGAGAGAGAATTAAACAGGCCTGCTAAGAAAGAAAGAACAGAGACACAGAACAGAGAGTGAGAGAGAGAGAGAGAGGGGGGGGGAGAGAGAGAGAAAGAGAAAGACTACTAGGAGAAAAGGGAATGGAAAGGGGCGATTCGAGGGCAACGACAAGGGAGCACGGAAGAAATAGAGGCTGGGATAGAATTTAGCTCGAGGATGGCCCGTGGCTATTGGTCCTCCAGTTTCTCGGGTTACTGGACGGCGGATACGAATTTCCGTTTCTCCCGTTCCGAAACGAGACAGTGTGTGTCTCTTCCGGATGCTTCCGTACATGTATCACGGCGGCATGGCACCAAGTCGCCCGTACGTACGCTATGTCCCCACGGTGTCCTGTATCGGTGTCCGACCAAATAACCTGTCGGATCGAAAGGCGACAATGGGCCGCGCACTCGTTACCGAACATGGTTCCCAGAAGAATTTCCAAAAGATCGACTTTCTCCTTCGACTCCTCTTTACAACTGCGATACGGCCGTGACACGGTGTCACGTGTCATCGTGTCAATACCATTCAGAGTGTCACGATAACGTCATGGGACGTTCTACTCCTATGGTCTTCTACATTTTAAAGCACCTGTTGTGTATCGACATTCTTTAAATTTTCCATTTTCTAATTGTTTTAACCTCTCAAACAAAATCCAAGTCGCATGGTGGTGATATGGAAAAAGTTATCGTCTTTCTAAGAGTGTTCGAACATTAATCAGAATCACTGTACATTGGATCCCCATGGGAAGTCATCGACACAGATTTCTCCGACACGGTTTTCACCGACAACATTTCATTAATTTTTTATTTATTAATTAATTAATTCAAGAACACTCGGTTTCATATTTCGTTTTTCCACTGATTTTCATTCAATCCGCATTAATTAATTAATTAATTAATTAAAAATTAATGGAATGTTATTTCCATGTACATGATCCCTGTACATTATGGTGGTTCTTAGCTATAGGAGCCAAAAATTTGTTCAAAGATTTTTTTTTTTAATGTGGTTGCATTACTTTCCGGTCAGACCCTGTACAAGTTTCACTGCAGCAACAAGCGATGTCAGCACGAAGTCCACACCGAAAGAATCACGACCCAGTTCTCGCAGAATCATGCTCCATCAGCTGGCCACTTTGTGGAGGGTTAAATAGACGCCCGCGACCGATATATGTGCGCTTCTTTGAAAGCCTAGTTGCTGGCTATCGTCGGTCACGTGTCGAGAATAAGCCACTAGTCCCCGAGAAAGACGAGATTCAGACTTTTGTTGTTGTAAATTACGGTCTTGTGCCCGGATTCCGTCGCAGGGACCTTTCACACTTGGCTCGCGATAGAAATTCGAGGGCTTCTCGGAGGTATTCCGTGGATGAAAGGCAGCGAGGTTAGGGAGTCGAACACGAGCGATTTCGCCCGATTGTCGACGACTCGAAGGCGATTCGTTACCGATAACGAGTGAAAGCCTCGTCGAGCCTATTGTGTCCCGTATAATAGTTTGCATTTTTGTCAGGCCGGGCTGAGCTACGTTGGACCCCTTTCGGCCCTGGTCTGGCCTCCGGGGACGAAACGACAGTGCGAGAGCTTAGCTAACAATCGGGCGATGAGCGTCGCCGGGTTGTTCGTGAAACCGTAAAAATGGACGAAACCAAGCGACGGATTTTCGACGCCGGCCAATCCACACGCATTGTAATCGAAAAGTCCATTCGGCCGAAATAGGCGCGAGCACGCGTGAGAAAACAAAAATGAAAACAGACTATGAAACTCTCTTTCGTACCTCAACCCGGAAAAAAAGGACTGCTGTTCTTGTTCGCGGAACCGCGCTGCTCGCTCGCCATTCCCGAATTTGTTGTTCGACGGAAACGCAGCTTCCGATTGTTGATCTCCTGGAGCACCATGTGGGTCGCTTTGGGGATCGTAACGTGAGTCGATGTTTGTTCAACCCCTTGTCGAGCGATTGTATACAGTTCATTTAATCCGCTGTTGGTGGTAGTAATCTTGTAAAAGTTACAATTTTATGATTCTTGTTATTCGACTGTTGATCTCCTAGAAAAGAATGTGGAACGTATTTAGGATTGTTACGCTCGTTATTGTTTGTTCAACCCCTGTGGGAACGATAGCCTTCTTTCGATTGCCAATGTATTCTGCAGATGAAGAAAATGTTACTCGTGAGAAAATACCGAAATGTTTCACATTTGATATAACGAATGGTTCCATAACGAGGAAATGGAATTTCATTTTGATTTGAAAGAGTAATGCGCGTGTATAGTAGATTCTGTTTGACCATTGTGCAATAATTGTACCTACTAATGATCAAATAGCGAACGAGTTCGTAGAACATTAAACTCGATATTTAAATTTACCCTCGAGCATCGTTCAGGTAATTGTTGCGTTCATATTTTATAGACTGAATTTTATCACAATGTGAATGTACAGTGTTTGGCAGTGATGCTATTATTATGCGCTGTCTGCTTAACCATTTGCAGAAGCATTGAATTCAATTATTGCTTCAAACGTAAACTCTTTCTCCCGTGCACTCGCAATTGCTATTAATTCAAAAGAAGAATACTATTTTTATCAGGCTCCTCTGTTCTGCAATCAATGCGAACATTTTTCAGTTTGCATAAAGATCCGCAGTCTACTAATTAATTACTACACATTTAAGTATTGTATGAGGTATTATATCAATTTAAAAACCACAAAATTGAATAAGAACAGAATTATTCGATTGGGTTGGCAAGAAAGTAATTTCGGTATTTTAAGGTGAAATGAAACCCGACTTTGTTATTCAATATGTAGCTGTCGCAGCTTTATTAAAATAGCCAATAACTTTATTAAGCTACCAGAAAGATGGCAAAAGATCATCGAAGAAAATGGAAAATATTTTATCGATTAAAGTTTATTGCTTAAAGAAAGTTTTGTTTCACCTCAAAATACCGAAATTACTTTCTTGCCAACCCAATAGATCGGAGAAATGTTTAATTTTCAAGTTAAAATAGCTCCGACTGCAAAGGGTTAACAATAATCTATTTGTTGAGCAACGCACCTGTGTTAATCGCTCCTCTACGAAGCTGAGAAAAATTTAATTTTGTCCGTAGACATTATTACCTGCGAGTAAATTGCAGCGCAAGAGGTTAATGATGCGGTCTCTAAAAACAGGGTCGTTTGCAGTGTTATCGTTGTCCTGTCCACGATATCAACCACAAATTACAAATTAGCTGCAATCTAGTTCCAAACGAGACCGTCGTCCCCATTATCTACTTATATCCATAATGAATCCCGTCCGAGGCACGACAAAAAGACAATTACAGAAATTTTCAGCAGTGGTAAACCAAGATGATAATTGCAGGCCGCGCACATTCGCCGTTACACGATGGCGGGAGCGTATCATTCCGAGCGTAAAAATTCCCATTTCAGCGGCGACGGCCGACAATTTTTGCCAAGTGTATACTTACAAGGTGTCTCATCAAAATGAGATCGCCCAAACATTGGCCTCATTTATCGCTGTACTTGCAAATTTCTCGAGACGAAGTTGCACTGTCTCAAACGCAACATGTAACGACTAGACTGCGGATCTTTAAGCGAAGTAAAATTTGTTTCCATCAATTGCAATTCACAGGCGCCAAGCAGGAATTTATCGCTCTCTTTAATAGACCTAACAAGTTGCAAATAATGTCTTGATATTCGCAAATTTCTTTAATCTGCATATCGCCTGAAGTTATTGGGTCGTTCGGAAAGTTCCCGCCGACAAAGAGGGCGAAGCTCGCCGGTGCATGGAAATTCGGAAGCGTGGCGCCGCGCCACGTCGCTAAACCGCGAACAACATTCGCCCGGTAATTACCGTTGTTTGCCATGCGTGCCTCTGCAAACAGACATTCGCCGGGGCCTTTTTCACCGGGAAATTGTGCGCGCCGCTCCGCTCAGCTGATAACGCGACCGGACAGCCTGCTTGTAATTACGTCGTTGAACGACGCCGTTTACAGCGTTCATCGCCGCGCGGAAATATTTAATTACCCCGGGGCGGCCGAGAAAACGCCTCGAGAGTGGCCGCCGGCTGTATTAAGCGGCGAGGGAAGCCTCGCAACGGTGTCTTCGCTTTAAAGCTTCGAGCCTCTTACCGCGCCACCAAGAAATCGCCTAACAAGAAAATATGATCATAACGCTCCGAGCCGATCCGTCCGGCCTCCCAGCGCGCGCGAGATTTTCGACCGAGTTTCAATTTGCTGGCGACTTTCCTCGTGCTTAAGTGCATCTTGACGTCGCTTCGCACTAAAGAAAGCTGAATTGAATAAAGTCTTCCACAAAATATTGTAATAGTTCATAACAATAAAAATAATAGTTCATAATCTATAGCTGTTGCCGAGACATTTAAGGCTAGGCATGTTAACAAACAGAAGACAGGCCTCGCTGACTGTAAGCTGATCAACGCGCACATATAATAAATTACTTTTACGAAAGCCTTATAATATGCAGTTGTAGTATTAAAAAGTATAAATTATTTAATTCGTTCGCGCCGAAATGGTGACAGCTATAGCCATACAATAATCACGAACTTTCTTCTTCTAAGAAGATTGTAAAATAACTGGTAGTACAAACGATTAAAAGAGAGTCCAATGTGTAAACGCTTGATTGCAATTTCGTTCCGCAGCTTTGTCGTGGGTTCGTTCAGAAGCCGTCTGAACCTTTGAATGCGGGGCTCTTTAGGACCCTGGCCGCGCCTGGAGGTGGTTGCTGCTTATAAATCAGAGTTCTAGCCGGCCACGAAAACGCAAGGGGTGTTCGACACCCCTCGAGCAACAAGTTCCCGGCGTCGGTCATCGAGCGAGTTCGAGCTTTGTCCCTGAAACGGCGCGGCCACGAGCGGAATCGTTGAAGGTTAGACGTCGCGACGACGGCGACGACGACAGGGAGGAAGACCTGTTTTATTATGCAACCCGTACGCGTTGCTCGACTCTTGGTCTCACATTGTCTTGGTTCCAGCGGCGGCTTAGCATACCTAAGCGCGGAAAGTTGGCTGGCTGGGCTACGGTGCATAAATATATAAAGCTCGGGATGGCAACGTGCACAAGGAACGACGACGCGCAAGTAGCGTCCACGATGATGCTTCAACGCTTAAAAGCGGAAAAGGAGATTTAGGCCGACCCCGACGAGTTGGCCAAGTTGAGCGCCTCCGCGCCGCATCGCAGAAAGTGGATAGAGGAGAACACCTTTCTAACGGAGTAATCGCGAATGGCGAAGGCCCCGGCCCCTCTCCCGACGACAATCTGATTTGCCCGTCTTTAGAGCCGATAAAACGATCGACCAGTCCTGTCCCCGCTCCCCGGAGACATTTTACGGGGCCTCGATCGCTTGCCGCGAGAGCAAAGTGGTTTTTATGGGAACGTATATTCTCTGCCCGCCACGCAGAACGCTATGCAAATAGTTTTTTAAAAGCGTGTCCCACAAGAATCGCTATTTCGTGAAAATCTGGGAGGCACGTGTAATTGTTTCTTACAGCTACTTACCAGCTTTAACCCCTTGACTCAAGAGGACTGTCTCACGTGAACCCTGAAAACATTTTTTTAAGGTTTTAGACAAGCGGCGAAACATATAAAATTTCTACAGAACGAATGCGAATGCTTTCTATTCAACGTTTCTATTTAATCAGAGAGTTGAACATTAATATTACAAGAATGGAGTTTCATTTATATCGAAAAAGCGAATAATAATATCCACGTGTGCTGAATTCACGAGCACGAGTAATTGCTTCATTTATATTAATTTTTGTTTGCATACTGACTCCGCACCACTAATTGATTTGTCTTGACCCTTTTACGAAAATCGATTACATACTTGGTAGAAATATTCTCCGATTAATAACGTGCCGAATTATAAATTATTGAAATGTCAATCTGTCATTGTTTATAGTCGATGTTTCATGAAGTTCCATTCCTGCAGAAATTGCCTTTTAAACGCACGAATCATTATCTACGTCTGACCATTACGGGTTGTTTCCACTTCCGCGTTACCGGCGTTGTGAAGCAGCGTTTTATCAGTTTGGTTACCTTCCAGCACTTACTTTCTCATGATCCCAGGTTTCCAGCAGCATTACAATAATTAATTTGCACAGAAACGATGATTAATGGGCGGACATACCGAGCAAATAAGATATCAAATCTTTGTATATCCCCGTGCACGCGAGTGTCGCATTTTTTCAAACTGTGCCGCGTATAATCGATCCGACACACGTTCGTGTAAGTTCCAACAGACAGGTCCTAGTACAAGCTTCCTCGCTAACCAATTTAACCAATTGTTCGAACAGCGAGACACTTCGCATCGTCCTTTTGAAGATCCAATTATCTTTACACTTTCTCTGTCTGTAACTTCCAAGTATTACTCGTCTGCAATGTCCAATTATTTCGCGAAGCCAATTAAAAGCGCATGAAATATTCGAAACCGGAGGAGAATCGTCTGCCTGCACTTTGTTGCCCGTGAAATTCGAGTCCAGCGACAGGATGATTCCAAATAATTGTTATTCGATTTATCGTTTCTTCTCTTCGCAAACGATGACCACGCAAATGAAACAATAAAAATCGCGCACAGCTTTCTCGACAACCAGTTTAATCAATTGTCCGAACAATAAAACACTTCGTCCTTTTGAAAATCCAATTATCTTCGCTCTTACCATTTCCGTAATTTCGAACCACTGCTCATCTACAGTGTATAATTACAATTCCGAATTATATCAAGAGCGCTTTTCGGCCGTTCTAAACTGGAGACGAACCGCGCCAGTTTGCCAGTGGAACGATTCCGTTAACCGCGAAATTCGAATCCAGCAACCAAAACGAGTCGAAATGATTGTTGTGCGAGCTTTTGTATCGTTTTTCACCCCGTCAAATCGAGTACTCCACGCACGGTTTTATAAGCTTCGGTGGGTTCATCAATTTGCTCGAACTGTGCAACACTTCGTATCATTCTTCGGGAAATCCAATTATTCTTACACTTGCGTTATCCATCATTTCGATCTATCCGCAATGTGATTAAACCGCGGATTTTATGCGAGATAAAAGTTTTCTGTATCAATTACAACAAAAGGGAGTTACGGAAAAATTGATTACTCCTCTAATTAATTTGAAACTGTTGTAACTAATGTACCAGTAATAATAACACATCATTTACCGGCAATCATTTCATAATTTTTGCAATTGTGTGGTCCATTTTTTAACAGTTTCTTCAATGACAAATCGCAACAGCAGACTGCATCGTGAGGAATAAAATATTAAATTCATTTGACATTTCTTCTATTCCGTGTTGCACCTACTCATTATTGCTATAAACGCATAAAAAACACGCAGCCTGTTTAAACTCGGAAGATAGTAATTATTTCGTAAACCTGATCAAATGCATATTCGAAATTGGAGACGAGCAACACGGCTTTGTTAGCCGCGAAATTCGAACCCGAGTACCGAAAACGATTCGAAATGATTGTTATGTGAGCTGCCGCGTCGTTTTCATTCCCGCGGGATAGAGATGAAGAAGACCGCAAAAATTTCCGGTTGGAAAAAAGATACCGGGACGCGATAGTCGGAGAAGGCGTATGCACACTTTGATATTCCCGACTACGTCCGATGGGATCTCGTAACCGTATTCGAAAAGAATGTGGTCTACGAGGGCAATGATAACGATCGCAATACCCGTAGAGAAAGATTATCGAAGCCGCGGCACATGAAACTGCTCGACGTACGATTATTGCCGGCCTGCAATACGGAAGAAGTACTTTTCCCGATTTCTCGGATTCCTGCTAAAAGTGCCACGGTGAAATCGAAGTTTCTTTCTTCCACCACGATATCCGACTCGATTCCAGGAGTGGGGGCGCCATGAACGAATACTCTAAGTTCTTTTATGCTCCATGCATCGCAACGAGAGTCGTACGAGAAAAGTACACGTTCAAAGAGTTCCAAGACCTGTGTAACAGACAATTCTGTCGATTATCAAATTTTCATTCTTCAATTTTCTACACTTTTCGTTCGGTTCGTGAAGCTTTACGTTGCAAAAAAATTCTGTAAAAAATTACCGTATCGATATCGTTAAGCAATGGTTTGAAAGCCTGAAACCTCTAGTTCCAGAGAATTGTTGCTATGTTGGTTTTTTACAAAGTTATAGCGAGATGAAGACAACATTGACGGTTAACAAACATTATGTGCAACTTTGGAACATCACACGGGGAGCAACAAATTTTTTTGGTAAATCGCGTTAATATCATTTGGAAGGGCTATCTTTTAGAATTCTATGATTTTGTAAAAAACCAACATAGCAACAATTTGAAACAGAACATCTGAAACTAGATGTTTCAGGCTTTCAAACCATTGTTTAACGATATCGATACGGCAATTTTTGATGGAAGTTATGATGGAGTTATGATCACGTAAAGTGGGAACAATATTTCGGGTTCGCACAAGTGATCCCTTAATTATTTTGAGGAGTGTATATTTTGGAAAGTATTTAATTTTTTTGAGACAATCCTCTGTTGAGCTCTTGAAGCATCTTTTAGAAATGCTTTTGTTGATAGATCGTTTGTATGTCTTGGGAAGCATTCAGCTTCTTCGAAAGAAGTTTATTGTATAGACTGTTCGGAAAGTTTAATGAAAGAGCGCAGTGATTACTCTGAAATACGTGAGCCCCTTTCATTAATGGTGTCGTTGATCGATCAGAGTCGCGGATGATTGACGCCCGATTTGTCAGCGCCGCCATAGGAACCATCGATGACCGTCGAGACTAATTAAAACTGATGGGTCTAATAAATTGCATACACGTTATCATTTCCATACTATTAATATTATGAGTAGATCGTGGAATATTTATGCAAATTGACATTCTCGTAGGTTCATCTACAGAAGATGATAACATAAAAATTGACTGATATTTGCAAATATTACTCGAGGGATTCAACTAGGTACAAATTATTCATCGTACAGCCGCCGAACCAACACACCGCGGTACGTTGAGAACATTTCTGTTCCCGAGCAGTTCAAATGTTTTCTTATGTTCTAAATGCATGGCGACGCGCAGTCTAATTATGTTGTATACCTGCCGGCAAGGTAGTCAATGTTTCTCCAGCATAAGTGCGCGGGAGTATAATAACCAGACGGTGGATGTATATGCAAATGAACATTCATATTCCTCGATCTACGCTAGCAGGATCTGAATACAAGTTCTATGTGGAAAGAAGGGAAGCAACGTCTTCGTCCGACTGCATTAAAATCCTTTTTTTTATTCTGTTTTACCTGTTGCGTTCGTCGTAAAGCAAACATTCACAGTTTAATGACACGACTCGATACGATCATTTTTCTTCGGCGGCGTTTTATCGCTGTACTTACACGCGTTTACGAGTTCTCTTTCCTGTATTAAACGTGCGAAAATCTACAATCGATGTATCAGTAAATTGATGATCGACGCATCTTTACGCAGACTTCACTCGCAAATAACAAACATAACTTTTGATTTATATGTTCAGTTTTCAATGTTTTCAGTTTTTGGGCTCTTTTCAAACAGTCGCTTTGATCGCAGTACGTTATAAACCAGCAGCGTGCACAAATCAGTTTTTCAATGCTCAATTTACATAACTAAAGTTATTATAGCAAGTACGTATTAATATCCTTTTTGCTCAATTCCAATTCACCTATTCTACTTACTGTATTATATATATATATATTGTCTTGTAGACGCAAATTCTTCCTTTGAAAAATGTTCAAAACGGAACCGAAACGTTAGCAAAGAAGAAAAGTTTTTTGCAAAATTGCTAGATTTACTAAGTGATCGAAACGGAAGCGCCGGAAGCATCATTAAATTAAATTTTTTACATTTACAATCGATATTTGGGATTATGTTCTAACTTTTGGTATCTCGATTTTCGTTCAAGTAAATGTTCAATTGAGAAAATATCGTGGATTATTTCTACGCTACAATAGACGAAATCTGTCGTCTACCTAAACTTCGATAGTCGCTTTCGGAGTTTGTTTTCCGGAACGATACTCGAAGAACCGTCGTCGGACGATGTGTTACAGACAAAAGAGAAAGTCCCGACAAAGAGTCCATTGCTTAAGATTGAAAAATGCGTCGTCGGAGGGTCGGCTAGATTAAAAAAGTTGCTCGATCGTGTCCAGGAAACTCGAGATTCCCTTTTCTCACCAACAACGTTGACAAGTCAACCCGATATTCGATAATGCTCCGATCTTGGCTTCCTCCTCCGCGATTAACATCGAGAAAAACAACTCGGAGCGAAATCAAATCGGACCGGACAGCAGACAAGAAATATCAAAAACATTGACCAGAGTTTGGAACTTCGAAGTAACACGACAGAACGTTAATGAACCCCGCAAGATCTCCCGGCTCGCATCTCATCCGTTATTACAAATTTCGACACCCCATCGGAACTTCGCTTCCATATCATTCATCAAATGATTACACCCTCCTCGTAAGTAAAATGGATGGCTTTCTTTCCCCGTACGATGAATCCATCACAATATTAGGGATAGTAACATCGCTCGGAGTCCCTGTTATTCTATGGACGGCAAAGGTGGCGTGGGTGGAGGTGATTATTTTGAATCGAAGAAGACGGGGGTACTGGCTTCTGAAATTTCTTCCATCGATCAAAAAATAGAAATTCTGGATTATTCCCTAGTTAATTTTATGCACTTAGGTTTCGGAAAAGAATGGGTGAAACATCCGACGAATTTAATATTTATCACGCGGTTTGCCTTCCGGGTCTCCAACAGAGAGGCGGAAAACAAGCAGCTTCGGGTTTTTAAGGGCGCTATAGCCGGGCTGGACACAGTCCACCCGTGAAAATCAGTGTTCTCCTAGGCTTCGACACATACGCAAAAGATCTAAGATTGGTATTTCGGGCGCCAGACATCGAGAGATGTCACACGAAATCACACGAACAAAAGGAAGCCTGGGAGAGCACGGCCGCGAAAGATAGAATAGCTCAGGATGGGCGCAGGATTCTACGCGGAATCGGACAAGACGTTGCCCACGGCGGGAATGGACCTCGAAATGAATTACTCTCGTCTAACTGAGACTACATACTGTAATACCAGTTTGACTCGACTAATAATACTGTACACGCTGTCGGGTGGATACCCGGCATTTGCTAGTAATCAAGCTAGAGAAATTTCGTTCATATTATAATAAAAACAACCAATTAATTGACTTGCCCCGTAGACGGACTTACTCTACTCCACCATACATTATTTGTAGATTGTAGATTGTAGATTTCCATTTGATTTGATCGGTTCTGTGCAGACTCGCGGCAAAGGCGACACGCGAAAGCGTTTGTGGCGAGGCGATAAAAATCCGACAAAACGTTCGAAAGTTCTTGTCCGCGGAAGATCGACGGGATCACGGATACATTCGTAATTGCACTCGAGTTTTTCCCGAGGCAGAAAATTATTCGTGGGATCCGGTCGTCCTACTTCGAGAGCCGATACTCATACGTGACCCGCACGAAAAACCTCCCTTACCCCGCTGGTCCCGCTCGTTCGCAACGTTTGAAGCTCGATTTACTTGGTCGAAGAGGAGGGGAGGGGACTGCTTTCAATCTACTTCAAGTCATTCGTGTGCCGATTCGAAACGATTTTCTGCCGGCGCGCTCCAGTTGCCTTACCCGCTATCGAGCGGAGAAATTAGGAAACAGCCGTGCAGTTTTCTCTCTTTGATTCGCCCTCTCGATAAAACCAACGAAAACGAGAAGAAATTCAATCGGGCCTAGGTTGGGAAAACAGTTTCGATGCGTATGATACTTCTGAATTTGTATCGGCGAGGTGATGCATACAGTAGAATACCATTAATATTCGAACAGCGTTCAAAAGACGACTACTTTTTTAACGTGGGACCATACCACCTAGAATAATTTGTTTACTACATAATGTGAAATTGGTTGGAATTTCAGAGAAAATTCTAAAGGTTGTATCATTTCACAAAAAAAGTACAGCTTGTCAAATCTAGCTGCGCGGCTGAATGTCCCCCGCAAGGGGAAATGTCCCCGCTGCGTAACTATGGTGATCGTCACCTGTCAAACGATGCACGTGGCGTCAGTTCAGTTAAAAAGTAAAGTGACACAAGTGTATTCACATAAACATATAAACAGTTGTTTTGTATGTTCACTGATGTAAAAAATAATGGACAGTACGCACTTTTGACGAGGTGTGTACCTTACCGTTCATATGTTGCATCCTTCTCTCGTCAAGTGCGCGCGCGCCCGCGGTCTCTGTTTTTGTTTCGCTCATTCCTATGTTTTGGTCAAACGCACAGCTAGATTTGACAAGCTGTATATACAGGGTGTACAACCGAGCAGGGGGTGATAGTACATACATGTAAAAGTAAGTCGAGAAAAAGGAATAACATTTATTCGTTTAACGCATCGTTTCCGAGAAAATCGAGTTTAACGTTCCGGCAGGTTGACCATGGTCAAACGCTTCAGATGATTCCTATGCAACAGCACGTGTATTCGCTGCATTTTCAAACTCGATCTTCTCGAAAACGAAGCGTCAAACAAAACCTGTGTAAGTGTGTCGTTCATTTAGAGTAGCGAACACATAAAGAGACATTTTCAGCATCTACTGCTGCCGTATGGCATGATTGGGCCATAAGGGGTTAACAAGAACATGGAGGATCAGCTAGGTCCTCATCCGTTTCTAGGGGAGCGCGTCTGAATCGCGCGTTATCGAAGATCCTGTCGCCACTGTCGGCGGCCGTGTCGCTCTCCACTTGTGCATTATTCATTAAAAATGTCCGCAGTGTAAATTCCGCAAGCATTCACACGACGGCCCTGTCTCCGGAAAGATAATATCGTGTCGGTCGAAGTTTCGCGGACGGGCTACGCCGATCCCGATAACGAAGGGGCCGGCGCGGGCGGCGTAACGCGATCTCATGGTGACCGGTTCCTTAGAATCTTCGCTATCCTTACAAATGGATTCACTGGACGGTGCTAATAATTCATCCCACCCTCTCTCACTCTCCCACTCCCTTCCACTGTCTCTCTGTACCTTCGCATCCCTCCGTCCTTCCAGCCCCGCAACAATGGGCGAGCGTAAGCCCGAAGACTTGGCTGCAACTTCGATCGTTATCGTCGTCCTTCTTTTCCATTCGTTCGCCTCGCGAGCCCGTTAACGAACGTCCGCAGAAGTTACCGCGTGCCACCCACGCGCGCCGTCCAAGCCACGATGGTTTCAGTGCTCGTTAATAAAATTAATTACAACGAGGACGATGGAAAGAGTGACAAAGCCGCGGGCGCCGGACCGCCCCGCGATACCGCCCTATTCGGAACTCAAATTTCGGCCAAGAGCGAAACGAACGGGTACTCTGGTTGCTCGTTATTAATCTAAGAATTATTTGAGAAACTGGGACCAAGGTTCTTCGATAACAATACCGAAAAAAATTGTTGCATGTGCCGTTAGTAGATCGCAGATTTTATAACATTAAAAACAGATTATTAAAAATGGGTGATAAGAAACGTGCAGTGGCACTTTTCATATAAAACTGTTCAGTATTATACGGCGCGGGTGGAAGCTCTTTAGTCTACGAATTCTTAGCTATAACTGATCCTGACTGTTTAGGTCAGGCCTCATTCAGCTCTTGAAACAAAGTATCCAATTCGATACTTCGTAACTTCTGTTTAGAATACGATTCCGAGAGTCTTATGTCATATTCTCGAAATTTTCGAAAAAACCCGATTCCTTCGGGAATGTTGAAATTTTCGGGAACCCGACCCGACCCGACTCGACCTCTTCTCGACTCGTCCCGACCATCAGGTTCCCGATATTTCGGGTTCTCGCACACCCCTATCAGTTACCTTTATGTCAATTCATTGTACATTAGTTCCGCTATACAGTGTAATTTCGTTTAACAAACTGTTCTCAAAAGTGCAAATATAGTTTATTTATACGCATCCGTTACCACACTTATCCTTTCAATCTTGCATTCTGTCTCTCATACCAATCACTCTGCGATCCTGCCTCACTCTTCTCAGTCATTCCATTCTTTCCAATTACACTTTCCTTTCATTTTGGTCGAGCAAGACCGCATCCTTCACAAATACGATTATGAGATCATTAATTCATCTTTGACGAGGAACAATAAGTTTATTGTGCATATCACGTATTGATAATCCAACACAAATGACATCAAACGATTTTTTCCGTTGTTTTTTCGAACGACGGCGACTTGGAATTCGAAGTTCGCGCGTCAAGGAATTACGCCGCCGGGTTCTCGCCAAAACGGGGTCACGTATTAAAGTTTCAACCTGGTCGGACTTTATTAGACAGGTCGAGTGAACGCCAGGTCAAAGGTACTCGTTTATATTTCACCTTGCCGTTATCGTGGAAACGAGTCGAGGCGCGGCGACCTTTAACTGGAGCCGGCGGCGCGGCGCGGCGGTGGCAGACACGCCCGGCCAGCCGGCTCAACGAAATTAAACGAACCGGGCTCTCTCCCGTGTCGATAACGAAACAACCGACGCTTGTTACTATCTCGAGGAACCCGGACCCGCTTGTAGCACATGTCGGGAACAGATACGCCATGCCAATTTCCTTCCTCCATGGAATATTTCTCCTCTGCAGATCGGAGTTGCTTGGGAAACTTTTCGTTTTAACCGGCAGGGCTCGTTGATCAGGGGTTGTAAGTACTGTGCCTGATTCGCAAGGTGTCCTGCGAAAGGAGTACGGAGCCGATTGATCCTAGTGGGAGGGCACACATTGTCTGATATGCATTTTCGTTTAAATATTCGAATAAACCTCGTTTCAAATGTGTTCAAACAAACTTTACTTGAAATGTGTCCAAGCGAACTGTAATCCAAATGTGTTCAATTGATAAACTATTCTGGTGACCTGGTAAACTCTTTCTGGTGAATCTAGAGCAAAACTATGTAGACGATACGATTAAGAAATGAAGTAAGGGACGTGGTTAGGTTATGAGACAGGTTTTGTTTTTGGTCTGTAGCTTTTTGCTTGATGAAGATATCGAAGAGTTTTATATACCGTTGGTAAGGTGAAGGAAATACGCAACTTTCATACGGAAAATGTTTCGTCATTTGATCAACAAGTAAAATTTTATGGCCAACTTTCCGAGAACATGTTTTTTCACTTCCTGAAAAAAGTGGTTGGGTTGCGAGACACTCGAAAAATTCAACTAAAAGTGGTGAAATATAAAGTAAAACCCATGTAACTTTAAGCAAAAATGAATTTTTATTCATTTTTAAGACATTAAGTGGCCAAAGAAGTTAAAAAGAATAGCAAAACTTGGAAAAAACCTAAACGAAGCGTGGAAAATGCAATTTATGTCTTCTTGTAAGCCGACTTCCAGCAATCGACGAGCCCAATCAAGGGAAATTTCGCGGCGACTTAATTGCGGTTTGATCTACAAGTAAGTCTGCGCGGAATGCGCCGGGGCTGAAAAACCGAAGTGAAACGTTCCGCGTTGAAGTTTCTTTGTAAGGGGTTACAGTGGGTGAAGCGTGCGGTTCCACGGTTACCGCGTTTCACTCAAAGATCCCGCGATAAAATGGCGCCGAAGGTGTAAAGTGTTTGCGGTCATTAGCGGTAACAAGACTGGCGAGAGTTCTTCGGCAATCTGCAGGCGCGGTCGCCAATAGCAAATAGCGGGGTCGGAGGTTAATTTCGGTGTAACCGAGTCTGCGATACGTGTGCAGAGGCTCGTGCTGTGGTGCCGACTACCCGAATTGTGTTCGTAGCACGTACCTGTACACACGTACACAGAAATATAGGGAGAGGGAGGCGGGGGGGGGGAGAGAGAGAAGCCGAAGGCAACCCGCAGCAGACACCAACTTCCGGCGGAGTTAATGTAGCTGCAACGCCTAACTAGATTTCATGGAGTTAGTCGAAGGCGTCGATGCTGTCTTAGCGAGTGAGTCCACCTCCAGGGACTCAGCGAGTCGGAAATCGGATCATGGATCTCGGATCCCAAAACGTGACTTAAAACTCGAGCGTGTTCGCAGCCTCGATCGAACGCCGCCTGTCCCAAAATCGGACGCCACCGAATTCGAGAGCGACGAGGACAGGTACAGACTCCCTGGGAATTTCACGGGAAATTTCGAAGAAATTGCTGATCGATCACCCGACACTCCCTGCAGACTTGCCGGTCGATAAAGAACTCCCAGCCACTTTGCATTCCCTGGCACTTTCCGTTTCTAGACAGAAGACGGATTAACAGCGCCGCCGCGCCGTTCCTGTCCTCTACAGTCTCCGTTCGCGGGTTATCGCCCCGGTCTACTTTAACAAATTTATTGCTCGTTTGACGGAATCGTTGTTCAGTTCAATTGACAGCCTTTATCATTATTTATATGCTAGTATAAATAGACGTATAAGATTTATAATATGAGTGCAGAATACATAACTCAGATTGCTACGATCAATTAAATATTTCAGAGTTTATTTTGTACTTATACAGTAACGAGCATAACTGCAAAATGTGTCAACTTGTCTCAGTCCACACTAATCGCGGGCGGAAACTTTAGGCAAGAATGATCAAAGACAGCGACGGCGACGGCAGCGCGGGGTTTATCTGTTTATCTGTAAGGAGGCGGCTAATGGAACCGGGTAATTACCCGATTATTCATGGAACGCGTGGAACGCGACGTCGCGGGTATTAATATCACGCGCAATTCATTTACCGGGCTCTGCCAGGTGAGATAACCCTTGTAATGTAACGCAGATGTAACGGTAACGTCTGCGGTACACGGTCCCCGGCAAACTTTAATAACTTCATTGAGTCACTGCACGCAGATAACTGCGGGGCCGTGTTACAGGGGAAGGGGAAGCTCGCAAAATAAATTGTCGCGGAGCGTATTAACCCTACGGGAGACGGGGTCGGCGCCGAGAGTAACTTTAAAGAGGCAGTAACAAAGTTCGCCGGATTTTATGCTGGATTAGATTTTACGATTCCAGCACGGCAGCCGTGGAGACCGCCGAAATGCTCGCAGCCCAGCCGCTTAATCGCCGAACAAATTAAAACGGAAAAGAAAACTCGACGTTAATGCGCCGAGCGATGGTACGGCCCTGCATCGCACCGTCCGAGACCACAGTTTACTGCAGAAGTGCGTTAAAACATTCAATTGTGCTCTCCTTTCGCAAACACCGGCCCGAGCACGGCTAATACGGCCAGATTTTAATCAACCCTCGCCGCGCTAAAAAATGCAGATTGTATGCTATTTTTGCGGTTAACCGGCTTGTACCGCTGTTCTTAGTTTTCCAAGGTGTTTAACATATTATGCATCGCTCGCGTCACCCGCTGCGGGGGGAGGGGGCGGCCGGTTATTTTAGAAATTTAGCTGCTGCGTAACACTGGCGAAATGTTTCAAGTTGCTGTAATCGTTCATCTTTAATTAAAATCTGGTACAGTTTTTTCATTGCGATTCTTTGTAAGTGTCAAAAGGTTCGGACGAGATAAGGGCTGAAGGGAGACCGCTTCTATGATGTTTGAACTGTAAGAGCCAAGTTTTTTATATTTTGATGAATGAGTCACGTTTAACTTTTCATATACCCGCGTTCTAACAAGTAAGAGGAATTTTAATCATTTCCGTAGTCGTTCACTCCTCTACATTTTATGTTTCAGTTCGCAATTTTTTTATAGGACAGTTTTAACATTTAGCGTGTGTGCTCGCGTAGAAAAATGTTCAATGACGCACTTTCAGTAGCGCCGCTCAATTCTTTTTGAGGTGAAACTTTTTTGCTGAGGGGGCTACAATTTTCCAGCGTTGCGGAAGTGACGAAATTTCGCGAATAACCTCGAATAGTTTGACAAGTAACATTTTCATAATTAATTTACTAACTTTAAAGACTTCATTGGTGAACTTATAAGATTGTAGAATGTAAAATGAAGCCTTGGCTACATTCCCATTTCAGTTTTATGCAGGTTTGATGCTTAAATTGTTAGTTATTAACAAATTTTGGAGAAGTGGTATGTTATGTATGTCTGTCTTTATCGCAAGGTTCGACCCTCCTTGTCTTACGCGTTATGGGAACTACTGAAACAATCAGCACGCACAACAACTGTTAATAACTAATTAAACAGAGTTAATTTGTAAACATTTGCAATTGGATAACATAGAATCAACCTCCAGCTACTTTTACATGCACTTTCTCATTGGATTTTGTTCCGACTGAAAGATTTATAAAAAGTTATCCAAACCTTTGTTCTAAACTAACCTGAAAAATTTTGACAGGTGTCAGGAAAGTAAAAAAACATACGCGTGGAAAACCACGCGCGGCAGAAATAGAACTTCTTGCAGTCTAGTAATGTTTAGAAGTAAATTAAGATTGGAAATGGTAAATAATCCTAATGAAGCGACAACAAGATCAGGAACAACACTCGATGCAGTATTCGCAAGACATTTAGACAAAATTGAATGAAGAATGTTTACATCATGTTTTAGCTATCACAAGCCAATTGTTTCAATGATAGAATCATAGAAAATCATTAAAAAAATAATGAAAAATCAAAATTTACGACGCAAAGAAGGAGACCGTATGGGAAATGGTATGAACTATGTCTCTTTCTTTTCCATATGCACTCCTTCTTTAAGTCGCGGTCGTTCATTATTTTTTCTATGATTCTATAATTGAAACAATTGGCTTGTGATAGCTGAAATTCTTGATTCAATTTTGTCTAAATGTCTTGCAAATAACGCATCGAGAGTTGTTCCTAAACTTGCTGTCGGTTCATTAGAATTATTTACCATTTCCAATCTTAATTTACTTCTAAATATTACTAGACTGCAAGAAGTTTTACTTATGCCGCGCGTGGTTTTTATGTTTTAACATAACGAAATACCAAGCAAAAAGCATTTCCATTATTCTAACCAAACTAGACCAATCCCCGATGCTTCCTCATTAATTAAACACGCGATGCAGCATCTTATGCGCCGGCCACAAATCAGCCGCGACAAGGAACAGCCTAGCGAATCAGAAATTAATTCACGGTCCCGTTGCGCGCGCCTCGAGGCCGGTCATAAATTGTTTTTAATGGACAATTTGCGCGGGAAGCAGGTGGTTAAATTTTGGGAGCGCTCAAAGCGGTTAAAGCCCCGCCGGGTTTCGGCAGGGCGATAGGCCTGAAAGCCGTCGCTTCTAAAGCCGGAAGTTGGTATTTGCATACGAGGATGACGTCACCGTGCGCCGCCGCCGCCAGCAAACGGAATATTCGACATTCATATGCATATCGGGGCTAGCGCCACCTTATCGCGCTTTGGCAATTAACCCTCTCCGGTGAAAACGCGCGGTTTCCGCTCCCCTTCACATACCCCCTCACGATCCAACCCTTCTCTTACAATGGGTCATTTCCAAAAATCAAACTTCTGACCTCCGCAACCCTTAAACGGACCTTCAAAATGTACTTTAAATATGCAATGATTCAATTAAAAATGTCATCTAAATTCATAAATACACTGGTGCACTTTACCTTCACCCTGCGTATAGGTATATATTCTAATACCACCCCTGTGCAGGGGGTGTAATCACACCCCCTGCATCTTTTTAGTGCAAAATGTAAAGAGAAAACTTTGACTGCGTAAGTATTTGTGAAATTTTACTGATTTTCAAGACGGTAGACATGAAAAGATTCCAAGATTTCATTCAATATAGAACAATTCTCTGTAAATAAAATTAGTCATTTCAATTCTTCCTTGTGAAATATGTCACTGGTAGCATTTCTAAGAGAACTTTGGAAATTTTCCATTCGGCAACTTTCGTACGGTTTCATTAGTTCGGGGTGCGTTTACACCCCTATGCGTAGAGTAATGGTTAACAGAGATATGGATTTTGTACACTTTCATACACGGGCGCGACAGTTCGACGTCACCGTTGCCGATGACGGAACTTCGCCGGCGGTTTTCGCACAGTCAACGTCGCCGGTATCTCGTCTCTTAGACGCACGTTGCATCCGTTGAATATGCATGACGGACTAATGCGAAAATACCTCAAAAGTGGGGGATTACGCGCGGCGAGGCGACGCTCGTCGAGAATCAAGGAGGGCCCTTCATCCGAGCGACACGAGACCCGGATGCAATTTCACGGGACGCAATGCATGTAATTGGATCCATTCCCGTCGAAGGAAAAAAAAACCATCACTCGCAATCGCCCCGGTGACCGTCCAATTTACGTTCGAGCGTTGTCCGAGCGAAACTGCGCTGCTACCCCCGCCGCGCCGCCCTGCAACTCAACCCCCCAGCTCCGCTAACAATAAGACGGTAAACGCGACGAAACACGTAACCGGCGGAAATACATTCAGTGGAAATTGTGTTCCCGTCGAGTTTCATTCTCCTTTGGGATCATTAAGCTTCCCGTTTCGTGGTTCCGAAGGAATTGTTTAATGCCGCCTCGGGTAAATGCGAGGATTGTGATCCGATAAACACGTTCCTTTTAATGCATTTTTGATTGCTCGCCGATTTCGGTTGTGAGAGTGCAGCCGCCCGTCGGTGAATGCTTGTTGTGGAGAATTGTAGTCGTTAGATGACAACAGGGTGATAGACAATGGCCATTATCGAAGAGAAAATGATAGCGGTTGAACTCAACTAGATGTCATTTATCTACGTCGTTTTTGGAGACCGATGGCACTATATATTTATAAGTAAAAAGGGAATTGGTGAGCAGCTGGACAGGAAACTGAAATTAAGTGAAACTAAAATTAAAATAAATAATTTAGAAAGAAACGTTCATGGAAAATTGTTCTAGGTATACTAAATGTTAATCCGGGATAGTTATCGGAGTCGGTGGCTACAGTGGTTTGTGGTTCGTCATGTGGTACATCAGGTTAAACGAGGATTGTCGATGGTGTACGAGATGTGGGATGGGTTACCGCAAACCTTTCGGATTTTCTCTCACTAATCACTCAGCTAACACCACACTTGTGACGACGTTCCGTTTCAAAGAGTCTGAGAGAAAGGGTCGGCAAGATAACCGGACAGAAGTCCAGCACAATTATAAAAATGCGATTAAACACTAGTGATGCAATAAACATATTTCTCGCAGGTGCATGTCCAGGCGCTACCAACGAAATAAAATCTCCCACGGTTGCGCTTTAAAAGCGTAGAGCCCAGTGTATCAAAAGATTTAAATTGACAACTTAAATACCGGTTGGCTATTACCGGCGCATAATTACGACTACAATGGCAGCGAAGCACCTCATTAAACGGGAGATTTACTTTCCGATAGCCGCTGTTGTTTGCATAAAATCACGAAATTTAAAGAATAAAGAGAAAGGGCCGAACGTGGCCGGCACGTGGAGAGATCTAGGAAAAGAACGATGACGCCGACGAGAGAGAGATCGTCGAAGAAATTCGTCCGGGGTGAAATTTCGTTGCGGTCTTTGCCGGGCCGGCGTAATTAGGGCAATCGCGCTGGGAATGCCGCTTTAATGGAGAACGATAAAACGGAGAAACGGGAGCAGGTGGACATTTTTTTCTTCTCCTCGGTGAGGGCGGCCGCCGATCGATGGGAATTCGCCCTGGCGGACAAAAAAATACTGCGGGGGATGATTCCGCCCTCGCGTATGACCAATAAGCGGCTGAATTTTTACGACACCCTGTTATCGATGAGCGCAAACACGAGTCTGGCTGTCGGCCAACCATCCCCACGAACACTTTCCTGCGTCCACGATTCCCTGGACCTCGATGGTCATTTCAAAAGATAATTCTCCGCCGGCTAACGACCCAGCCAGCACCGCGCCGCGCGCTCCCCTTCGTTTGCAAAATTTTGTTAAACGGAACCGGAAAACGAACCAGGCGGCGTGCCTCGACACCGCACGCCGCATACCGTCGCTGGCTTGTTCGAATTCTCATTCGTTGAAAACTGACGCGCGCGCGCGCGCACGTTTTTCCGTCGGCCTCACCGAAATTTGGCCCGCTAAAAAATTGAAAGGCTAACGTGCCAGGAATACACGGAAACCCGGCCGTGTTATTCGATTAAACATTTTCATCGGCGATGTTTGCGAGTAGCTGCGAACGTGCAAATAATGCTCTGCGCCATTCCCCTGGCTGTTTAATTAGCTCACCTATGAAAAATAACGGTAGCCAGTGCCGTTGGAATGCCGGTCGATTGTATTTTCGCAGGGGACGCACCGCCGCGCCGTGCGCGCCGCGGCCCGAGATGATTTCGCTGGAAAGTTGCTCGACGACGGCCCGGTGAATAATTCCGACCTGAGGGAACAAATGGTATCGAATGGACTGCGAATTGGACACGCGATAGCTACGAGTGTTCTCGCCCCGGAGTTTTAAAGTACACACTTTAGAGTACATCTGCTGTTTATGGCCGGGGGAATGTGCTCGCTTGATTTAGCGCCGGGAATTGGGCAAGCAAGATGACAGTCCAGTGCAGGTTTTATTGCGGCAATATTAGAATTTTTATTTCAAGAACGATCCCTCTTGTTGCGCCATAAACCGTTCACATACATTCTGATCGATCTTACGGTGCGGCGCCACTATGGACCAACCCGAGGAAATGTGTGTCAAAATCAAAGAACTTTCGATAGAAATGAGATAGAGCGATGAAATTTTTTTTTAATTAAAGCTGAAACTTTGCAGAATATGGGATAATTATGGAGATGGTGGTACGAATGTTTCTTAACCTGGAATGAATTCGTTAAACTTGCACAATTTTAAGAAGATTGTGGTTTTGAATTGCTAGATGAATTGCTAGATCGGCCTCCCCCACCACTGTGCAGTGCACGGTTAATGGCCCCTACAACAATTCGCGTCGCTTTTCAAACAAGCCGTCAAAATCCCACGCCCGGCGGCATCTTAATGGCTCGATATTCAAACGGCCTCGTCAGACTGTTTAACTCGAACGACTTTACCGCTATTTGATTACGGAACCCGGTAAAGGGCAAACGTTTCGCGAGCGTTCAAGACTTCCGCGCAATAAGCATACACATTCGTTCCGTCCAATTCAATTCCGAATGCGCGTGCACGTATGAAACGTCCCCGGGGCTAATGCTTATTGCTTCTAATTATTGCTCCGCTGTATTGTCTCCATTAATTGGACCGTTGGCATTACTGTTTTCGGCTCGCGGTCAGTATCGAGAGCTATCCTGGACGAAGATCGACGCGGGCCTCTCAAGGATTCAAATTAGAATCGATCCGGGGCGTCTATTCGGAGCAGATCAACCTGAAAATGCGATTAACGTTCGGATCGGTCCGTCCGAGAGCGTGGCTGCTGTTGGAAACAGATTGCCGGAAATTTTCTCCGGCGAGAAAACGATTGTTTCTAGATCGGTTCGTTTCTCGATTGCTTCGACCGCCAATTGTTCTGGATTTAGAAAAATAATTGAGATAATTAGCACGAAAATAGTGTAATCGCTCCGGTCACTCGATTGAAACATTAAGCAATTTAGACGCTGCTGCTAATGAGGTTCGGGCCAAAGGCTTAATGGCGGACCTTAGGAAATCATTATGAATATATCTATTGTGTAATGTAATGTCTATTTTTGGTTGTTACGCAAATTAAAAAGTCCTCTCAAAGGCTGAAGAACAAGACGAAGTATAGTTTCCGGACCTAATATGAAGTGTAAAATAGTCGTCTTGGTGTAGCTCCAGGTAACTTCTAATTAGATAAAATCTAGGCCTCGGAGGAACGGGCAATTACTTTGCCCGGCTCAGAACGGCAAACGGGCAATAAAAAGGGTCGGTTAACGATTACACGGAATTACTCTGGAACGATCGGATGAAACAATTTTTCGTAACGCCTCCGAGCTGCAATAAGGAAAGCAGAGTAACGATTATACGCGATTACCCCGGAACGATCTAATAAAACAATTTTTCTAATGGCCGTCGTCTCTATAAATCGTTGACCTTTCCGTCGGGCGGTTTTTACCGTGCGCTCGCGCGCACGCGTTCCGTTCCCCCCATTAATTAGGAAAAGTAGCCCCCACTCTAATCCGCAATTCTAATTGGCAAATAGATGTTTTACAGCCTGTGCGGGTAACCACGAGACGGGAAATAGTGTAACGACCTGGCCGGTGAGTGGCCTGGAACGAATTACAGGACGGCTTTGCGCGGAGACGGCTGCGGTGTGCTAATGCTGCGAGCTAAAGCTCAACGAGCAGCCGTTAAGATCGATATCGCGGAGCTTATTCGTCGGTGCTCTCTTATTATCAGTTAGACACCGTGCCCGGGCTCTGATGAAATTTAAGCAACTGTTAAGGGAACCCGTCTCGTCCCCCACGCTGCGAAAGCAAACGGAGCTCGCCTACTGTTTCGCTTTCGAAACGAATCGATCGCGAACACCACCCCGCGTCGTCCTCGCCCCTCTCGCCGCTGCGACAGTTTTTTACTTGTCACCAGTCGCGTCAAATTCTACGCAATTTCTTTGACAGACTCGCCAATCGACGAAGCAACGAGCTATCAGGATTCATTAACAAGATTTATCGACTATACCCAACAGTTTCTGCGACGTTCAATACCACTAGGATTGTATGCATTTATGACAAAAATGGATAGCTCTAACTCAAAACAGCAGAAATATTTGAGAACTCTCAGTGTATAAATACATTACTTTCGACCGGCTAATTATTCACTTTAATTACTCTTTAAGTATTCTTTTCTATGACGTGTTATATCAATTTCATATCTATAAAATGAAAAGAATCATAGACAATGGAATTAAGTAATAAATGATAGTAAATAATAATAATAAATAGTAGTATCAAGATTGTAGGATCAAGTAGGATCAAGATTGAAGACGTCAGTAGTCTGTTTGTCCTGCTCATTTATCTTTGGTTGTACACACTTCGCTCTATTTCTCTCCCGATAGAAAATCCATAGCTACCTTAGGCTGATCCGATTCCTAACACGATTCCTGCAATTGTATTTTGTGTGCTGAATTTCGCGGGGTCATAAATTCCGAAAATTCCGTAAAATCGCGCTTGCCTGCGATGATACTGGGAAACACTGGCGAATTCGATGTTGACAACAACGCCAGGGTGAAATGAATCGAACAATTGATTGAGCCAACAGTTCGTATACAAACTTAGCTACGTGTTGATACGAGTTCGTGGTGAGTCGTGATTTCGAGTTTACTATTTCGCGATAAACGCGTTCCTGATATTTCGTGTTCTCTCCGTCGTAATTTTCCGAGTTCTGTCGATTTTGGTTGTATCCTGTTTACTGCTAACTCGGTTTGGTCGTGTTTGTGTGCTGATTTTGAAGTCCATTGTTTCGTTAGCAGATCATCTTTCGAGGCATCGACGACTAATGTACATGACCGCCAACATAAACTACGACAGGACCTAACAGAATCAACGAAGCCTCCGAAAATCCAGCTCTGCTCGCGGCTGGTGCTCTCTCGTGCACAATGGACGTCACAGGATCCCCGACCCCTTATCTCATCGCCTTTCAGCGCGATCATTTTCTTCGCCAGGCAAACTCAGCCAAGAAAAGCGTGCTCCTCTCAAGTATTTTTCTCTTCACACGCGAATGCCACTCGACGGTGTTGGCAAAGTTGCTGGAGAACCCTACGTCAGAGCAGCGAGCTTCTTCGTTCCCGTACATCTCCGTTGCAGGCGCAAACAAAGTCGTCCGCGCGAGTCCGGGAGCTCTCGCGATCCTGTTAATCTGATTTCATTGGGATCGGGTGGATGAAGCGGGAAACAATGCGAGACGGGGAAGAAGCTGAATGCTAATCTGGGCGAAAGCCTCAGCCGGGGCTTAATCGCAGAGGATATTTAGCCAGCGAGTTTTGATCCCTGGGAACTTTCGGAATTATCGGTCGGAAAGCAGCGGCTCCCAGCCGGAGACGGCCGGAAGAGACCGCGCCGTGCTCGTTTGGTTACCTAATTCCGTTCGAAGTTAAATTCCCCAGCCGCGGCACGTTCAAAGTGCATTCAGCCCGCGGCGCAGAACGGTGCAACGCGCGGTTCGCGTTGAACGGTCGACGGCGAGATGCATCTTCGATTCAGATCACATTTGTAGGAAGCTATTGTGGGGACCAAATTAAACGTTCAACGCTGCTTTTGACCTCCATTCATCAATTCCTCAACGATTTGAACTGTACCATGTTGTTTGAACGTGACGGATTTTTCTATTTTTGTTCGGAACCCGAATTCACCATTTGGTAACATATTTTACCACGTTTTTATTAGCTCGCTTTCTTGTTTGTTTGTTTGTCTGTCTGTCTGTTCGGTGGCAAATTTTGCAATTGATTTTAAACTAACTTCCCGATGAGCTAGAGGCTTGAAATTTTAAACATAGCTTAGAACTGGATGACAATGCATTATTCAAAATATTTTACCACTGTGTCAATTTGACACCGAGGGACAGATTCAGTTCGCGAAATGAGGGACGGATGAGGGTTAAAAAATGTTTATTCCATAAAATATCAATTGTAAACAAATTATAACCGATGTCAAAACGAATCCAACTACCTACATTGTTCTACCCTTAAACTTGCTAATAGTGCTAAAATCATAATGAACTGCTAGATCGGTCGCTTCGCTAGATCGGGAGTCGTGAAGCGACAGCGTGAAGAAGTTGCCGTGCCCGGATTAGAAGAATCAAATCCAGAACGTTGAACGCTATTTCCAACCACATTCTTCAACAACTAACACTAATTCCGTTCGAAGTTAAATTCCCCAGCCGCGGCACGTTCAAAGTGCATTCAGTTCGCGGCGAACGTTCGGCGAGATCCATCTCCAATTCAGGTCAGATTTGTTGGAGTAACAATACGCACGTACACACACGCGCCTCGAACCAACCCCCAGATAGTTCTATTCACTCGTTCTGTCATGCATCAAAAGTCCTTTGTGTCGCGGCATTCAATCCACGCCGCTCACCGACTCGTCCGGAATTGCTGACATATTTTCGTAACGAATTTGATAATTACATGCAACAGAATCCGGAGTCAAAGAGTACGTTGCCTCGGAAACCCATGCACCTGGAATGCAACCGGTGCACATTGTCGGCCGATTTATAAATAAACCGACGGACGCATGGAGAATGTTTTACGGAGCGTGTAATGTTGTAATCCGTAATTATGTATGCTGCGGATTAACTGGGTGATTGAAATGTTATTCGGATGCTCCGTAGAGCTATCGTTGTAATGTCGGTTTGTTGGCCCGTGCAATTGTGCCGCAATTCGAGAGTTATGTTCTAGATAATTTATACCGGCGGTTGAATCCTTGGCGCCCCATTTGCCGAAGATATGAAAGGAATTTTGGGAAATTTGCGTACCTCGTGCCAACGCATAATAAACTATCGATTTTGTTATACACAAAAACAAATAAGATGAATAATGTCACGTTATTCGAAAATTTGCTTTGAATCTCGGAACATGTGTGTGGGACGAGACTTTTTTTTTATCGGACCAATAATTTATCTGGATCTGGAGGAGACTATGAGGAAAAACCAAGCAGGAGGAGTCAGAGTAGGAAAAGAAAATATCTGGACTCTAGCATACGCTAGCATCTTGACTGTTACTATGAACTAGTTTTCGAACAAGTTCTCGTAGTAAATAAGTAATTTCGAAACATAAAGTTTTCTTAGGATTCAGTACAGAATGTTTGATATATAAAGTGTGTAAAGGAGATAAGATCGAGCAGAACGGTCTAAACAATGAGTTCTGTTGATCTGCCGCAGGCACAACGACCTCCCGTGGAACATACGCAAGTTCCTGAAGAACCAGCTACGGGAGTTCAGATTTGATGACTTGAGGGACACTCATCCCTGGTCCCGGAGCGCCTGGAGCCACACGGACCTCAGAAGATTAAAAGAAGGGATGGTCGCAGCGCAGGTGAGCTCGATAACAACTAAGAATAATTGTGACTTCGCGTAGCGTGCTCGGAATACTGTCACCTCAGTATGTGCTTATTACAATTATTGAAGAAAGGTGTAACTTGCTGCTATGTTTTACAAAAATTTCGACAAACTTCTTTTTTAACACTTTACCTACCGGAAGCCTATTAATAGGATTTTCAATAATTGTGCTGCACCAAAAGAAAGCATAGACATTTTCTTTTACACTGCAATCTTAAATGAAACTATTAGATAACGCTATTGAGGGTGACTTGTTAGTTCACAATGAAAATTACCGGTCAGTAATGTGTTAATTATAGTATCATGTCGCATCAACTTTCACCTGGACAAAAATTGTATTGTTTCACCGTCGCGTCACTGTTAAAATCGGACACTTCATATGCAGCAACCTAGGTTATGTATTTGTCGAGCAGACAGTGCCAAAATTACTGGCCGCCTCGTAATTCCGAGGCAGCGCGATAGAACGACCGACGCGACGCGACGTTCAGCTGCAAATTTTCTCGCGGGGAAAACTATTCCCGAAGAAAGCGCCGATGCACCATTTGAAACACTTTCACGGGAAAGTCCTCCATTTCCCCGGGGCGATTTACGGCGGGACGAGAATTACGAGCTACCCCCGGCCGCCCCATCTCTACTATTCGATGAAACCGCCCCCGCCGGGCGGAAAAAGATCGAAGTCGAAGGAAACTTCACTTTTCCATTCCCCTTGTCTCGACGCGACGCGGCGATCGAACTATCGATTAATTGTCTGCGACACGCGACTCGTCGGCCGACACGGGAAAGCAAATATCGAGTTGTACGCAGCAAGTAGAATCGGTTGACTATGGTCAGACGCGTCAGACAACGCATTTTCATCCTTCGGCCGTTACTCGATAAGCAAGCTAACTTTGAAACGACAATGCCCAGTACCATTCTTCCAAGAAATTCCCGAAAACTGCGTTGTAAGCGTCGAACAAGAAAGCTGCCTGAAGCGAGCAAATCGAAAGTTTCAACAAAATACCGCCGTCAATGGCACGACCGGACATTGTTCGGTGCAGGGGCCGAGGTCTCCGAGTGATTCCATTTTTTTTGAAACGCGAAAACTGTTCCGGAACGGAGTGGTCGAGGGTCGGTGAGCCGGCGAAGAAAAGATTTATTTGATCGGCAAGCCGGAATGGCAGGCTTTCGTTCGTTCTCGAGTGTACATTCGCCGGTACGCGAACTTCTCGGCGCAACCTTTTCATCCGCGCCGGTGGATACCGGTTTTTACCGTGTTTCCGGTGAAAGGTGGACTGGAGGCCGTGACCGATCGGCGGCCACGCGGGGTCGGGAAAGGGGTGAGCACAGAGTCCGGCGCAAGTTTTTCCCCTCTCTCTCCGGCGAGAAGTTAGGCGAAAGGATGGCTCGTAATGGAGGTCCGAGATTAATCCGACGGATATCGAGGGGGTGAACGACCGACGACGTGCTCTTCCCCCCCCCCCCCCCTCCCTCTCTCTCTCTCTCTCTACCAGGGGACCGCACGATAAATTTTCGTCAACCTCCCGGTAATCTCGGGCAACCGCGAGAAATTAATTGGCGAAGTTTCTCGCGATCTCGTCGCGACGCCGCTCGGTTAGATCGGCGCGCGCGCCCGTTAATTGAATCGATTCCCGGCGATTTTTTTTGGCGGGATCGCGTACTGCGAATTAATCATCCCAACCGCCGACAGTGTCGGCGACGACGCCGGAACGAACGTCGAAAACTATTTCGGTCTTAATTAATCGCGGTGTGTTCGCGTGCCCGCGGAAAAAACCCCGGACCACGTAATTGAAACATCGCCGGGCCCGGAAAAGATCGGTGACACGCGATCCTCGCGTTAACGCTGCTTCCGTTTAACCTTCGGACAGTCGTGAATAATAGCGGAACTTTGCGGACTGCGGAAATTTGGACTTTCCAGGGGCAAGACTATTTTTGAGCGATTCGAAGTTCTTCGAAGTTCTCGGCCGGAACCTGTGCAAATAACACCGATCTAAAGATAAAAACATAAAGATCGCGTTTTCCAGCACGCCTAACCTGTTCCGGTGTTCCGCACACAATTTTCGCCGCTTCGTCGGTATTTTACATGACGGTCGCAAACGTTATCGGGGCATTCGGGCCTGGAAATGCCTCGTAAAAGGAATCCATTCGCCGGCTAGACGCCCGAAGCAAGCGGTACTCGAGGCGAAGATCCTCCGCGGCAAAACTCAAGCGAGCTCATTATCGAGATTAACATTTCCCACGATCAACAGCCACCCCAGGTTCGCATCGGTAGACAGGGTGTGCGTGGAATATCGATTTCCGATCTCCCCGAAAACAAGGGAAGTCGCTTCGTCGTCGGCATGTAACGGAGTTTCGCGAAGTCGGCCACCGTTCGCGAAACGATTTTCACCTTGTAAATCCGGGAACGAGGGTGTGTTCTTGTCTGCGGGAGCGTAGAATGCGTATTCTTTTCAAGTATGACAGCTAAAGTAAATGAAGTATTATATTTTTCATTAATTTAAGAGAAACATTAAGTTTTCGGCGCTAGGTGACTCTCCTTCATTTTCCATTTCCGATAGCGTTTTATGACGTCGATACGCAATCTAGTTTTCCGAGGAAAATGTCTTGAATATTTTTAAAAAATCCTCGTCAAGGGTTACAGCCCGTCCCGGGCCTGGTCGGGCTCGTAATGAAGGTCTCCACCTGTGAAATTGCTTTCGCGGTGAAGTTCGCGACCCTGCTGCAATGTTCACATCGTCGACTGGTCTAGACGAGGATATTTTTCACGCTAACGCAGACCGAGATAGACCAAAGCCCCGGTTTCCTTCGAGCCCTCGGCTGAATGCCGAATTTGATGCAACCCGCGCCCCTATACAGGACGCTATTTCATTCAGACGCGAGACTTGGCTCGCACTGAATAACCGATGTGACTCGATGAAACGGTATTAGTTGTATCGGCTATAGAACCGACACGCCTCACCGGTAAATCCATTCGCCACGGCGATATTAAAACTCGAGGTGGCGACACCCTTTTCAAGGAACCCTCTTCCAGCTCGGATCAGGCGTGGCACCAATCTACTCGATTGATAATGCGCCAGCCACCGAGATTTTGTTAATAACTTCTTCAACCCTCCGGACGCGACGCACAGTGAGCAAGAAACCGATCTTTTTGGAATCGATCAGTTTTTCATCGATTCAATTGGAATTTCTTTTTAAATGTTCGTGAAGGACTATACTTTGATGACGTGCTGCGCGAAAATCGTTAACTGTCACAATCAAGAATCCTTATCTACAAAACCCAATAACTCGGTGACTTAAATAATATTGGTCTAGAAAAATTGGAATTTGGACGCCGGCAAATTACACGTCGTAGAATTTTCGACAATTTCGAAGAATGGGTGTTGCTCGTTCCAACAGTGCCGAAGGATTTTATTAGCGCTCGGACGATCGTTCTCGAGGATTTGAGAACGCATTCCATTCCAACTGTTCCGAGTCGGATCGCCAGAAACACCAGCAGTCTCGCTATATCCGAGGGGTGGTTTAACTTTAAGACGTCAGAAATGGAATCTCATCCAATAGAGCAACATCTGTTCCCTCCCCGGGGAGTGAATATACTGGAGAATCCATGGAGAAGCACTGCCCCAAGAAAATAGTTCGGGAGACCTATGAAAATACCCTGGGCACTGGTGGCTCGTTAGTAAAACAGTCTCTCGCGTTGATCCCATCTATTAGAAGCTCGTCTCGACGCGATTATGGCAACTGTGGCTAAGCAACGGACAGAGACATGCTCTGAAAAGTTACCGTCGACGATGCTCTACTAAAATATGCTCGAGAAGGCTAATGCAAGTAACACATTATAATTATAATGTCAAGATGACATCGACCTAACTGGAGACAGAATTCAAATAAGCTTCTTAGAGAGCTACGCATGCACGAGGAATTTAATTAATACCGCTGTCGAGGTACTAATTACTCCAGGAAAGGGAATATTGATGCTGCAACCTGTGATCTGAAGAAGAGACGAGAGGTACACTGACAGTCGCAATAATTGAACATTCTGATCCTGTTATTCTCACGTTACAGGCATTAAAAAACGTGTAATTATTATAGGTTATCGTTACTTCCAATTTTTCGATTGCGAACTTTTAACTCGGAGCGTACTCGACGCAGACAAGCGGTAAATAGTGCTCGATAGAAGAACGCAGGATCGAAGATGATGACGAGCGATCTTCCGCAAAGCTAGAAGGTCGTGTACACATGGGTTCTGGCAATTTTCTCAGTCGTCTCTGGATGTCAACGCGTCCCCGAAGGTATTCAGTTTGCTTACATCGAGTGACTGGTCGGCTACGTCCGCGGAGGCTTCGTATGCATGCATGTATGCATAATATATGTACGTAGACAGAGGCGGTGTACAGGTACCGACAAACTGTTCCCGCCACGATCCATCACTGTCCCGGTTAATTCACAACCGGAGGAGAAGGCATCCGTCGCGAAAAGGTTAGCGAACATTGATCGCGATTCAGTCCACCCTCTTGGACTGAAGGCAGACTGGGACACCTCGAAGAAGGGACATCGATGCTATCGCATTTACAATTTACCGCGTAATCACCAAATTGCCAAGTCTCTCCCGAGCTAATTAGCTGCAGCAAAATTTATCTGAACACTGTCGTTCATTACTTTGATGGACACGATAGTCAGGCACGAAAGCATGACGAAAAATTGCTTCGGAATAAGATGGACAGCAACGTAGCTACAACATTATTTAAACCATTTTTATTTCTTTTTCCTACCCTTCCCTACTCTAAACAATTGTTTGCGGAACCGTTGCTTATCTCGTAATGGAAATTTCGTCAGACCGTCGCTGTCTAATCGCGCGGGATTATTATAATGCGATCTGTCGGCGGTCTGAAAGACAATCTGCGAGTCCCGAATAAATGCACCAGCAACAGCAACGCGCTCGAGCAGAATGTACGTGAACAGAAACGCGCCGAAAATCCGGCGCACAAAGAGCAAGCGTTTTCGATCGTACCCGGGAGGCGGTTCAAGCGGCGAGCAATCTACCACGTTTCCCAGCGACTGCATCCCAAAAGTGAATTCCAACCGATTCGAAATAACCCGTGTGTGTGTTCCATTCAAAACGGTCGATCTTCAGGGAATTGGGTATCTTCCGTGATAAAAGTGTGCTGAAGAGAATACGTTTATCGAGCGGCAGATAGACAGCGAGGTGAGCCGTATGCCTGGGGAACTTCCTTCCGGAACGAGGTCATAATGTCGACTTTCGAAATTCTCCCGGAAAGCAACGCTGAGAAGCTGCCTACGCTTCGACGATTTTCTATTAATTTATAAACTGATAGTTCAGTCAATGTGCAAGGACACATGCAAAAATCAGAGAAAAAATATTGTATCCGTCTTTGTTGCATTCAATTGTTATTCTCTTTGGTTGATTCAGAAAGCATTTTTGAAAGTTCGGTAGTTTGTGCTGGAAATTTTACACATATTGGGAAGTTAGATTTTTTCAATTCAAATATTGGTGTTGTAATTGAAAAAATGATGTAAATGAAAAATACACCCTGTACATGTAACCCAATCAGAGACAGCATACATGCTGATGCGACATCAAGTAAATAAATTAAGAAAAAAAAGTTTCTGGGCCAGCGCGTGAACTTGTTAAAAGCATTATCGCTTAACCCGCTCCCGACTGTATTAAAATATTTGTGAACGAGTACAGGCGTAATTTTACGAAGGCGCGCGGAAATGATTCGCGCGGGGAACATCAAAGCGCCGCGCCGGGTGGAAGCGAAAGGTCGAGAGTGCAATATCGATAGCAGAGGTTTACAAACTCCGGCGTTCCTCGGTCCCCCGATCCGTTAATTAGGAACAGATCCGCGTGACGGAAAGTAAATTGCTGCTCGTAATTCCGAAGTAGCGGAAAGATCTTGCGGCGCGAGAGACGGGAAAGTTCCCGGGGATTGACACGGCGGATTCAAAGGTGGAAGCCAACCACGATTAAATTATCGTCGCGTTGCAATTAGCTCGCGCAAAAAGCGGGACGTTTGTGTAATTCACGCTGTCCCGAAGAAAATCCCGAGAAAATCCCGCCACCAAAGATTCCGGACAGGAGGGTAATGAAGTCGGCAAAGGACCGAGATGCGGGAGGAAGAAAAATTGTTGCCGGTGAATTAAGTCGCGAGACATAGGTTCGCAGAAGGGTAAACCTGAACACCAGTTTGCCGGGAAAAAGCTTGTCGCCGAGGCTGCCACGGGAATCTAAGATACCTCG
Organism: Lasioglossum oenotherae; assembly: GCA_028455765.1. Lineage (NCBI taxonomy): Eukaryota > Metazoa > Arthropoda > Insecta > Hymenoptera > Halictidae > Lasioglossum > Lasioglossum oenotherae. The sequence goes on along the minus strand of CM052283.1, from coordinate 554,907 downwards.
GAATTGTAATTACGTTGCAGAGAATTATCTGATGTTCCATTTGTGTGCTGTTAAGGTACTTGTCCATCTCAGAGTAAAATTATCGCGAGTTACTTTCGAACACTATATATATTTTTTAAGCACGAGTATTTCATATTAAATTAAACGCAAAATTCAGAGCTTTCCAATGATATACAGTTTAAAAGGAATGGTCACTATAATGATACAATAAAAGAGTTACGTAACAAACGGTTGCGAATTTAATTGCCAACCTAATACATGTACAATGTAAGTAGTACAACGTACAACATCCATGAGTCGAACAATGGGCAGGAAAGTATAGTCTGACGCAGAAGTGTCAGAGAATCCTCAACTTGGAAATATTTATATATCGACACCGACTTTTCAATTTCGATTAAAACACGCAAATTAAGAGTACTCTCGAGAGAAACTATCGACAGAAACCCTCAGATGGACACGTACCTTTACAATGCGGCACACTAATTTCACAAGATCCGATGTGATGCTGTTTAAAGTAGAACGTCGCGAGTCGATTGCACAAGGAGGGGGGATACATTCGCGAACGTCTGACCTAAAACGCGACCGCGACCGCTGCTCGATTTTCCGCTGGGCGAGAACGCGAGTGCTCGGTTGAAACGAAAAGAAAAGAAAACTTGCCCCGACCAACACACACCGACACCTACGTACGGTCATGTTTTTCTAAACCGTCTGACCTAAAACTCCAACCAAGCTGGATTCAAACGAGACATCTGGAAAAAGAGGAACATCTTTCATGGAACCGTCCGCAAGTTATGCGTGCATTGTCTCTCTTAATCGTGGCAGTTTAAAAAATCCTGAGATCGTGCAATCCCCGCAGGATCTGTGAACATCGGAACTGAAACGCAATCGATAGCGTGAAAATATTATTTTTGCCCGGAACTACGAAGGTCAGTCGAATGTTGGGTCGCTGCATATGAAACGTCCGATTTTAGAATGCAAATGATATGAAGCGTTTAGATTAAGAAATAATACTTACTATAGTCTGATCTTGAATGCCCATGAGTAGACTGCGGATTTTATGCATTTATGAGAAAAATGGGTACGTACAATTTAAAGCCGTGGACATATTAAAAAGATTTAAGGACATCCGTTTATTATTTTCAGCTCAATAAGGAAATTAAGCTTAATAAAAATCTTTGATGTGGCTCCTGTGTCTTGCAATCGATGCAAACCTTTTTTATTTTGCATAAAGATCCGCAGTCTACTATCATCGCCGTTTAAAAAAGATGAAGGTGACCTTGAGATTTCTAAAAAGAAAAAACAAATATTTTTAAGGCCCCCGAGCACCATTAGCGTATTTTGCCTTCGCGACTTGACGAAAACGGATTACATTATACCCGCAATTATAAAGTTCACAACGAATATATCACGGTCGCGAAACAATCCGGGCGAAATCAAACATTTCGCGGTATTACGACACGGGAAAAGGGGCGAATTCTCGGACGGGCGGGTGTGCGAGATTTAATACAACGATAAAGTCGACGCGACGCCCGGTCGGGTATTTTTATGCGTGCTCACGTTCGCCGGTATCAAATCGAATGAAATATCACGGGCCGCCCGTCTAATCCTGGGATCTGATACGTCCGTTTAATTTACTCGGAGTAACCGAATATATATTTCTTTAGGTAGCGCGTACTGCCAGCCGAGGGAATAAATACCCGGTGATTTATGAGCGCCGATATCGCCGTCATTTAAAATTCAAAACGACGGCAGTGCCGCCTTCCCGGCATCCGAGACACTCGTCTAATACCCCCACTAATTATTTCGAAACTTCTGTCCGTCGAAAACCGGGATGAGTAATCGCCCATTCGCCGCCATTAGCCCTTTGGGCGTTGTGTTTACTCGAGATCCGTCCGATAATAATCGGACGAGGAAACCGTATCAGCGGCTAGCAAGTTGCTATTATTTAGAACGCGCGGTCACGCTAACCCCTTGGACTTTAGATTTCGCAAGGCTTCGCGCGAATTCTACCGCGAGTATTATAGCTTCGTGTGGTGCTACGTACTTCAACTTTCGTCGTTGCAACTGTTGCAGTTCTGGTCCGCCTACGTGCCGTGCTCCTCGCAGTATCTCGACTCGGTCCAGCTGGCCCTGGAGCAGATCGACCTGATTCGACGGCTGGTCAACAAGCATCCTGAAAGCATGATCCTCGTTACTACAGCGGAAGGTAGGCTATTCTCCTTGCGACCCACCTTTGTCCATCCCCTATTTCTACTCCTTTCAACTCGCTCGCATTTACGCGACGATTTCTCCCGTTTCTCTTTCACGAATTCTGCGCTGGAGTACCGAGAATAGCGTTCACTCTAGATCAACGCAGATGTCTCGTCTCTTACCTCCGTATCTTAAGGGTGCCGGCGCACAGTGGTCCGGATCGAAGAAGTTGGCGTCATTTAGCTAAAAAGTCAACTTTTTCATATCGATTTCTAACAAATATGTATTGCTTCCTAAATGTCATTCAACCTCGAAAATGAAAAAATTGATGCAGTTTACCAAGAATTGTAATTAGGACGAATACTTAAAGGTAAACATTTAGAGATAGTACTTTTCACCAAGAAAATTGCTTCTCTTCTTCGAGGTGTCCTGATCACACCACTTAATATTTCTTATTTTTTTTGTTTACGATGAAGTGCACTCTTTTGTGTTGCAAAATTAACATCGACACTAAAAGTTATTGTTCACAATATGTTAAAAATTAATATTTAATGAAATAAGAAAATTGGCCAAATTTTTTACATTTGACAAGGAATATTAAAACATAATTTTTTCAATTTTGTATGATTCCTACCACTTGCAATCTTAACACATTACCGTCCGGTGATTATTGCTTAATTTTGAAAAATCTATGGTTCATGGCTAAATACTCTTTAATGGAACCATCAATAGTAACAGCAATTTTCATTATGAACTAACAAGACACCCTCAATAACGTCATCTAATAGTTTCATTTGAGATTGCAATGTAAAAGAACATTTCTATGCTTTCTTTTGGTACATCACAATTACTGAAAATCGTATCATTGGGTTGACAAATAAGTTCGTTCGGTTTTTTACATTGGAATAAATCACAAAAACCGAACGAACTTAGTTGCCAACCCAATAATAGGCTTCCGGTAGGTAAAGTGTTAAATCTCGTTTTACACATTATTGGTGGTAACGTTTATATAGAATGCTATTACAGAGCATACGCATTGCAATTTGGCTGCCCTCAGTAAAAGAATCATAGAATTCCCTACCACTGGCAACACGTGATAACAAGTGGCAGCACGTTTAATATAAACATAATTTGGATCAGCGACGCCATAAGCATTTCCACCAGTTTATATATTAATGCTATTACTATGGTTATGTTGTCTTTGGTGCGTGCAAACTGGACAGAAGCATTACACAATATCGCCCGAGGGTGAGTTGCAGCCAAGGGCTCTTTAAAACATGGCCCATAAATTATGGCTGAAGTCGTGCGCTGGCGCGACTAAATTAAACTAAACTAAAATGAAACACGTATAAACAGGGAAAAAGGCTAACTCTAGAGTCTGTTTAAACGATGCTGCTTAATTACTTTTAACATATTAAGCGACGAAGTAATAACAATAATATGAACACAATGCTTATACACTAACCAGGAGGGGTTACATATAAACAAATAGGCCCCTACTTGTATCTCAATGTTCCGAATAATGAAAGGTAACATTGAAGATTGAAATTGTGGGTCTGTGTAAGGTGGAGAACTACTGAGGGCCGTATCGCTCGCCCGCGATATTTTAAACTACCTTACTACGAAGCTTAATCCTAAACAGACCGGAAATCGAGAAATTAAAAGAAGAGAGAGAGAGAGGGGAGAGGGAGAGGGACAGGGAGAAAGAGAGAGAGAGAGAGAGAGAGAGAAAAGGGAAGGAAAATTGACTAAGGCCGACGGAGCAAATAGAAAAACACATGAAAAAACTCGGGCAACTAATCCCGTTTCGAGAAGCGTGACAGTCTCGCTAATCCGAGGCGAGCTCTCTCGTTCAGTTCTAACGATGCCTGAAAATAAATTTGAATGGTGCGCAATCCCTCGGCACCCGGTCAAAGCGATTTGATTTGAACGGGTGCGTGGGTGGATCGTCATCGAGCCGTCTACAGCTCGTTAAAAGGGATTTTCGCCGGGTGGACGTCCCACATCCTTTTTCTCCTGCCGTCGCGTCGAGGGGCAAGAAACGTCGACGATCAACGTTGGACGCTACCAACGCTAATAAGGGAACCCCGGTGACAGATGCACGCCGATCTTGATTTGTAATGTAATGTAATTTTCGTAAACAATGATACTTTTGTCGTTTACAATTTGCAAGCAGTTGCGTCTAAAGACTGGTTCAAATAAAAGGGTTGATTTCTTGGCTGCAGCCCAGGGTGGTCTTCTTAGGTTAGGTCTAATGAACACCTGTGCAAAGGTTCTTACAAATCAGCGTGTATCACTCGCTGGGTCGGTGGCATCGATCTCAGTTGTCGCTGTTGTTTGCCCATAAACAAATTTATGTAGCCGCGGCGTACCGCCGGCGATCGCCACCCGTTTCGTTTCGGGTCGGCGTCGAATGAATCGTTCGAAGCTCGGCATTAAATCGTCAACGGGCGGAAACGTGGAAGAGGAACGACACGCGAGCAGGAGGTATCGCTTGCTTCCTGCACCGGGTTCTGTAGTCGCTGTTTAATGGAATCGGCGCCGCTTGTCCCGCAACTCAAACACGGTAACGTTAATTGCTAATCAGCTCTTATATAATGTAAACAGGGTGCAACTCGCGCGATCGTCGTCGAGGAAGATCTACCTCCAAGCGAGTCGGTGAGTTCTTGAGGACGTAACATCGTCGACGGACGGTGTTGGGGAGAGTCGACCACCGGCGAGGATCACCGGGAAATACGGTCCGGGAGCCGGGGGAGTTTCACACGCGAAGAATATGAAATCGAGCTTTCGAGGTCGACGAACGTCGGGAATTACCATCCTCTATTTGTTCCGAGAATGGGCCGGCCGACGTTACACACCGGCAGAATTCCTGGCGGAATGCCAATGTAAGGTGGGGGAGGGCTGCTCCGGCTGTTGGCACGCCCGCCGGGCAACATTCCCCTTCAACAACCCCCGGAGACACCCCCGGCTCGGACTCTTTCGTTCTTTTAAGAAAGAAGCTTCGCCGCGTGCACGGCCGCGCCTTCCTCGGATTTAATTAATTTCGCGACGCGCGGGAACTTCTGATTGGCTCGCGACGATGCGCAAGAGCTTCGTCTGATTCTCGTTGGTTTTGTAGTAGCTGCACATAAGGCCAAATTAACAATTTACGACGGCAAAAATATAAAATTAAATTTTATTTGATATTTTGGTTAGAAATACTTATAAGAAGACTGCTTAATAATTATCTTCGGAAAAGTTACTCTAGGTTATTAATAATAATAAATTAAAATAATATATAAATAATAATAATATATAAATATATAAATAATAAATTACTCTAGGTTATTATTAAAAGCTACTCGGGGTTAATTAGGGTCAAGGGTCCATAGTATTCTCATTATAAAAAAACAATTTCACACTAAATTATTTCTGTACTTTGATTAGTGAGATATAATATCCCATGAGAATATTATTCTACATCCTCATTGTTATCATCGTTATCAGCGTCATCATCAAGCTCCTGATTATCGTTGCCTTCGTCCCCTTGCGGGGGCATTCGCACAGCTAGATTTGACAAGCTGTACGTTATGATGCTATTTGTCACTAGTTTACAGAACATTTTTTTCTATTTTTGTCGTCGAAATTTAAGCGTTTGGCCTTATGTGCGCTGTTGCGGTTCCGGGGACGCTTACGGGCTGTCGGCGATTTCGGATACTGGTGATGAGAGGTAGAGGTACGATTTGGAACAGCAATGTTAAAGGAACGCAGTCGTATTTTAAATGAACTTATGTGCGCACTCTTAACTGTGAATCCATTAAAAACACCACTGTCTTGAGAGCTGGATACTAGAAAAGAATAATGCTTCCAACAAAAAAGATTGACAATGACTTCCAAACCCGTGAAGGACTATTTAAGCACTCGCACCGTAAAAGAATTCGAAACAGCTCCTTTCTTGCACGCGATAAAAAGATAAAAAATGAATGGAGATGAACTGGATATGTCAACAATATACTCGATATGTCTGATAAATATCAGAGCCAGCACCGAGGACCGGTGATCAGTCAAAAAGGACGTGCTCGACAGGTATCGGTCGGGAAGTCATTCGACGGCGAGTAGGCAGGTGCCATGCCGGCACAAATTTGTTCCATTCGCCGGACCTCGAAAAATAAATTGGACGTCTCTCTCTCTCTCTCTCTCTCTCTCTCTCTCTCTCGTTCGCCACTGGCCGGGATTTACGCACGGACGTTAGGGGGATGTTCGATCGAAGAGACTTCGCCGGCTCGTGTTTGCTTCCGGTTGGCCGTTCGACGTCACTTGTCCCTGGATGAACGCCAAGAAGTAGTGCGATGGAAAGCCACGTCGACGTCGTGGAAAAATCGGGCCAACCCCCCTCCCCCATCGTCGTCATCATCGTCACCGTAGAAGCTCTTTCGAGATTTTAGGGTGCATTCGAACCGGTGAAAGGGGACGCCTTCCGCCGGCAAGAAGCGGACATCAGCCTCTGGATATAACGAGCGACTTCCGAGCCAGCAGGCTCACCTATTTTGCAATGATTCGCTTGAATCCTGATGGGAGAGCGCCCGGAAGAAAAGCTGTGTTCCAGAAGGGCCATCGAGAACGATGATCTACAGATCGATCCTCCCGGCAGCCCTTCCCCAATAGAAATTCCCTTAGAATTTAGAACAGCGAGCCTCGGAAAGAGCTGTAAAGTTTGATGACTTGAAAGCATCAACGCCGGATAAAGTATCAGATTTTGTGGCTCGTACTTAGCCTCCATTTACGCGAAGGCGTTGTGAAGGCTGTTTTTCGAAGCGGGAGGAAGTCGTCGCGAGAAATGAAGTTCCGGCGGAGAGTAAAAGAAGTTCCACTTGCGATTTTCCCTTCGGTTCTGGAAATCCGACCATTTTCCTACTCCCTTGATTCTTCGTGGTTCTGCAAGCAGATTTGTTTTCAATTAGCTCTTTCTAAAGAATGCTTAAGGTGTCATTTTTATTTTACTACTCGAATAATAATTCCAATAATTTATAAATAAGTGTAGCAAGCACTCTGAATAGCTGTTTCGGAGAGGAACTGCCAGATTCTCGTGAAAAGTGAGAGCAGTTCGTTAAAACCCGATAAGCGGCACCAAACTTTCGGTACTTTGATGTTTCAAGTGTACCGAGGAATTTGAGCTTCCACTTGAAATTGAATGCAGACAGATGAAAAATTAAAACGACTGCAAATAATTGCAACAATTTGGAAATAAATGTAGCGAACAATCTGAATAGCTGTTTCCGAGGTTGATCGCCAGATTCACGTCAAAAGAGCAGTTTATTAAAACCAAACTGTAAGCAGCTCCAAACTTTCTACGCTTCCCCGTTTCGCGAAGTTTCAGCTTCTCGTTGAGATCGAATACAGTTGAATTATCATCTCTAGAGAAATTCCGACGATGAGTGGCATTGTTCTCTCTCCGTAAATGGCATACTACGTGGAGGATTGAAAAATGATTACTTCGAGGACGACAGCAACAGAAACGGCGATGATTGCGGCGTCGATACAGCACTCGGATTCGAACCAGTAATCCGCCGCAGCTCGCGAGGATGACAAGAAGTTGGTAAATCGAAGCGGAACGGGGCGGGTAAAAAAGCGAGCAGGTTGGCGCCGCGACGAGTCGACGACATTGACGGAAACGAGGGAAAAGAGCAAATAGTTTCACAAAAGGAGAGCGCTGTGTGCTCACCCCTTGATCGTCTATCTCTCGGCTAAACTCGATACCTGCGTCTCGTCGACGGAGTCGGTAGGTCGACGAAGAAACGGAGAAAAAGAAACGAGGGCAACCTTGTTACGCGATAAAAACGGGTGATAATTTTCAAAGGGCGGCTGCAGCTGCGACAACAATCGGGCGGACCGCGAATTTCTTCTGAGTGGCCTTTCACAATCAATGTTTTCAGAGAAACCAAATAATCATTTAATCGTCCCTGATACATTACTTTCATTGTACAGTAATTTGCTGGGAGAATAACTTAACGAGTAGCGGGCTTTATCACTTTAGAAACTCCCACTAAAGTTACGCAAGGGCAGTACCTACCCTTTCTCTTTAGAGCCAATGATTCACCACCATAATTTGCTTCAGCGATGTCTTTGATATAAGGTGTCTTTTTTTAAATGTATAATATCTTTTTTATTCAGAAAGTTTCATTCATTTTTGACTGCAAATTGTTCATGTATAGATACAGAAATAGAAGTTCGGATAAATTTTTCTTCTCTTCGCCAATTTGTTGAGTAAATATAGTATATAATGGTAGCAAAAGTAATTCGACATGTCGTTGTTAGTCTTTCCTCTCAGAAGCAAGTAGAGAAACAAGAAATTAACAAAGCTTCTCAGAATTTCTTACAAACTGAACGTAAATATCCGTTTCTTTCTGTTGGATTATCAACAAGTTACAAAAATGAATCAATGATCTCAGAGTCATATTCTTGAACAGAGATTACGAAGTATCGATGGAACGTTCTCAGTATATTTTCTTTCAAGTGCCGAACAGTGGGGGGCTAACCTAAACAGTTTGGAGATACGAAGGGACTCTGGTTTCCTTTCTGAGGGTCCCAACAATTCTTTCCTGCTAGTCGAAGCAAAAACATCTCATGATAAAGGGCTTCCTTCCGCGCCATGAAATAAAGGATAGACTTTCACTTTAAAAGTACCAGTGTACATTCAATTACACCCATATCCAATACTTTCTTCCTAGCATCTAATAGAAGCGTTTGAAATCATAGAAAATATTAATAAGATAACTTGCAAACAAAATACACAGTGGCCGAAATTTCTATAATGTCATCTTTTTTTAAATAGATATTTTAAAAATATCACCATTTTTTTTTTATTTATCGTATCTGGTTTTGTGCCTTGCAGACACTCAGATAGAGCGACTGCGTACTCTTCTGGACAAAAACGCAACGTAAACCAGGCCTTAAAGAAGTACATAAAAAGGCCTGTCTTGATTTCGCACGGGCACAAAACACAGTGACTTTATAGAAATTTCGGTGAGTGTAGTCGGACAGAAGACGGGTCGCTAATTGCGAGTTAAATCTTGAACTTCGCGAGTCTTTGTGAAGACATTTTTAAAGAATTGCACAAAGGTCTAGTTGCGACATTGTATAGAACCTTGTTTAAAGGAGATCGTGTCGTGAAAAATATACGACGGAGGTAGCGCGCGAGTTAATAAAAACGGCCACCGACAGTATCGTTCTTTCGGAAAATCGAATAGCAAAAACGTATTCTTGCTACTCTGGTATTCTTGCCTCGCAGCGAGTTCTATCTATACCGGTGTCAGTTTTCCAGAACTCGACTGTCCTCGCCTAGATACCATCGCGAAATATTAGAATACAGGAACGTCGAACGGCCACGCCCACGTCTGTAGATTTTCCGTCGATTTTTGCAATCAGCCCCCCCAGCACGGTTTTTTTTTACGGGGCCCATAATAATTCGGCCGATTCCGCGCGACACGGCTGCCGTCCTGATGAGAAAACTTCTCGTCGAGGAAAAGCCCCGGGAAGATGCAGCCGGTTGTAAATTCCGGATGAAATGGAAAAATGTCAAGCCATACCGACCGTTCTGCCGCGTTCGATAAGCCGAAACCCGGCGACTGCATGTCGGCATGCACATGCATACGTAAACAGACATGCAATAGGCGGCGTGGTGGCAACCACCATCTCTACGTATGTAATACTACCGTCGCGTCGCGTCGCGTCGTCGTCGGCCGGTGCGCGCATAAAGGAACGATTGTTCAAAATTTGCGAGCTGCTTCTCGCCGATATAACGTCCGCCTTTTGACCGATTAATGGGACCGCACCGCGCTTTGATGGAATTCGGGCTATTGTCGGCGACATCTCGAGGAGAAATTTTCGTTTCGCTGAATGGAGACCCGGCCACCGCTAGAATAGGACGGGCTCCGGTGGTGTTTTTAAAAATTTTATTTTTATTTGATACATTTTATTTATTACTATATCTTGTTATTGTCATTTTACGTATATTGTATTGTGCTTCCATATTGCCTAAGATTCATTGATAAAAATAATATCCACATATACATAAAAATTCATTTTGAGTCTCCACGAAATGCAGGAATAAATTCCGCTGATTTTATACGTCCGTAAATTGTCATTGGTCGACAGAGCGAAAGTGTAAACATTTCGAAGTCCGATATCTCGCTATAATTCTCCGTTATCGCCGGAAACCGCGAGATACATACAAATCGGTTATAGCCAATAACGTGAACTACGACCCACTCCAACCATCGATAACCGCTGCCAGCACGAGGTAAAAACCCACTAACCCGGATATGTACAACTCGAAGACGCACTCAAGGATCGAGAAGCTTTTGTTTACGTTCCACAGTTAACAAGTCGGACGAAAATGTCTGGCTGACAACGGGCAAAGTAGATATATTTACGTAGACCAATCGTCGTTTCCTGCTGGAAACTTTCGACGTAAAGCGTACTTTCGCAGCGTTCCATGGAGGGATAGTTCGGGAAGCTCCGAAGAGTTCGAGGGCAGAGATTTATGGCAATGGAGGACGAACTTGGTGCTCCTGTTTACAATGCTCCCGCGACCGAGCGTCCCTTTGATTTCTAACTGACGGGAACGTTCTCCTCCGAGAGCTCTGCGAGCCATAACCAGAGTCGCCAGATCAAAACTTGTCTCCTCACTCTACCTTCCCCTTCCACGACGCTATACCCCATGCGTCCGCTACAAATACACATTTTATTTTCTATTGCAGTTGACCGTGAGTGACCTCGTTTATTTTGACACTTTATTCTTATTATTTTAAATAGTACTAACTCGTTTGTCAATTATAATTAGAAAAAAATGTAAATTTGAATGTGGACGTTGACATGTATTTATTGACTATTTATTATGTATGTATTGACTGTATTTATTTCCCCACAACTTACTTTATTTAAAATAAAAAAATATCTACATGCGATATTAAGTACAAAATACTTACAATAAGGAGCATAACTGATTCCATACACTTTAAATCAGTATAACTTTTTTATGAATGGACCAAACGACTTCAATTTCTCTGTAAGGCTAGAAGAATTAGTAGTTGTTTGTTATGTTCAACTAGGTTGACATAATTAAATGTTATATTTGAAAAAGATGTTTCTGCCCATTCAAATAAATTTTTTGGGGTGAGTATTTTATTATCTAATGGTCTTTGTATGCAGAGTTGGGAAAAAATCAACTAATATTTAAAAATGACTAATAGTCTTATGAAGTTATTAGTCAATAATCATAATTGTGACTAGCGTTTGCCCAACTCTGCAGAGAAGGGATAACTTTTTCCCCTCAATTCGAGTCAATTCCCCTGACCTGACGACTCCGGCTTACAGAACGGGCGCAAAGCTATCGATTCAGCGCGCGGAATAAAGGGAACGGCACGAATGCGGGAAGATCAGGAATTCCTGGAGAAATGGAAAACCGTGGTCGAAAACGGCAGATAACGTTGAAACTTCAGAGACCGCTATGGGCACCGTAATCGCCGCGCGCTTCGAACGTGTCCGTGAGCGTCGAGAACGTAGACTCTGAAATAGCCGCGAAACTACAATCCGGGCGGACCATAAATCAGCGAGCGCACTGAATCGAGGTACATCGACAGCGTTCCTTTTTCGGTTGTTCCTCCATTAGGGGCTTAACGCAGCGTAATCGGCGGGAGCTAGTCTCGTGGAAATTAAAGTCGGGACAAATGGCTACTGGCATCGGGACACGCTCGATTTGCTTCGCCGTGTGCTGAAGCGTCTACGGAAACCGAACGCGCCGAGCTAACTTCGTCGACAGTCGCGAAGTGCGAAGTTATGGCGAAGTTCTTGCGTTTGGTAGAATCTCCGCGACAGCAGCCTTCGCCATGCCTGGAACACGTAATTCGCGAGTGACCAGTCAACTAACTGCGGCTGAGCGTTTCCGGTAGTTTGAGTTCGGTTGACAGACTGCTCGACCATGAAACTCCGCGATCTGCAACATTCATTTATTAATCATCCTAGGGATCGGCGACAGGTGACCGGAGTATCGAGGTAAATCGTTATCGGAGATTCTGACAGAGATACAAATTGTGAAGCGACTCTGCGCGGTTGAGGTAAATTGCGTTCAGATTTCGGGAAATTTGTTGAAATATTCGCTGGTTACCAATTCTTTTTCATTCTGGTTAATGGGGTGGGGATAAATTTTGGACAGTTACGGTAGAGACCTTCGTGACAATTACGGAGACAATACTCTACTATAACTAGTCCAAACAAAGACCCAAAGTTAAAAATTGTGTTCCTTCCATTTCCATCTACAACTCGTCGTTGACTGGACTAATATGGCAGTGCGAAAAATATGACGTCCCAAGGCACAAACTTTTGGAATCTTTAGGTAAAATGGGCTGCCGATTACCCCTAAATATTGACATGTTCATAGCGGAACCTAATATTAAGGCTTGCAGTTATATTCAATCGTATTTCAAAGATTGTAAATTATCTATTTAAATTATAATTACATCCTGTGACATTGTAACACCAAGCTGTAAAATCGTAATACCACATTGTAAAGTGAAATGGACACATTTAAGGGTCTAAAGAGGTTCAATAAAAAAAAGAGAGAAAACTTATCTGACCGCGACTGTGTGCAGATTCTCGCTAGTGGTTACAACCTGATCGGTTGGCCGCAGTTAGTGAGCCATTACTGAAGTCGCGGCGCACATCGAAATTGAATTACGTTTGGATATTCAACGGCGGAAAGTTTCGATAGATCGAAGGAAGCAGAGGGTCGTTTCATGGTCGCAATTCGTGGTCGTCGTTCCGGCCGCGAGTGAATTCGCGAGACCGCAGAATGGATCCTCCATTAACGCGAACTCGAGGAGGTGCTCGTTCGCGAACGGTGAAAGGCGGAAAAGTTCAAGTCCCCGCGACAAATGGCAATTCGACGGTAGGCTCCGCGTTGCTCGCTGCGACCGATACAAACGCGAGTGCCGGCCACCCGGCGCACACATAGCAGCTGCTAGATCCTCTTGTATCGGTGTCCCGGATGCGCCGAACCTAACGCAATTTGTACGCGGTGTTTTAATCGAATCTGAACGACACCGAGCCCGCGAATCCGATTTCACGCGGCCCAATAGCCCGCCTTTACACGGCTCGGCTCGATTAAAACGATTAAACGCCGAACGAAATCGAATTCGCGGCGCGCTGACTAAATACTGACAAAATACCCGCTCCGCAAGGAGGATTTTCGGAGTGACCAAGAATGTTCTTGGAAAGCCTCCTCCTGCGGCGGCCATTATCGCTCGGTCGGCATTAATCAAGCTCCGTTTATGTCTCGTAATTAATGATCCGCGAGATAACGCCCTCTGCCCGCAGGTAATTCTGATGATTTAATTAAACCGAGCCGATCGAAAGTGACTGATAACTTTCGGCGATCGACCCGTATTTTACTTTCAATCTGGAGTCTTCCAAAATCAAAAATCTGAAAATCTCGATGGCAAAATGAGGGCCAACGTTATTTCCATTTATTTCGATAAAACAGTACAAACCGCAATACCGATTTTACAGTTGCTTTCTAATAAACTGAAATAGGTAGCTTTCTAAACTACAAATCAAATATTAATAAACTTACATGCGATAACAGCTGAAACAATTGTAAGCGCAAGTTGTAAATTATTATTGCGTTCGTACGGTGGCTCTGTGACAGCCACAGTAGCTACGTCAACTATTGATTGCACTGCCCAACACCAAATTTGTTTTCAATATACTGTTGGGTCCTTTTTATAGAGTTTTTTGCGCTGATTCCGAATCTGTCCTTAATTTTTCTCCTATACGCACCGTTTTTGAAAAACATGGCTTAAAAAAAAACATATTTTTCAACTTTAAACAAATATTGTGATGTTATTATGAAAAATATTGAATTGTTCTTTACAGCAAAAGATTCTGTAGACTTTCCCGGAGACAGTGATGTCCAATATTAATACATTATGATTGTTTAAACACGTTTAAACAATGATTAAAGATATTACGTATATTGAAATCATAAAAAAAGTTGAAATTTGTTGGACAGTGTTGCCTAGCATCATACAATCGATACAAGAATGCTAGCTACAAAGATACATATCCTATAATATGAAAGTAATAGAATTGCACATCTCAATTAACGGTTCTAATAAACATAACCAGTGAACAATCTGTGAATTACGTTTAGACCTCACACATCAATGACCCGCCGCAAAATCCCGCCCGCTCTCCTCAGGACTTTTGGGTTCAGAAGACTTCCAAGATTCCCTAAGTCTCTCGAAGGCCTCTACCAACGTCTTCTAGGTTTCCCGGAATGGACAGAGTCCGTTGGGACCCCTTCCATCAGCATCTAGGATCTCCGAGATCTCCGAAGTCCCCTCGAGGATCCTCCACGGAGCTTATGGGGCTCCTATGATCCACGAATTCCCTCGAGGGTCTTTCTAAGAGACTGCGAGATCCTTGGATTGTCTGAAATTCCTTGGAGTGCTCTTACAAAGTCCTCTGATCCGTTGTCTTCTTGTGTAGCGTGCGCTATGCGAATCTATTGTCCTTATATGGTCACTGGAGTATCAATTATTGGGTCTTGTGTCCACATCCGCTCCGAGATGTCGCCACAGGCTCGTCTAACACAGTATGACATCACGTGAACTATGAATTATGAAGATGGAGGAACGCATTGAATGAGTACAATTTTGATATTTTTATGACACATTTTTTTTAGACATCCTTGAATATTGTCATAGGATTTAGGAGAAAAAAACAAACGGATTGCCTTAAAGAGAAAGAAATGCTCTTTCTATTGCTTCCTTGCACAAGATTCTACGATAATTTTTTCGCTTTCTGGAGCCAGTTAAGGTTAAAAAGCCCATATTTACTTCAATGTTGAATAACTCGAATAAAAAAATCGCACAATATTCAACAACCACACAATTTATACAGGAAAGATAGCCCTTCCAAATGATATTAACGCGATTTATCAAAAAATTTGTTGCTCCTCGTGTGATGTTCCAAAGTTACACAAAGTTTTTGTTAACCGTCAATATTGTCTTCATCTCGCTATAACTTTGTAAAAAACCAATATAGCAACAATTTGAAACATAGCATCTGAAATAGAGGTTTCAAGCGATTGTTTAACGGTATCGATATGGCAATTTTTGTCGGAGTTATGATCACGTAAAGTGGGACTAAAAAAACTCAAGGTCACCTTGATATCTCAGAAAAAATGGTGTATAGAAAGATCGAATTGTACTCGGTCGATGCGTTCCTTAAAATGCTACATGAATCGTTAAAACGCTTTTTTATACAACTAATATAGATATTAAGTTATTTTAGATAGTAGTTCTCACTGACCCCACAACTATCTTACGCGAAATTCCCAAGTTTGTCCCTGACCACTATAGCGGTGTCCGGCTCTTTAAAGAACACAAGGATGATCAGGTGGACTGAAGACGCGTTTCATTTCAGGTATAGAGAGAGCGCACAAGGAGGGTAGATTAGCGAGCCTGATAGGGGTGGAAGGCGGCCACGCTGTTGGTGCGAGCCTCGCAGTTCTGAGGATGCTGTACGAGTTGGGTGCCAGATATCTCACCCTCACGCACACCTGTAATATACCTTGGTGAGTATATCAATCGCGACAGTTACGAATTACGACCATGTTTGCCTAAGCAATTTCTATGGAGATTGACCACGAGATTGACGCGACGGAAATCTTGAGTTAAAAATACAAAGGTTACAAAAACACGTACCTTCGCAAGGCAACAGTGTCCTGTTTCTTTTCGATCACAGCTTGTATACGACTGCGGCGACATCGTTGCGCAGCCTCTTTATAGGGAAACTATTATAGAAAATAACGCGGAGACAAACCGCGGCGTTGCTCGAACTGATGAAACGCAGACGTGCCAGATAGTCGGTCTATTTATGCCGCCGAGCGAGCACGAGCGCAGCTTTATCATCGCCGTACAATAAAAACGCGTCGCAAATGACACAACAAAGGGGCGAGCGGCGCGAGAACCGCGCGGCCTCGAAACTTTCGCGTCAAGCGTTTCCCCATATCGCGGAAACAACCGCACAGCCGCAGAACAATCACATAAAATCAAACTTTCAATCCGAAACTGTCGTGCGCAGAGATCCGATTCTGCCCGGTTTGTTTGCACGGTATGTACGAACAAATTCGGAATAAAGTTCCTATTCCTCGTCCTCCGACGACAAGCGGACCTAACAGGATCGAAGTTTCATTGAACATGGATTCGCCACAAAATGTACGGCCCGTCCCGAAAGATTCCGAAAGCGTGCAGAGCTGTACACTCGCGTGTCCTCGGCAAAACTTGAATAGATCCGCGCGATTGACGAGAGCTCGTTCTACCGCGCACTCCTCGCGAAATCTTCCGACGGCTTTCACATTCGTCCTGCTGCTGCGTCTAGAACTCTTTCCACCGGAAAGTCCGACGTTCTACCGCGGTAGTCAGCTTCAGGGAAGACGTTGTAAATGTTTAATGATAGAATTTAAAGTTGTCAGGCTCGCTGACGTTTTTGCGGAAATCGCTTGGAACCGGCCCCCGCCTCCCGGCGACATCGCGCTAGCTCGATCCCTCGGGGGCTCTTTCAAACTTAAACTATACCGTAAACTCGCAGCATTGACAGGTTTTTGTAATGCGATGCCGCGTTACATCAGAACAGAAATGTATGGATTCGTTCCCAACCCTCCGCTCTATAGTTACGGCGCTTTTCAGAACTTGTTTTCGAGTTAGGAATGTTATTAGAAGTTTCGCCGATATGCAGCTACAAGAGTTTCCTTTATTACACCTTTGCAAGGAGGATGAAAATTTACATATAGGCGTTCTATATTTAGTCAGTATATCTCATTGTTCAATATGTTTCTTCTATCGATCGTGTTTGCTGGTAATAAATGTTTAATGCTTTCGGCGCAACGCACAGTGGGCGAGAAACCTATCTTTTTGGACAAAAATCTGCCGACAACTCAGTTTTTCATGGATTCAATTGGAATTTTTTTTAAATGTTCGTCAAGGACTATACTTTGATGACGTTCTGCGTGAAAATCGTTAACTGTCACAATTTCATTGTTCGTTGTTATCGTTAAAATCGTAGGCATCCATAACCGTAGCGCTGGTTTACGCGAATGTCGCCACATCGCCGGCAGTTTTCGCGCAGTGTAGGGTAGTTCGTCGTAGCCCCGGCTGGTCGACAGTATTTTTCACGATAGAATTTCGCCGATAATGTGGCCCCGTCGATCGTCGAGGCGACTATTCCGGAGTGCTGAAAGTGTCGCGATGTGACGAGAGTGCGGGGGTGGAAATCGGGTAGTGGAAATTACGTAAGGGTTGCCGGTGGCGCGACCCAGCTGCCGCTTGCTCGCCCGTCGACAGAAATATTATTCTAGGACAAACAATGGACGAATTCCCTTTTACGAGGCGACACCGACAACGACGACGACTGCAACTAGGCAACGGAAAAACTGACGACGCAGAATAGAGGGTAGAGAACAATAAAAAGCCCGGGGACGAACTGTGACGGCTTTCGCGAGAGACACGCCGAGGGACGCGCGAGCGCAAAGTTCAAATTCATTTTAACGCCGGTGAGCGCCACCTGGAAAATTAAACTTGTTAGCGAGCCAATATACAGGGTGTCGCCGATCTGCCGGCGCAAACCGCTAGGAGGTGAGTCCACATACAAAAATAAATCGAGAAGATAGAATGATGTTTTGTTTCCGCAGATCTTATAAATGTACTGCGGATCTTTATGCAAAATAAAAGATGTTCGCATTGATTGCAGGACACGGGAGCCTAATAAAAATTGTATTCTTCTTTTAATTATTCTATGAAGCTGAAACTAATACATTGATGTCGTTAAATATTTTTAAAATGTCTTAGTTTACAATAAAAACACCCAGTTTTGTCATAAATGCATAAAATCCGCAGTTTACTTATAAGAAATACACATTTTTGCCATTTATACCATTCCTCCAACTTTACTGGTTTTCGAGTTGTCCAATAAAATATGTTTTTCACCCCCAACTTTGAAAAAGAACTGACTATCCGAATAGTTTCATTAAAATCGGACTCACTTGAATGTGTTCCCTTGTATCTAAAGATACGCGAGCGCAAAGGTCAAATTTCTTTTAACGCTCGCCGCCTGGAAAATTAAATTTGTTACCGAGACTAATATGTTTCAAACTGCGACAGCGCGAAAAAACTTCCGGATCGTCCCTTCCACATTCTTTTGCCATCGCCGTGCACGCGGCGTCCTGATTTCTAAAGCCGGCGCAGATTTATCTTGCAATAGCAACCCCCTCTGGAACGTAACGTCACATCCGGTGTCTGATGTCTTTATGCGAGCGCATCGTTTGAAGCTCGGTCGAAGGAAACAATTTTTCCTATGTTTTTCGCAGAGCGAAACTGTTTACAGAAATTCTGTTTTATTGACGGCGGGAAGTTCCGTAATTAATTTCTGTCAGGAAGTTTAAAGGAAGTTGTTAATCGGTGGCTTTGAGTTCTTCGAAATGCGGTGAAATTACGAGAACTGACCCGCGAAGTTGCGTTCGATTGTTTGTTCCATCGACCGCGGTTTCTTTTTGTTCCACTGTTGGGTTTAATTATGAACGTACCGCAGTCGCAATCGGGTTGTTCGAAGCATTAATTATCGTTTTAAAACTGACTGGTCCACAAAAAGTCTACCAGGTTCATTTTTAAAAGGGTGCCTGCCCTTCTGTTTTCGCTTCCAAGGCAATATTCGTACGCAGTACGAGGTGTCAGTCCCCGGGAAAGTACTGCAGTGACATCTGTCGATTTTGTAGGTAGAAAGTTCTTACAAAATGTTCGATCCCTTGCTATTTATTCAACCGTGTTTCTCTGGTTACGGCAGCTCCGAGAGTTTTCGGGCAAATGCGATTTTCATCCCCAAGTGAAAGGGTTGCTTCACGTTCTGATTCAGCAAATTGTAGTTCAAACATTGAGTTGGACGAAAGATTTTCTCGTTCTTGCTTTTTAGTACGGAGGAGCTAAAAATTATTTTGAAATGGTGAACATTTTGTCCCTCATTTCACAAACTGAATCTATCCCTCGCTGTCAAATTGACACAGTGGTAATAGATCGATGAAATAACAAGGTAAACAGTTATTTTGCATCTTAGGTTTTTCATTTATGTGTTTCGCATTAAGAATATAAAAGCCACACAGTTTCAGACAAATATATCTACAAATAGCAGAACAGTATAATTTACTTCGGGAAAACTGTGTCAAATTGACACGAGGGACGGAAGAGGGTTAAGGGTTTAAAAACTGAAAATTAGCCTGTAAAATACTTTTTAAAACATCAGAAGAATTTCTAATTGTCTAATTGTTCAAATATTTTGGAAACTGGAACCAGAACTAATTCACCAGTACCTTTAGCTTTGTGTTTGAACCGAAATTTCGCATTACTTGTAAATTACCATTTCAATAATAACATGCGAACCTAATAGAGAAAATTCATTTTACAGCATCCAAGCCCAAAAAAATTGGCAACAAAAGCGGCTTTGCTTCGCCAGTGGCCTTACAAGCACCAGCCAATTAAAGTCGAAACAAATCGGCGATTCGATCTCCGTTCGCGAATCTGGTGGCGCACGCGAGACCGGACGTCCCTTATATTTGCGCGCGGAATTGCGTGGTCGGCGGCACGATAAATCATCCCCGGATTAATGGAACCGTAACAATATTATCTGCGTTCCGGTATTTCCGGGAACGACCGCGCGTTTTACGACTGCGATAGATTTCGGCGATAGGCTGATAAATATCAACGCGTGGGTCTGCTTCAGGCCTGTACGGATTGAACCGCGATCGTCGGTTTCATCAGTTCCGCCGTCGAAAAAAAGGCTGCTGGGTCGGAACCGTAACTTATACGGTAGACACACGGTTTGAATTTCCAGCACATAAATGTCCTTTTCCGCTCAGGAACGTGTACAGAATTCTTCTATTTGAAGGTTCCAAACAAATGTTTTAGGGAGAACCTACCGTGTTCGTGTAAAACATCTGACGATGGACACAAATCATTTTTAGGCGGATATTTTCATCTTCTTCAATAAAGACATTTTTTGAAAATATTAAATATTTGATACGATTTGAACTTTTTTGGGAAGCTAGAGTAATTAGTTTACTAAAGGATGTTAAAAGAAATTTTTGAGAAAGCTCTAGCTCTAGCTTCCCAAAAAAGTTTAAATCATATTGTACAATATTAATAAAAGTTATCGTCTTCTTTAGAGCGGTCTTAAACTTTCGTCCGCTACTGTATATAACTGACATAAATTTACAAAATATATGTTTTAAATTTTCATTACGGGCACAGATAAAAAATTAAAAAATCATGGTCTTTACTGTTCCCTTCGTAATTGTGACCAATAACAATTACAAAAAAATTATTCACACATTAGCTAGTAAACTAATCCTTCTAACGTCTAAAAAGAACTCAAGCTGCTGAGTCCAATTTTGAAAAATTTATTCGTTTTTAAAAGCTTTAAATACTTTATACAGCGACTGTATAACTGCGTGCAAAACTTCAACACTTGTGAGTCTGTATTAAAATAAACTTCTCGGAAGAATCCATTTACTCCGTGTTGAAAAAAAGTGCGATTGTAGTTTGCCGAAGAGGGAAAATGTCATTTGATTACGTAGACGTTTGTAGTTTTTCCTGTTATAGTATCATCAGGGAGTGTATAATCTTTGAGCAAGTTCGGATAGAGGCTCGATCCTCGGTTTCGCCGAAAAAATGCTGGAGGGTGGAAACGGGGCTGTGGAACTTGTCCCTGAACGATCGATTATCGCCGGCGGAGGGATGCCGAGCGTTTCTAGGCGGGCGTGGTATCATCGGTCTGTTTGCCAGACTGGTGAACATCGCGCTAATACGGACGATTATCGCCCCGGAATTGCTCGGACTCCTCCGGAGCCCGATTGTAGTCCATCTCTAATCCTATCATGGACGATCATGGATCTGCGACGTCCGCGGCTCTGCATATATCGTTTGCCATCCGATTCTCCGGGATAACGGGGGGGAAACTGTTCGGAGAGCTCGGTGACACGTCGATTTTAATAATTTAATCTCGGAATCCCTGTCGTCGCCAGAGCCCGGCATGTATATCATATCGCATCCGGCCGCGTCAACCAGGTCACGGCGCACACATGTATAGAGAGGGTGACGCCTGGAACGTCGGCAGTTCCGTGGCATTGTTTGACTTCGACCCGTTAAAGTTCCATTTACCGTCCGGAGATTCCGGAGTCTATTCTGTTTACACTGGTGTACGTGGACTGTGTAGGGGGAGAGGGGGGGGGGTGGAGGGAGCAGCACGGGGGAGAGAGCGCATGTTAGTCATTTTTGTTTATTCTCGCGCCAACCCCCTCCCCCGGGTTACCCAGAAACCCTCGCGGATCTCGGTTTAATTCCGGCACTGCCGTTCAAACGAGACGGAGCAAGTTTCACAGTGAGAGTGACGCCGAGGCGGACAATGCCGGCTCTTGTTTTCAATAGGACCCCGTCGAGGATGATTTGTATCTGCGCGAAGAAGAATTGTTAATCTGGTTGGAAATGTAAACAGCGCACGTCGGCGCGAGACAGTGACGTATGAACACAATTTTCCGAGGCTTTTGTTAAACTGCAGATTTTAAGCATCGCGAAGCCAACCGGCAGATACATTTTTTAATTAATAAATTCTCTTGATTTCATGTCATTTCATTTAAAACGTCACTGGATGCATTTGCGTCTTCTCGTAAATATTTAAACTGGACGTTCGCGCTGTTAAAATAATTTTCCAGTAGGATCAGTCGAAAAGCAAAGTGGAAAGTGTGATATGTAGCTGTGCCAATTTTTTGCACGTCTATTCGCAACATTTTTATTTGTAGAATCGACTAAAACTGGGGGGGGTTGTAGGGTATCAGAAAAATATTGAAGTGTATCGAGCACGGTAACCAGGCAGATTCATGTATTAGGTGAAGTACAATAAACTAGGGAACTTTTCACGTCGCGAAAGTATTTGAAATTGGCTCAGACATTTTTCCAATTTAATACATTTGTGCCTTATTAACACTTTACCTACCGGAAGCCTATTAATAGAATTTCCAATAATTGTGCTGTACCAAAAGCAAGCATAGAAATTTTCTTTTACATTGCAATCTCAAATGAAACCATTAGATGACATTATTGAATGTGACTTGTTAATTCTCAAAGAAAATTGCTGTTGCTATTAAAGGATCCATTAAAAAGTGTTTAGCCGTGTACCGTAGATTTTTCAAAATTATACAATAATAACCGGTCGGTGATGTGTTAAAATAATAGTAACGCATAACTAGAACGCTTCAGAGCAGAAGGGATGAAGAGAAGAATGAATGATCAAATAATAGAATTTTTGAAAGCGAAAATCGAATAGTGTGTAAGCGATTGGTGGAACAGCTGCCCAAGGCTGCCATTACGGCGCCGAACACACCAATATTCCGTGGACACGGACGCCTACAAAGGGATTAGAAGCAATAGTTTGTCGTATATTTGTATACAGCCTGCAGCCAACGATCTGGCACGCCTTTGATTGCACATTCCAAGGAATTAACGTTTCAAATCAAGGCGTTTGTACGGTACGCGATTCGCGGCAATCTCTGCGGTCATTAGTCTACGGAACAATTCCGTCCGCGTTGCTTAGCACTGCGAACATGGGACTCTATGATTAAAGGGTATTGTAGGACAATAATACTGAGGATTGTCGCCATTGAGTTACTGACCTATTGGTTCGTTAGGGCAGAATGCAGCACAGTGGATGAACCCGGGAGAATCTCTCACATCGGCGGCCTCTCCGAGTTCGGCAAGGTGAGTACCCCACAAAAAATGCATTCAAAAACATTTTTCAAAATCTATTTCTACCTTCAATCCCATCAAGATCCTATCGTACGTCGACAAGCAACATCGACTGACGCGAAACACGAACAAATCGAAACTCCAGCTATCTTCTTTCTATCAAACTACATTTAATCCTTTGTGGACGAGGATTTTCCAGAAGATTCAAAACATACATATTATGAATAAAGAGCTTCTTTCCAACAAAAAAGGGCGGAAACTTATTCCCATACCCAATACTTAATACCGACTCTTCTGAACGGGGGATACTCAGTGTTACGACAGTTATAGAAGGGGTACACAGATGTCGAAACTTTGGGAAACACATACTTAAAGTAATTGTTCATCAAATGGTTAACAACGAAATGCACGCTGACGAAAAATTACGTCGTTCCGAGTGTATCGAGTGTACTGAATAGAGGGGAATGAGGTTACCCTCTCTCTGCCGGTGTCGGATTAGTCACGTGACATTGTGACACACGTAGAAGGGGAAGGTCGAGTGGGGAAACAAGTCTTAATGTGGCCAGTGTCGCCAGGTCGCCAGCAATCGAGGAGAATCAAGTACCCCCTCTCTGATGACCAGTCCAGTCTACGGCAGCAGTGTCGCCAGATGAGTGTCGTCGCACACGCGCAACGTGTCACATATTACTCAACTCTGGTCATTAGAGAGGGGGTACCTTGTATTCCCCTCGAGTGCTGGTTTGGTCACTTACTGGCGACACTGAATGTGGCGACTCTGGTCGCGATTGAACTCCTGCCGTATGCTACGTGCGATACGTATCAAAGTCTGTCGTAGCAGGAGGGTTAAAGCGTTTGCGAGTGTCTGCGGTTTCAATGAGTATCCGCTTCAGATAATCTTCACCGCTTCCGAAGTAATTGACACGAATCGCCTTGCCTGGTGGAACAAACCGATGAGCCCGGGTGTCTCGGGTCGGGTTAGTCCGGCGCTTTTTGTTGCTGGTGAAGAAGACGTTGGTCCTGGGGATTTGCCGGGAGTGACGAGGAACACCGGTGTTTTACACAGTGGATTAAAGCATCCTGCAGCTGTCTATCTCCGGTGCGGCGGTTCCGTCACGAAATGAATGTCGCGTCGTCCCTCCCTCCCCGCCTCTTCCCTCGGAATCGCACGATCGTAAATCTACCCTACCTTTTAACCTCTGCCGGAATCGATCGGCCCATAAATATCGGAAGTTCGACTGGAATTTCAGAGAAAGATAGATTTTCGGTGCGGGAGGAGAAACAGTTCGGTGAATGGCCTCATTGGAACCAAGTGTTATTGTATCCATTACGCGGAAAAGGTGGTCTCGAGTGCCTCGAAAAAGGAATTCCACCAAATTCCACCGACGACGGCACGGCGAACGGGATTCTGGTACCGCCAAGTCTGCACCTCGCCGAACGTATTTGCCGAATGTTCTTAATGAATTACATGGATTCGAGCAGACGGTGCCTGGAAAACGAAGACGCCAGGTACGCCGAGAACCTCGTGTCTTTGGGAACGGCAAACCGCAGTATCCTTGCTCCAATGTTACCGTTACACTCATGCCACTCCCATGTTTTACGTCTTTCACCCCCTATTTCACGCGGAACTTTGTTTCTTCGCTGCGCTGTACCGATCCGTTGAATTCCCTTGCTGCGTGTGTGCTTCTGTTTTCGAGCTTTGCAAAAATGAGTAGCTGAAACACAACATTACATACATTGGAAAGTATATATTCTTTATAAAGCTTGTATAAAAATGTTGTAATTTTAAATGTACAAAACATTTTGAAAAAAATGTGTTGAGTCGTTGATCTCTTTCATTACTGTCACAAATAAATCGAGCCGTCGAAAAATCAATATCTCCCACTAGAGAAAGACATCGAAGTTCCAGGAAGGATTTTCAACCTCTCACGTGGCATCGCGCTGAAAACGGGGGCTGAATCGTTGCAGCTCCGAAAACGAGAATTCAAACCGCGAGTTATTTATGAAAATTGGCCGTCGGTATCCGCGGAATTCCCGTCGGAGTATTCATGAATTGCCAGGCCGACGTAGCGCTTATGCGAAAGAAAATTATGGCCGACATCGATCAGCCCGGCGGGGAACAATCGTTCGCGTTTTAAACGCGCATACTTCGAATGCTAAGGGCGCCGGCGCGGTGCGCCGCTCCGTTTCGAAACCGTGACTCGGGCCAGGAACTCCAGATCACGAACGGCCTAAATATCGTTTAGCGGATGGAACGACCGTTTCCAGGTCCTCCTTTTATTTCTTTCAAGCGAGAACGTACGGAAGCAATTTGTTTACTCGAGGCACGGGTCGCAAAAAGCGACCTGGAAACGGAAGAGGAACGTACAATCTCCTGCAGCACCCACCATGGTCAGAAGTGCATAACTTCACACCTGTGAATCAAGAAAAATATTATTTAAGATACATAAATACACCGCAGATTTTATGCACTTATGGCAAGAACGAGCTGTGAAATGCATACAACCCCTGGCAGAATGTTTCCGATCGGAGGCATTGACGCGGATTCTAGAGAAAACATTCACAATTTAGAAGTATAAAATATTACTTTATGGAGTTAAAATTTTATAGAGGCAGATGCTCTAACAACAAATTGAGGGTTTTCTCAAAGTCGCACAAAAGGATATGAGCGTATTATCGTTAGAAACTTCGGCTTCCCAGGCGATCTTTGGACGGAACCGGTCAAATTTCACCGTTTCTTTCTTCGCGGCGGGTTACGAATGCTTCGGCAGAGCCTGTTCTATTTACTGAAAGTCAGAAAAACGGGAGACAGGCCCGAGGGGTGTGCTTCGCTGGCAAGGTGGATGTATGAGAAACGACTTCGGGGTCGTGGTCGCGATACAAACCAGAAGCGCGCCCCGGGGGCAAGAACCGAAGAGGACTCGGGTATAAAATATCGCGGCCGCTGCGCCGTTCAGTTTTCGCGTCTCCAGCGTTTAGCCGGGTCCATTGTAATCCAATTACCGGAATCGAACGTTTTGTCCCGGCGTAGCTCAGCCAGGAAACTCGCATTTTCAAAGAAAGAACCTCCTGGGAGGAGTGGTGGATAGAGTAGATAGCCCGGAACGACGTTCATAAGTTACGCGGCGAAAATGTACTGTGTCAAGTAGTTATAAGCAATTTCTTTCTGCGAAACCGCTGGGACAAATGCGGACATTCCTCGGGGCGGTTCGCCATGAAGAAGGACAAAAGGGAGAGCGAGGGTGTACAGCCCGCTATGAAAACGTACCGCAGCCCATAAATTTTAAGCGGTTCCATTCCGTACTCACCGTGCGCGGCGCTGTCGAAATGCTCCATCGGTTCCTCCGAGGCGGTATCCGATGAAGTGGCTTTGCAGATTGCTTTTATATACTCATGTCTGTTAGTCTGCTAAGTTTCATCCAGGTGGAAATGTTCTCTGCGACTTGGCAATGGACCTGAAACTGAAACGCGAGTTGAACGTGATTTTTCTATTGGGTTGATGGAAATTTAAAGATTTCATGAACAGAGATAGATCTGGTGGAGATTGCACTTCTCGACACAATTTCAAGGATCATACAAGGGTCGCAAAGATTGTCTTTAGGAGAGAAGTCGATGTCCGACGACTTCTGAGCGGGAGTGTACGGCGAATGCGAAAAAGTCGGTGTTCGGCGAACCTTCCAGTTTCCCTCTCGTTTGCCGAGGAGAATGTCCGCGCACGAAGTCGCGTTTCAAGTTCCCACGGGGAAAATTTCGGATGCCTCCCACGGCCGATTGTCCTGCGACGGTCTACCGGTTCTCTTCCGTTCCGTAACGTCGCCACATTATCCGCGAAACTTCCTGTCCATTCTCGCGAAGAAAACACGGCGAGCCGGTCGACGTCTCGCATCCTCGTCCCGGACACCGGGGGGTTAAGCGAAAAAAAGAGAACCCGGTGAAAAACCCCCTCGAAAAAGTCTCTCGCCGCAGCATGAAATGCTGCGCGTAGGGCAAAGAGAAAAGCGGCTCGCGGAGAAAAAGTCGAGCGCGCGACGTATCGCGAGAGGTTACACTCGAGAGGAGAGCAAAATTACGAGTGCGAATTAAGAGCTTCGCGAAGTATTATTTCGTTTGGGCTTACGGCTTGAACGAGACTCTTCCGGCCTGAAGAGTTTCCCTTAAAATACTGCCTCGACCATGGGAACCGTTTTAATACCGGCGCGTTTATAATTGATCGGTCCCGCGCCATTTACACCCACTTTTCGTCCCATTCTCGCCCGGCACAATCATCTTCGTTTATACAATACACTTGAATTACAGTTTTCGCTTGCGGGAGAATACTCGAAAGCTACTCCTCTTCGATACTTTCGAAAAATTTGCACCTTTGTTCTCGCCCCATCATCGTGGCGTCTACCCCGTCTTCGATGGTGTGCGAAAATTTAGAATTCAGATAGGTCGACGAAACTTTTTCTTTCAGTTAAAGCTTAAATGTTTCTAACGATTATAAAAACAAAAAATAAACGACGAGTAAATTTTGACCTCGAAAATATTTGTTGAAGTTGACCCACCTTAGAAAGGTATCGGTTTGTCCATTGCAACGCGTGGTTGAATTTTGTTCTCACTATAATGGATAAACTGAAGTTTTTATCAAGAAAGGTGAGATTTTGTATTATGAAATTTTGCGAAAAAATTCATTAAAAAAAAATGGTGAAATATTCTCACCGTGCACATGTTCACATAATCGCATATTCGATCCCGTGACGTTGCAACAGTCTCCCACGAATAAGAGAACAACAGAGGCCCGGATAGCTGCTAGATAGAAACAGCTTCCTTTTGTTGTGTGTAAATAGAAACTCGTTTAGCGCCGAAATTTCCATCGGTTTCTTCCGATCGTGACCGGCATTGACGAGCTTTTCCCGCCGATTCTCGTTGCCCTACGGCGAGACGAACCTCTAACCGGTCGTTCGTGACCGCTTGAACGCGCGCCGAGTTTTAATCGACTACAGTATGATCACGAAATAGTGTACGGTCATAAAAGGAAGGATTCCTTGATCTAGGAAGAAGCACAAACTATTTCAAGGTGAAACATAATAAAAAATCGACATCATTAGCTATCTCAATTAGATCCAATAAGATTGATACTGATGTCAAGAATGGCAGCTGAAAAGATATGTAAAAATATCAGTAAATCAAGCTTTCGATGAATCTAGGGTGCCATAAAATCGTCAGCAGCATCCGACTTGCGAAGGTTACAGCCCTTATTCTCGAGGGTGTTCACCGAAAGAGCAAAGTCAGCTGGAATAAAACTAAATCTAAGTGATGGAGTTCACGGCTGGCAGCCTTCGTGAGAATCTTATTTTCCTTCCGGAAAGATTGTGAATTATGTATATGACGCCACTAATACGCCAACCACCAACTAAGTGCCTTCAATTGATATATACTTGTTACATTAACCATACATTAGCATAAGGCTTTCATTGTAATGGTATGACTGCAATATAGACTGCAGAATAACCTCTTATTGCAGGTTACAACTGTTCAATAAAAAAGAAAAATCTAAGTGGTATCGGGCGGGCAATAGTAGAGTGGTTGTACAGAGTTCGGGGTAGCAAGGGGAGCGCATTTGGCAGCTCGTAGCTAACAGAGTATCGCTTAACAGGCTACTCGAGTGGCTTGATCGTAGGGGAAGTCATAGCGCTCGGCTCACCGACAACACAGGCACGAATTTCCGCGGATGGGACATTTAGTATATCCGCGGCTGACTGCAGTTCTGGCGAGACGTCGGTCTCCAAACAATGAGGGTGCCCGGAAGTAGCGGCAAATTCAAGAAAACATAACTCGGGAAGAGCAATTAGACCGGGACCGGTTGCCGGAAATGCCTCGTGCGCTCTCTCGTAGCACGATCGAAGCTTTCGTGGCCTTCCCTCTCGGTTCAGAGAACCTTCTCATCTTTCTCTCGCTCTCTGCTTTTTTCATTCCCCGAAGAAGCATCGTGTTTCTTCTCGGCTATATTTTTCCACGAGAAGTACGTGACCCTTGCTATCGGTACTCTCTTCGAGTGAGCCGCGCGAAAAATGTCTGATGGATCGAATCCAAGCCTTACGCCCTGGATCGATCCCCACGGCTAATTGCCTGGTCGACTCTCGATCACCGGAATCGGGAAAAGAATAATAGTATTTGTCGAGGAAAGATAATTGTCTTACTCGACGATTCCTTGAAAGCTTTCCGAGTAATGAACTGCTATACCGTTGGAAATTTGGTGTTCGTTTCGCCAACACATCTATTGTCGTTGCCAGAGTCTCGGAGAAAGGGAGTAGCAGAGAAAGAGAGACAGACAGAGAAAGGGAGAGAGGGAGACTAATAGTATTTGTAGAGGAATGCAATTGATTGGTTTTGCAATCCCTCGAAAGCTCTTCAATTAGTAATAGTGAGAAATTAGCGATTTCGACTTTGTTTGGGTGAAGTGCACTACGGAGAAAGGCTTGAAACCATTGCGAAAGGAAGATGGAGAATTTAACAATTTTTGAAGAGTTTGTAGAAAGCATTTATAGTAATTGTACCAGTTAGCCCATTAATTGACGACCATCTCGGTGAACGAACTCGCAGCAGCTCTTTGAAGGAGTAAAATAATTGCCAGAGAAATTACGTAGACAACGGTAGGATAGTATATCCTTAGATTGATAGTCAGCACAGAAAACAGTTTAAAAGGGGTGCAGAAATGTAGAATAAATAAATAAAGGATTACTATATAAAATAACTATTTCTCCGAGAATTGTCCGAGATATGGCGAAAGATTCTCGAATCAAATGGGACATACTTCAATTAAAAATAGTTAATTATACAATAAATAAATAATAGTTATTGGTATCAGAAAAGTGTAAGTATATTTCGTTAAACGTCTTCAATCCTAATTAGCAAATAAGGCAGTAACGGATAAAAATCGTAAGGCATGAAGGAGTAGAATAATAAAATTTGAGAAAACAGAGGAATTATATAAAGGATCGATAGCATCGATGAAAGGCTTATGGCTGATTCGCGTGACGAGTGAGTCGTTAAAATATCGGTGTAGATAAATCTTTTAATTGCCACGAGGACAAAAGCAAAAGCCACTTGAACATCTGGCTTTCCCGGTCATCTTCTAGAGCCTCTCCGCGCTCGACGAGTTACCACTTTCCCAGCGGAGGTGCTTACAAATTAAGCGCAAGCCTCGGTGGAAACGCAATCGAGTCGAGGGCGAGAGTTAGAAGCTGATCGATTATTTATTTCCATGATTAATTGCCCGCCGGAGGCTCGCCAGAATCGAGGCCGAGCTGTAATAAACGGGACAAAAGCGAGAGCGGGAACAGAGCATGATTTATTATGTTCTGGACTCCGAGGAACAATAGGATAATAACGTCCGTCGTATGAAAAAGGAAAGAAACCGCGGAAGAGTGGAAAAAAACTAGAATCGCGTACACGCGGAAAGAGTGACGGGACGGTTTCTTGATGGGAATCGTTTCACTGTCGAAACATTAATTGCAACGACACAGTTCCCCGGATTACCAGACGGAAATGAACGGCCGGGATGTCTCGGCGACGACTTAGCTCAGTTCTTAAGCATCCCGCCACCCCTTCGCTTCCCCTCTTTGCCATAATTTCATAAAGTTTCCGGCGCTAAGTGAGTATTAGCCCGCCACGTGAAAATCCTCTAAAACTGCATTACCATACCCTCTTGGACCTGATGTTCATTCCGAGAATCTATAGACCATCTCATCAACGCCGCTAAACTTTCAAACACCCGTCCTTTATTAACCATTACCATCCCTTGCCACCCCTAGCTGGAGGGGGGCTCCTTCCCCACCTTCGTAAATATCACGAAATCGATCCGCGTTTCAACGCGGACGACACATCCGGCGAAATTGTTTACCCCGAAACGTAAATTTCGTTGGGAACTGTGTTATTGAATGAAAATTTCCTCGTTCTCCGGATATTAAATTCGAAGTTCCAGCTTTCAAAGGTCATTTTACGGGAACCGGGTTCGGTGAAAAGTTTCTTTCGTCTTCTGGAAGGCGGTAAATTGTTATGTACCGGCTCTAATAGGATTCAATATAGTTCCACTTTGCAAACTTCTCCTCCGTCTGCGATATTTCGCGCACCAAATACAACAGTCCTAGGAGAACAACAGACAGCAATACATATATATAAATACCAAACAGATCGCGGATTTTGCAAAATAAAAATGATTCGCATCTTCTGCAACAGACGGGAACCAGTCAGGAATGTTGTTTCCGCCTTTAAGAATTTTAGCAGGTTGATTTAAAGTCCGCGGTCTAGGTATCGCCAGAGTTCGAGTAAATATTAATTATAGGGGTATATTCCTATAAATTGAAATCAAATAGAAATTACCACTTCTCGTCTAGTTAACCGTTTTCTCGGAAGCGAGCTGAAGCTCGCGTTAAATATTCCTGGTTATTAGTAGGTGCCTACTGCGAAACATGAACGCGAGTGCCTCGGGCGCATAAAATCCGCAGTTTGGTTATCAGGCGCAATCAAACCGGGCGGGTTGCTGAAATTCGCAATCAAGGAGGCGATTTACAGTTTCTAATCGGACTTAACGTTGTTAAAGAGTACGCAGCTATCGAGAAACGCGAATGGTATTCCGCCACGACGCGACGCTGCACTCGAGGCATTTGCATACTAAACAGACGTTAATCCAGACTAACGGAAGGAAAAGCTAGTTGGAAGTTACATCGAGTGGTTCGCCGCATTATATGTACGTACTGACGTACCGGAAGTACATACGCGCCGGTAGTAGTAGAATTCCATGGCACGAGCGAAAGGAAAATATTGATCCTGTGTACGCGGCTATCTGCTTAAAAGGTAAAAACTTACAAGCGATGCTCCTTTATAACGAGCTTACTTCCGCTTTTGTTTTTTTTTTTGCATCCCATTCGAAATTAAGAGTTCTAAGAGGATTCGATCAGCTCTCAAATTATGTATTTACGAAAGCCATATATTCTATCCCTACGCAGCAGATGTTGAACGAAACGAAGTAATTAACCTCCTTAATTAACTCAACGTTCTTAAACCATTCATGACCTCGAACGCACTGTCGCGACTTTTCAAAAATTCCCCGCGAGTCGAGTCTAATAACTCGAAGAAAGATTTATTATTTCTTCGTGCGTAATACACATTAGTAGTTCTTGTTTGCTGAAGCCAAATATATCATTTTATCGTGTGACGTACAGCTAGACAACTCGAAACGTCGAAACTTTCGAAAAACCAGTCGTCAGAGTGGAAACCCATTACTCCCTCTTTCATACTGTCTTCCGAATCATCCCTCATTACAGGCGAACGACGTCCATTGGAAACTTTTCCATCGAGGGAGCACCGAGACCGAAAGTGCTGAAGCTTCCGGCGAAGCGTCAGTAACTCGATTAAATTTCGTCACCCCGCTGCGATAAGAAAGACACGTGGATATTTCAGAGGGATCGCTGTATCCCCCCCCCCCCGAAAAATATGACGCAATAATTTCATAAAAAATATGACGTAATAATTTCATAAACAATATAACGTAAAATATGCTTGTGCAATACCGCTCGGCGGTACCGCACTCTCATGAATTGGAAAGTTCCTCAGAACCGCCTGATTTGGGAAGTGAATTAGAACCCGTGTATATATCCTACTGACACTACTGATATGCTTATCTTGCTGGACTTTTTAGAGTATATGTTAAGCTGGAGAAGATAGCAGTGAAAGGGTTAAAGATAAAAATGAGGTGGGAACGCCACTGTACACGTACTGGGTGTCCACTTAATTTTGTCCCCGACTGTACAGTGATTTGAAAATGATCTCGATGCGAAGGTTTCGCAAAAATTCATCGATTCGTCGTTAGACAGGGTTGAATGATTCGCGCGGGTGGGCCGTGTGCTCGATTCTGATATGTTGCATCGATTCTTCGTGGCCGAGGAGCATCGAAGAGTTGGCCGACCGGTCGACGAGGACTCGTTTCGTCGCGGAACGCCGAGTAATACCAAGTTCTCGACACCCGACCGCATCTGACCGATAAGTTCCGCAGAAACGGTCCGCGGAATGGCCGGGCCGGCCTTTTGAGGCCAGCTGCCAGCTTGTTTCCGAAAGTTCGTCGGCTAAATAGGCGGGCCGAGCATCGACAGTTTCGCGGGGGGTGGACTCTTGCCCGATAACGCCGGCAGCCTGGCTCTTGGACAGAGGCGCGGAGAAGTTTTCGCCGTCGTCGTCTGCGAGGAACAGGGTTGGGCCGGATGGACAAGTGGCGGCTGACGACTACTCCCAGCCTCGATCAAAAGTCCTGACGAGTCCTCGCCCCCTTTCTCGGTCGGCGTAAAAAGACAAAAGCCGCTTTGTTTTATATATCGCCCGGCCATCTGCCCCGTCCGACAACTTCCGAACAAAGGACACCAGCCGCTGCTGCGCCGGGAACTTTCGTCTGGATTTCTAGCCCGGCAGATGAGACCAGCTTGTTGACTCCATCTCGGCAACGCTCCGGGTCGTCAAAGTAGTTAGATCGTGTGTGATTTGTGCGGGACCGAGCTGCTCGGTGTATTGGCCCGCGTAGACATCGAGCACTCGCAAACGGTCTGAAGCCAGACCCCTCTTGTGTCTGATTTCGAAAAAGAATTCGATTAATTATTCAAGCAATAATATCAAAAGGATGTACTACGCCATCTTGCTCAAGAGGAATCGTTAGTTTCCGGATAATTATGAACGGTAATCATAAACTTTTGTTGAGAGAATAAAACCATCGATTGTTAGAAGGTGCTAAACAGGCTAGGACTAGGCGTCCATCGAACCTTAAGAGATGCTTTGAACAATTAATACGACTAGAATACTATCGGCAGGAGATAAGACCGTTGAATAAATGGAACGTTTCCGAGGATTCCGCACGCGCAAGGACCACGTAAAAAAGTCGAACGAACGTATCGCAATCGGTGCAAGTCGGCGACGCGCGACGTTAACAAATGGAGGATGTCATTCGCATGAAATGTAATCTAACATCTCGGGCTGAACAATATAGCAGGAGCCGGTCTAATGAACCCGGGCAGCAATAAATGAAAGAACCGTATCCCAGACACAAGGAACGAGTGCGTTTCAAAGTGGAAGGACGAGGCCAATTTGTCATTCTGTCGGAGAATAGGACCGTCTACACGTTGTTACGCTACCTTAACCTTCGAACACACGAAGGTGGATTCCTTCAATGGGGAAAAACTGTAACCACCCTCTGACTTATGGAAGAAGAAATCTCCCGCGCGTCGTGAAAGGGAGAATCTACGTAGTGTGCCTAACTCCTTTGCCTTTTCTCCGCCACTTCTCGTTCGTTAAACACCTCTTTGCGCGTTCTCGCGACAACCTCTTCTCGCGAGATCAAAAGAATCGCGAGGTCCATCCGGGGAAATGTATTTCGGTGAGTAATGCTCGACCATTTTCTTTACTGTCGCCGTCTGTCGCCGAGAGTGTCGTATCGCAACAATTTGTTTATTTAGATAAGCAGAACCCGTTGACTCGTGTGCAATTTTCAGGAAATTCAGATGTACAGCGTGGGCTAAAAAATTCGTGCTACAAATCAGGAGATAGTACAGCTAAAAATAAGACAAAAATCAAGAATAATAAAACTGTGTTGGATGCTTCATTTTAGAGTTGTTGAAAAAACTTTTACGTTCTGCTGTGACTTATAATTTCATTCCAAATAAAAGTAAGTAATTATATTTTCTGAATCATAAATTTGTAATATTTATTATGTATGGAAGTGACTGAAAATAAGTTAAAATACGACTTTGGACATCTGGGAGGAGAAACAGCAAACGTCGAAACGAAGTCTACGTACATTGCTCTTTATAGTCACATAGTAATATTACACGAAGTAATATTCAGAGGAGCAACGCGGAGCACTTTGTGCTATTACTTCACCTTATTCCATCGACATTTCAGCATCCTTAAGGTTAAGAGTCAGTTGAAACTGAATATTCTGTACTTTCTGGTCACATCTTTCTTACTTTTATATTCCTCTGTGTCCATTAACTCTACCTGTGAGTCAAACGCGTTCTCGTTCGTCTAATAGCAATAATAATGCTATAATTTATAGTCGAGTCAACGAAAAGTTGTAGAGCGAAATGGAAGGAACACAATTTTTAGCTTTGGGTCTTTGTTTGGAAGAATGAAAAGAACGATTCAATGCTTTTTGAAAAATTGACATTTTCAATTTGAGGTGATATCTTCAAGTGGTCTCGATATTTCTGACAGCAAAACATGTAAGTAAAACTTGGTTGCCACTGTCTCTGAAGGTATCCGCGAAAAAGGGTACACAAAGTTGACTCGAGCACAGGTAAGACGAGCCTTTCCGTTTCCGTCTGCTCTTAAGGATCTAGGTGTCCCGATCCTGTATAATGATAAAAGTTTCAGCCTCGGGGCTCTCCTTTGGCGACCGCTTTCCAGAAATTCTGTATCGCGAAGCTGACAGCAGCGGAACAGCTTGAACCGTCTCGGTCTTGAAGACGAGTCGTCTCTTGCGTGCCGAGGCGCCGCAAAGTCAGAAAGAAGCGACCTCCGAAAAGCGGAATAGGACGGGCGCAACGGAATTATCGCAGACATGATAAATTGCACGAATAATTGAAGAAAAGTCCTCGACGAGGAAAAAAGTTGAGAGACTCCGCCGGAGCTTTGAGGAAACAGCCGCCGCGCCGCCCCGGTTTCAAGGCGAACGCTGAGCATTCGCATCGCGCGTCACTCGCACGTGTCTCGCTGTGGAACGGAATTCTTTTGGCCCTCCAGTTCCTTTCGCGCGTCTTCCATCACCAACAAACGGCTTTCAACTGATCCCTGCCGAGTTACACTCGCTCCTTGGCTCGCTTTATCTCGTTTTAATCGGGCGAAGCTATTAAGGAACACGCGTGCGTTCCTTCATTTTCTCCGTTTGTCGTTCCATGGAAATTTTCATCTCCGTACACCATTTTATGAACAGCAAAGTAAGGGACTTCATTTTAAAGATTCTTACGTATTAGAAACGGGTCTTTTCCTCAAAAATATAATAACTTCGAATTAAAAATTACAAGAAGGTAGCGCGAACAGGTCGCGACTTTGAACAGTGAAATTTATCACGTTGTTACATTAACGAAGCATTTCCGTTCGGCGGAATGCTATCCCGAAGACAGCATGGAGAAATCGGGATTCGTGGGAGAACTGTCCCAACCCCGTTAACGAGGACTGCTTTACCAAAAGGTGCATCAACTAACTTCGCTAATTTCGTGATAATGGCCGGCGTAGTTAGCGATAAATTCGTCCCCCGACTAATCTCCTTCGAACGCAAAGACACGTAATATCGTTCGACCACTGTCGTCGATGAAAAGAACCACACCCCGTCGCGTCTCGAGAAAACGAATTCTCCGTGTGAACGAGAATGGGAAATGAGAACGATGACCGAGAAGCATCGAGGTAAACTGGAATCTTGAAAGGAGTAGCTGGGGATTCGGTCCGTGACGGTGCAGATTTAACAAAGCATCTCCTGTTTAATGGATGCAACGCGCTCCAGGAAGAAGGAATGCTCTTGGAATGCGAACGATAACTCTGTTTCCAGCGAACCCCAGGGTCGTCGCGGAATGAATTGTTCGCGTGACGCTGTCATTAGTGATTGTTCCTCCGTGAGCACGATCCGGAAGCGTCACTCTCAGAAATGTCCTTAACGAGAATTTCTTGCGGAACCTTGATATCGTGCAGTACCTGTCCCTTCAGACACCGATTCGCCGCGACGCGATTTTTCAACTGCTCGACGCTTCGAAGGCAAATAGTCCAGTCAACGAAAAGTTGTAGGGGGAAATGGAAGGAACACAATTTTTAACTTTGAATCTTTGTTTGGACTAGTTAGCAGGTAAACATACTAAAAGTTCCCACTTCTAGGAGGTGAGCGAGGTCCAGGGGGACACGTAGAAGGTCCCCTTTTTCGGTTTTCCCCTTATATCTCGGAAACTATGTGTCCTAGCGATAAGACCATTCTACACAAAACTAACTAGTCCAAACAAAGATTCAAAGTTAAAAATTGTGTTCCTTCCATTTCGCTCTACACCCCCCTTATGAGCAGTCATTGACTGGACTAAAACGGGAATATACAGGGTGTCCCAAATATGTTGTTCTCCCCTGGAAAGGAAGATTTTTTACTGAACGTCAGATAACTGCAGACTAATAAAGTTGGATATGAAAAGTCTAATAAAGTTTGATGAGATTTCCTCCTCCCGTGCCACGGAAAAGGACTGTAATACAGTCAAGGAATTTTTTCCAATTCCAACTTTGACAAATTAGTTCGTGAAACTTGTCTTGCTCCTTCCGGTAGCCGATTAATTTGGCGCGCACGGTGTTTAACACCGCGAACACAACGCGATGATGCAACGTCCCAGCAGGAGAGGGTGGGCCGGGCAGTCGGGGGCTGTTTTGTTCCAGCGAAATGACAAGTGACAACGGTGAAATCGAATTTTATATTAGCATCCGTATCGCGGAGGCCTGACGGCAGGCATCAAGGACGATATTTCACGTCACGACGGCATGCAAGCTAGCTCTCTCTCGGCAGGACCTATCGGAAATCTCTTATCCGAGCGAAATACAGGTTTCTGGACTCGATTTCCGCGAAACTGCTCTCTCGAACTCGATACATCTGTCGTTACCTTTATATCCCTAAATATA
The DNA here is from genome assembly GCA_028455765.1 of Lasioglossum oenotherae. NCBI lineage: Eukaryota > Metazoa > Arthropoda > Insecta > Hymenoptera > Halictidae > Lasioglossum > Lasioglossum oenotherae. Next base: position 517,234 of record CM052283.1, on the reverse strand, counting down.
CCGTTTGATCGCGAAACGAAAAATCCACCGGGAGGAGAGCATTAGCATTTCTCTAAAAATTCGCCAAGCGTTCCGCACGAGGGAGCCCTCCGAGTTCTGCCGGAATTCGGAATTCCTCGCAAACAGACGGGCTCAGAGAACCGTCTGTCTGCCGTGACTTTCAATCTGATTGAACGACGCCGGCAATAAGTGTCACGAATCACGTGTGAGATCGCTGCGAACCAAGGAGGGCACCTCTCTCGTCTTCAAAGAGCAGAAACACTGCTTTCCTCCTTGATAGAAAGGATCCGGCCGAATCCCGTTTGACTTCGCACGAAGAAACTGCATCAACGTAACGAATGGGTATCGGTCGGTCTACGAAAGAATCGTCCATTCTTATCGCCGCTTTCTTTCGAGGAAGAATCGTTACAAGCTCTGTTAATCCGGGATTATCGGTGAGAACCATCAGCGTGAATTTCTTTCTCGAACTGCTTTACATAGAAATGTCCCTCAATTTCGAGCTCTCTCGGAGAGCGGGAAATTCTCTCGGTTTCGATTGTTCGTTGATATTTTACTTATTTGATCATTTAGAAAGTGTGATCGCTTTTGTAGTCTCAGAATTCTTGGGATGACGCCATTTTACATTTTCAATGACCTTGAAATGTCTCCTCTTTACACTCTGAAAAACCATTTGGATATCCAAAAATCCACTGACCAATTGGAAAACGTTATATGGATTGAGAAAATCGTACGTTGCTTAACCTGTATTAAGCATACAGCGGACCACACTTCGACGCGCTCTCTCACTTTACCGATTATACATATTATAATTACTTTTGATATACGCTCCTCAAAAGAATTAAGGGATCACTTGTGCGAACCCGAAAAATTGGTCCCACTTTACATGATCATACGTCTTTACGTCTTCATCTCGCTATAACTTTGTAAAAAACCAACATAGCAACAATTTGAAACAGAGCATCCGAAACTAGAGGTTTCAGGCTTTCAAGCGATTGTTTAACGATATCGATACGGCAATTTTTCACGGAATTTATGATCACGTAAAGTGGGACCAATTGTTTGGGTTCGCACAAGTGATCCCTTAATTCTTTTGAGGAGTGTAGAACAACTTTTGCTCTCGTCCTTCGCTGCTCCTTGGTACATACTAACTTCTAACACTCTCATCACCTATTCAAGAAACTCACAGATCCTCTATTACACATCAAGTCCTCTCTCGAGCTTCCCAAAGCGGTAAAATACGTTTTCGAGATTCACCAAAACCGTCGAACATTTCTAGAACGTCGTCCTCGAGATGAATCGTCTCGGAATGATGGTGGACCTGTCGCACGTCGCCGTGCCCACGATGCTGGTCGCCATGAGAACATCGAGAGCGCCAGTGATCTTCAGCCACAGCAGCGCCCACGCTCTTTGCAATTCCTCGCGAAATGTGCCTGACCACGCGCTGCGACGTTTGGTGAGTTGCTAGCACCCCGGAACCGTTCATTTGCTAACATGTTAAATTTAACATTATAGACAATTCATACTAAATCTACCACTGCCGGTGAAATGGCCGGTTATATATTCTTCATCTTACAATTATTGAAATTATGAAGTTGCTTGCATGGAAATTGATTCGATAAATTTCTTTATCCAAGCACATATTGTAATAAAAATTGCAAAAAAACTAAATAAATAGAGCCTTATCATTTTTGTAAGCGAAAACATTTTAATCGCTTTAGTGCTCAGTAGGTTCAGTGTTAAACTTAACAAACAATCGTTGTTTATTCAGCCTCACTGTCTCGTATCACCCCCACTGTCTACCAAAATGAACCAGGTCTCGGCTAACCTGCTTCTCTCTTTCTCGTAGAAAAAAGTGAACAAAAGTGGTGTTCGTATGTCATTTTCCGTGAACGTTTCTCACCCAAGTTCTCGAAAGATGCGAGGAGCTCCACTCCGTCGAAGATTCGTGTCGCAGCGATCTTCCAAATCTGTGACAGTTGCAGAGGCGTCACTGTACATCGGAGTCTTTCTCTGTTTCAGGCGCAGACCGATGGTATAGTTATGGTATCCTTCTACCCTCATTTTATCAGCTGCGGCGAGAAATCGACACTGGAGGACGTGGCCGGTAAGAGCTCTCGAAACTCGTTTCGCGATATGTCACGGCCGGACACCATTCCGCTGGAAATAACGTAGTAATGCCTGGAAGTTCCTTCGGACAAACTCCCTCCGCGGAAGAGTTTCGACATGACGGACACGGAAAATAGACAATTTTCATACCAAATACGGGATTATTAAATCGTAGACGTTTCCCAGCTCTTTCTCCATCGAATTTCAATGTGTCCAGCAAAATGCTGAGCTCGATGTTTTTGCCCGGGTTATATTTTACCGATATTGACAAGCCAGGATCGATCGGTTGTATCCTCCATGTCTTCATTAGTCTCGAGTGGAATTTTTAATGTGCAGAAACTTTGCATCGATCAGAATGAATTATTGCCGCGTCTTTTATCGGTGGATACAGTTTCGTCGTTTTTTAAATTACACCGACTTTTATTTGTTGTTCACGTGTACAGCTGTTCAGTGAGTTTGTAAATTAATCTTCCACGATGTAAATTGAAAAGAAAAATTGAGTGGATATGTATATTCGATCGGTGTAATTATGAAAATATATTTAGGAGGAGTTATGTCTCCGTGGCATGTCAAAATACTTTCGCAAACGACAACACGCGAGAAATTGATAGTTTTATGACGTGCTTCAGCAGTTTCGAGTAAATGGAGTGGCGGAATCGATAAAGGGAAATAACGGAAAAAGTTCATGTACGTGTTTACCGGGAGCCAAAGTAGACTTATCATTAATACGGAAGCGTGTTAATCTACAAAAGTTTGAAGTATGTATTACATTTGCAATAACCCTACATAGTACATCGATCTACTGACTCGATAAGTTCGATTAAAGTTGCAACCTTTCACCCTCTAATTAATGTAAAACTTCGTCCTCTGATTATGACCGGAGCTAAATTCCCTGGTCGATTTCGTTCTTCGCAACTTCATTATTATATCCCTAGAACAAACGTAATTAATTGCTTTGTTCGAAAACTGCAAAGAAGTCTGAAGTAAAGACAAAGAAGGAACTTTCTCGGTGGAAACACGAATTTAAAATATCACCAATATTTTGACGATGCATTAACGAGTTGAAGGTTGTTTTTAAAAGTTTCACAAGCTCATTATCTCCGTTTAATCCATCATATCGACCTTTCAGACTATTATCAACCCACTAAATAATTTAAGTAACTTTTCAATTCCGATTTAACTTGAAATATTGTTTGTAATCTTTATTTAATCTTCAATATTTCTTCTTTTCTACGTTTCAAAAATTCTACCAGAAAAAGAGAAATACATTTCTCGAGTTCGAATCAACCTTTCAAACTCTTATCAACCCACTAAATAATTTAAGTAACTTATCAATTCAGAGTTAACTTGAAATATTTTTTATAATCTTTATTTAATCTTCGATGTTTTCTCTTTTGTACGTTTCAAAAATTCTACCAGAAGAAGAGAAATCCATTTTTCGAGCTCGAAACAATCAGTAGAAATCCCTTGTACAAGCGTAATCCTTTTGGCAAACGCAAAACCCGAAACCGGAAGCGGCGCGATTAAAGTCAAACGGGATCCCTGTTTACGGGGCCACATTTTCTCATCGTGCACGATAAAATTAGGCTAAAACTACGGTGGCTGGTAAAGAAGCATCCGATGGAGCTTCTGGCCTTATGTTCCCGCGTAGAGGCGGGAGTCGGCCCGGTTCAGCTTGATAAAGTTCTTCGGTTAATTCTTTCTCTTTTCTGAGCCAATCGGGGCTCCCTTCGGCCTCGATTTCACGTATTGTAGCTTTGACCGCGCCACTATCGCCGTCCCATATTCCAGGATAAAGGCTAATTGAAGGGGACGCCGGAATCGCGTCTAAATTGTTCTTTTTTGTCCCCACCACCATTCCCCGTTAATATGGTTTCCTACGGCTAAGCCGCGGCTTTCATTCGCCCGGTATCTGGAGGCCGAACGTCCCCTGGACGCTCCCTATAGGGACGTGACACCGCAGGGAAGATCCCCGGATAACCGGCAATTTTCTTATACACCGAGCTTGTTCTCGCCGCGCCGCACAGTGGTGCGAACAGGGAAAAAAATCAATTTTTCGAATGTTAGGTACATAGATTTTTCATTGCAATTTCGTTTACTATATAGTTGGAGTATTTAAACCAATAAAAATTTTTTATAAGTATCACTTATTTCTAGGAATAATATGACATGAAAGTTTGGAAAAAGGAAACCTGCGATTTTGGCTTATAAATGCGTCTACGTATAAACGCAGCCACAAGAATCTAAAACATTAAAACACTTTAACAAAATTTCCGCTTTTTGGCCATTTGGCACCACTGTGCGCCGGTACGTTCGGATCCTACGAATGGCGTATAAAGAGCAATCGCGAGCGAATGAACCCGCGGGAGACTAATGGCTCTTAGGATCGAGGGGACGAGAAAATGGCGATAGCTCGCGCCGAAGCAAATCGATGCCCTCGCAAATATATCGCCCTCCATCCAGAACCTCTACGTTCCCACCCCCGACGAATCTCGGGAAAATTAGAAACGCGTTACCAGTATTCTCCGTCGCCACTGAATCTCGCACCCGCGATACACGACCGAATAGGTTCACATTCATGATCGAGGTAGTGGATGATGCACGCTACCATTTTATACCTGCAGATTCTTCTTATGATTTGATAATAATTGAAATAATAAATATCAGAAAAGGATCAAGGAGGAAAAATTACTACTGTTCTTTTCAAGCAACATTTTCAACTTCCTCGAGTTATTTCAATAAGAACTTGTACGAGGATGGAAACCCAACTTCTTTTAATCAATGTGGACAAATTCTACTTTACATAAAGATCCGCAGTCTATCGATGAAGATACCTACTCGATCGTATGCTAGATCACGTTTCAACAGTATAACCAGAAAGCGCAGCACTCTAAACAGTCCTCGATGATATCGCGACTAACAATGATTACCATCTAATTATAATCCATCAATACACCGCGAAACGTGCACAAACGTATTTTACCAACGCCGAACGACAATTTATTTCGATGTCGGTTTAATCCCATAACGTGATTATGGCCGCGCCGAGAGAATTGATACGCGGTGGCGTAACAGTATTAATGAGTATGTCATTCATGCTGGTCAATCGCTAGATTAGGGTATCGGCGTTGGCGCTGCGAATGTAGTTCTCCTTTCGAGCTCGGAATTAAATTCGAGACGAAAGCGAATTTATGCGGCAGTCCTGTTCTCGTGCCGAGATTCACAGCGGAAAAGATGCAGCGAAAGAGGGGGTAGAGAGTAAGAGAGAGAGAGAGAGAGAGAGAGAGAGAGAGAGAGAGAGAAAGTGGTATTCTCCATCGAATGCGAGCGCGCAGGGAGCGGTAACGGGCAATTGCACTTTCATATCCGCGCGCCCTTTGTGATTCATGAGACGGGAACCCAGGTAACTTCAGAAATTCAACGTGAACGCGAAACTTAGCATTTCTCCTCGCTCCACGCTGTCCAACCTTTCCTCCGTTCCCGCGATACACTTTCCCCGCTGTTCGCATTTCCGTTCGAGCTTCGTTCGAGCGTGCACCAACCGGGACGGAAAACAGCTCTGATCGTTGAAACGATTGCGCAATCTCCGCGACCCGCGCTAATTATACTCCGCGGGCTCCAGGAAACTCGTCAAACTTCTCTTCGCGGATTTCTTCGGGATTGTTGGCCTTCCACCTTCAGCTAAACTATGCTCGCGCTCTTCCTTTTTCCGCTCGATAAGAGAGAGCTGCCTTGGAGCTGCTATGATTGACTTGTACCACTGAATTCGTACGGCGACACGTAGGTGAGAATGTAGCAATGGCGGTCTCTTAACCAGCCATTACAATAAGATGAAAATATGGAAATATTTATTTCAAGATACGTTTCACAAACTTTCAGTTTTATCTAATCAAATTTATAGAAATGAAAGATTACTTTTTAAATGGTAAATATACAGTTAGGAGCAAAACTGATCACACACTCTATATCAGAATAATTTTTTTTTGAATGAACCAAACGACTTCAATTTAACGTAGGTAAATACCCTGTATATTGTTTATACAAGCTGACCAAACACATATTTGAAATTTTCGTTATTGGTCCAGCTAAAAAAGTTGTAAAAATCAATTTTTACTATTGTTTTTCACGATTCCGACAAAATGCACTTTTTCAACTTATTTATTAGACGTCATTTACTAAACTAATTCTTCTAGCCTTGCAGAGGATTTGAAGTCGTTTGGTCCTGTTCAGCGTTAGGTGCTCCTACTGTAATTGGATTATTGCATTTTTAGACTATACTTTGAAGGCCCACTCAAGGGTTAAAGCTAAAACCGTTCGACCGGATCCGAGCGTTCCAGAGTCATTCTGTTTTTCCGTTTCGCAGGAGGCGCGCCGGACAACAAACAGATTCATTTACTGATACCCAGTTAATGTTGCAAATGATGCAGGATTTATTGGCTGGTCTCTCGACAGTTTATTCGAGCAGGGAGTGCCGTCAGCGTTGAAATAAATAAATAATCCGATGGATCGCGAGCGTGTCCAAGCGTAACCCGCCACGCATCACGATGTAACGTTCGATCCGGGACTCCGGGATTCGGAAAATTCCCTGGGCGAAACGCCGCCGTATCCCTGGGGTTTGTTTGCGCGGTGATTTTCGCACCCCCGCAAAGTGAAATACCGAACCGGGGATTACCAGTTTCGCGCGATCCCGTGTTAACCTCGGTGCCTGCCCTGGGAATTCCAAATGCGACGAGCACGAGGCAAATATCGTCGCTCGTCGGAGGGAGCGGGCCGAAACGAGAAAAACGAGAACGAAAGCGACAGACGGCCCAGGACAGAAAGCGGTAAAACGCTGGAACACCTCTCGCAGGAGTTACGAATTTCATTCGGCGGTCGATCCAATGTAAATCCGTCCCTCTCGCGTATCTTTCCCCCGAACCAGTTCCTCTCCGACATTCGTCTTCGGCCCTGAATTTCAGAAGTGTTGCTCGAGATATCCGGTTACGATACAAAAAAGAACTTAGACGGCGAAGAGGGTCGTTGAAATAAGTAATAAGGCAACGGTAGGAAGGGGGCGGATCACGAGAGGCCTGATTAAACCGTAACGTCGCGTCCGATTCAAAGTTTTACTCTCTCGTTTATTCCTTCGTCGACCGTTCCATGTTTTATGCGACTGTATATAACGAGCCCGAATTTAGACAAGACCTCCTAAAGAATGACCTCCTTTTCGGACGCGAATAGCACGATGCAAACGTGACTCGTTAATTGTATGGATTGGTTTATTGTTGCGCAACTACGTGGTGGTAAGAAGCGTTTCGGCATGATTCGAACTACACGGAGAGACTAAAACGAGTATTAACGTGTTACCATGCTCCGTACATGGGTCACAATTTTAAGAAAATGTTGATCCACGCGTGACTCGGGAACTGTGAGTGCTGGGGACGAGATTGATCTGAAAGCCTCTTTGAAACTGGTCGAATAACGCTGCCGTATTCGATAGTTTGAGTATTCGAGCTGTGCTTACGTTCAAATAGAATCTTTGTTCTAGTCGAGCTCAGTAAGCTTCAATTTCTGTAGAGTATTTTAAAGATGCATCAAATAATCACGTTTTCACAGCCACTAAAAATTGCCGTACTATTACTCAATGAACTCTTCGTATTATTAAACTTGTTTGTGCCGAAAAAATGGCTAAAAAGAGATCGTGTAGAATGGAAATGCAGTAGGTCGAGAGAAGTGTCCTCGTTTTGGAAATAGCTTTGAGTACAAAGGGTTAAATAACCGGGTGACCCTATCAGATATCGAAGCTATATCATCTCGAAAGCGGAACAGACATTCTCCCGGCAGAGTCGAAACTCGTCGGTTCGCGAGACCGATTACCGTGTATCAGGCAAAAATGTGTCCCATTTGATATGCATACACTTTCGCGTGCAGACACGTATGGCGTTGCATTATCCGGATTTTCCAAGGGGCCACATCCATTTCCGCGCGCTAAATCTCGTGACGCGTTGGAGAGGAAGTGACGAGAAAATTATGCTAGCGAGCAGGAAGCTGTGCGTTAAAGCGAATCGCAATAATAATTTGAACAATAGTCGCACGTATGCCCCGACTCGTTTCATTGACAATATTATAGCGGATCCATCTATCTCCTCATTGCTCGTCGCACGCCGCGCAGCAACAATTACGAGCTGGTTAATAATAACACGACACGGCCGTGACCGCGAGTCGAGTTCCCAGAATGATGCGATTCCAGCGATGCATCCGATGCGAAGCGTCGATAACACAGTGTTTACCTTTCGCCTGTTACTGACGTTTGCACTTAACGCGCGGAAGACGCGCGATCCTCTTGTTTGCGGGTCCTCGCGGAACGTCGGATGCACGCCGAATGTCGGACGACTCGATGGATGCCCGATGCGACAGCGACGACGTTCCACCTCGAATATTTTCCGCGAAAACGACGTTTCACAGCTGAAAATTCATTTTTCTGGTGTGCGTCTCCATCCGCAACTAGCATCTAGTAAAGCCACTCTAGAGGACGAAGAACAAGTGTCATTTTAAGTTTTTTTTAACGGGAATACAGTGGACGAAATTTCTATAAGAACACCACTATTTTGAACAAAAAAGTTAAGTATTCTGATGATATGATTAAAAGAAGGCTAGAAAATAATTAAGGAATATAAGAAAGCGGAAAAATCAATATTCTAAATTTAAAAAAACTGCTTTATTTTTGTTGTAAACAAAATATTACAACTTAATGTACATAAGTATAACGAAATTTCTATAAGAACAGTCTATTAAATTCGAACAAAAAACCAAGTTTATAATTATTAGTATTTAGTACTTCCACCGTTACAGTTAATCACTTCAAATATTCTATTTTCCATACTACAAACTAATTTTTGCAACGTTGTTGATACATAACTGATAAAAACATATCGTTCTTACACAAATTTCGTACTCACTACGATCAGCATTCAATTATTTTTGTTTACATGCGCTACTTTACGGTTATAATACATTGGTGTTCATAAGGTTTTCACACCATATTAACATAAATTTACCGAACAAATGAACTTTTGGCAGTAAATTATGATGTTCTTATAGAAATGTCGTCCACTGTATAATGAAAGCAAGGAGAAACCCAGGTCTTTAGTATACAGACTTTGAAGTGTGAGAGAGAGGAACAATTTTTTTATAATAATTATGTTATAAAATTATATCATTAACACTAGGTTCACATTCATTTTACTGTGTAAAGATAACAAGAGTTTAGTGAATTTTTTAATAGTTGTATACCCAAAGAAGCACATTTGTGAAATGAATTTAAAGCTTGTGTTAAATAAATCTGTCATCTGTTCATCATAGTTATTGCTTAAGTGACCACCATTGCCCCATTCTCCCCTAAGTACGACCGGCAAAGCGTAAAACTAACGCAGCACGTAAAATTCTGTTGCAGCGCACATCGATCACATTCGTAGGATCGCCGGGATCGACCACGTGGGGATCGGAGCCGGCTACGACGGGATCAACCTGTAAGTGTTCAACCCTACTGCAGACATCGCTTTACGTGGAGCATCTCGCTGGATTATCCAAGCGGCTTATAAAAATATACTTATTCGGCTTACGGCGCGACGCGGTGCCTCGCGATAAATTCCGGGACGCGCACACGCGCGAGCGCCTGCAAACAAGTGAGCCCCGGGCTTTAACTAACGCACGGTGAATTAGTGCCGTGAAAAAGGAGCGGAACGGTGTAATTCCTCGGACGCCTTTTCTGTTTTCTCTATAGCTAGCTCGCGCGATTTACGAGGTCCACCCGTGCAACACCCGTAAAGCATGCGTTCGTCCTCCACGACCCCGTGCCTTCTTTTTTCTTTACGCTCGCTCGAAGCGTTGACCAGCGCCACATAAAAACGTAATACGACGGGAGTAAAACGTACGACGAGACGGCCCGTACTCCGCGAGCTGCAGCCAGTTCTTAACTGCCGGCGTCTTCTTTGAGGAGATTGCGCCCGCGCGCTGCGTGTCGCGATACTCTCTTTTTAAGGCTGTTCAGCGATAAATTTATTCCCGGGGACGGCAACGCGGTTCGACGTTCACGAGGAACCTGACCCGCTCGCCATTTTGCTTTATATTAACTACCGGATGGCGCGGCATTTAGGCGAAGTAGGCTATTTTCCTTGTATTTTACTGGAGACGTTCGAAACGGATTTTATTAGACACTCGGGAAGTAATGAACAGCAGTGGTTTTTTTTCAATTTGTTGTACGGATTCTTTAATAGTTTACTACACTTCCTGGCAGAAAGTGGCTAAATTCGTTCGAAAGTTTATTACAGTTAATTAAAGCAACGACTGACCTTCAATAACGTAATCTAATAATTTCATATGGGATTATTGTATAAAACATGATTTTTCGAGGTTCCCTTTGGTAGAATATAAATATTGAAAATAAGCCGTGCGAACACGGCTCAACTACAACCCGTGGCAGAATGTTTCCGATCGGAGGCATTGATACGGATTTTAGGGACTTTTATACGGACTTTTATAATAACATCACAATATTTGTTTAAAGTTGAAAAATATGTTTTTTTTCAAAATCAAGTTTCTCAAAAACTGTGCGTCTGGGGGAAAAATTAACGGCAGATTCGGAATCAGCGCAAGAAACTCTGTAAGAATCATCCCACAGTATGTTAATTGTTCAATAAATTTGGTGATGGGCAGTGGTAATCAAGTCGGGAATTTTTTCCGTATAGCATTTTGTTTATTTTCTCGTTTCTTTGTTATAATACACTTATTATCTTCCATTGAAGCTTATGTTATTTGGTTGCTTTTCATTTTTCATTAAGCCTCTTTTCAGTTCCCATCAGTTTTAACTCCATAAAGTAATATTTTATACTTCTAAATTATGAATGTTTTCTCTAAAATCCGTATCAATGCCTCCGATCGGAAACATACTGCCAGGGGTTGTACATGATTTTCAGGAATGTATTAGAACCGCAGGATACAGAGCCTACGATATCTTTTCGGTTCTACATTTTCCTAGTTCCCCCGTTGAATCGCCGTTTCCATAGTTCCGGGAAATGATGCGACAGTCTGAGAACTCCTTTTTAGATTAGCTTCGCACATAGTACAGCAACGGAAGGCACACACGAGGGGTGAGGTCGCGATAGCAAGTTAGACGACGGTAGGAGTTACGTCAAAGGAGTGCTGCGAAGCGAAGAAACTGTTAGCTTGCTCGCACGTAGAATTTACAGTCTCCGGGAACTTTTGGGAAGTGTAACAAATTCGGGGGTGCACGGGGGCGACTACCACCTGCGAGGATTATTAATATGCGATGAAACGGGAGTCTGCGTGAGGTTAAATACTGGAAGAACCTCAGACGTAGTGATCCGCGGAATAAAGGTCGTTGCACACTATACCGACACGGCTATCGATGATGAAAATAATTTTTGTCTATTACTATTAGGAATCATTGTCGAGGACAGAAATTTATTTGGGCTACTGATCATGCGAGAGTCAAGTTAGGTCCAAGTCAAAATCATATTTATGGCTATATTCTATATCCATATATGGAATGTATGTATGTTATAAGAAATCATATATAGGGTATTTTGTTTATCCAATGACGGAAATATCTCGTGACACACTAAAGTTACGAAAAAATTAGTTAACAAAAATTGTTCAGTATGGAGGGAATAATAATATGGTGTAAGGTTTTTTCAGGACTTGAATGGTGGGGGGGGGGGAATTACACAAAACAAATTAATTTTCTGAAATGGATCCTTTTTTTGTTATAACACGTTAGCATTTTCCAAGTCGAATTCAACGACATATCACATTCTGTTATATTTACTGTCGCAAAACATTCGAAATTCTATTATTTTGTACCTTCTTAAGTAGGCAATGGTAGTATCTGGTTACCAGCTATTAGTTAGTCGTAATAAACAAAGATGGACCTCCTCCTATGTCTTCTCCCTCTCTCTCCCTCTCTCTCTCCCTCTCTCTCTCTCTGTAACGTCAACGTTTTCATAGATAAATATCTTCTCTTGCTACATGCTTGAATTCCTATTAGAATCGCCATCAACGAGCTGAACATAGAGGAGGGAAATATTGAAAGAAAAATTCGGCTCTAAACTCTGCTTCAGCGTTCCCGGTGTTCCAATTCAAATCCCGTTGGAACTGATTGTACCATAAACCAGCGAGCAGAAAATTCCCGGAAAGCAAATTCACCGGGTTCGCGTGCGTTCTGTTCAATTTATGTCGCCCCCCCCCTCCCCCAACTCCCTGCACCCTGTGTCTGTACGTACTCTTTCGATAAAAAAATATTTATTAAAACACAATCGAACAAGAACGGGGGAGGAGTCGAATCGCTCTCTACCAGCGTGTTCATCCCCGTTTGCGAAATGGCGACATGTTACACCTGCCCGAGGCTGAAATCGGAACGGTCGCCATTAAGCCGGGCCTCGGGAAAAAAGGGTGCGAGGCAAAGGGAAAAAGAACGCGGACAGCAGCTGCTAAAAAGTTGTCGGGTTTTTCGCGGGCGTGGCGACTAATGACAGAATACGAGGCTGCGGATCGGGCACAAGGGGTTGAAAAACAACGCATACACAACGAACCGGGCATTTGCACGTCGAGCAACAAAAAGGCAAAACGGAAGAAAAGAACGGGCCCGAACGTCCACGGATTTTTATGGGAAATCGAACGCTAACGGGCGAAACGGGTGTGATTATTAGCCCGGATGACGAAATTTCTTTCCCATGGCAAAAAGGGTCGCTTGAATGCTTGGTGCGGTGCGGCGCGGCGCGAAGCACGCGACAGAATTCTCCCCTATTTGTTCGAGAAATTTCCGGATCCCGTCGTTAATGCCAACGAAAATATTAGCTGCTCGCACGAATAATCCACAGTTTTCTAGCTGCACAGAAACTTAATGTTTGTCAAGATCGAGCTGGATTAGTGGGCGAAAGGATCGAAAATTACAACAAGCTACAGCACAAAGCACGCGCAACGTTTCATAGTAAATGTTTACGGCGCGATGGAGTTTCCTTCGATTTCAATGACAAATGCACCGGTCGGCCCGTACAAATACTTTCGTCTGTTGCGTGGGCGTCGGCTTTGATCTCGCCGCACAAATTCGTATAATTAGCATGCAGCCGGGCCACTTTCCCTTTGCAGCAACAGTGCTCTTTGACCGTCGGGGCGTGAATTAAAAAATTCGTGCTCACGTGCGGATATGACCCCGTTGTAATTGTCCCGAAGGGATGAAAAGAGGCGAGTGTGTCGGGTAACGCTCGCAGCGTCGGGGAATCTGGGAAAGTTCGCATCGGAATGAAAACAATGTTCGATTCGTGCCGGACACCGGACGTCCCCGACACCGTGGACAGTTCGTAATAGCGCCGGGGTCGAAATTAAAAATTTCACCGTGGCGCAGAGGAGCCCGGTGGAATTTCGCCGGCGAAAGTCCGTGGAACGGCGTTTCCCGCACTCGAGGAAAACCGGTGCGAAAACGCTGCCACGCCGCGCCGTGCCAGAGCGCAACTCGATGGGAAAAAATTGAACGCGTCCGGCAATCGGCGAAGATAAATGCGCGGCGTCCCGGGCCGCGGCGCTGGCAATGATCGATCAATTAACAGACGGAACGATTTATCTTCCGCGCATTTTCCATCCGTCACGGTGCTCAACAGGAAAAAGAACGTCATTAACTCGACCGGAAAATCGGAACATTCGGCAACAATGAACCGTGAAAATTTTAACGACTATCGGGAGTCCCGCCGCTAAAAACTACCGACCCGGCCCGACACGGCGCACAGTGGTCGGAAATCGCCAAAACGTGCCCAAAATAGGAAAGAGTAGAGCTTGCGTTAATACGATTGTTTGACATCGCGAGACTAATTTACTTTCTCCGTGGCGAGCAAACGCGTCTCCTTCGGAAGAAAGTCACGGAACCGCGGGACCGCGGGAACGCAAACTAATTTTAAACAAACACTAGTCAACGAAACCGCGGACGTTTTATCTCGATATTTGAACAACCGATTCACCGCGGCGAGTAATCCGTGGGCAGACGGAGAAAAACGAGAGACCCGATTCGTATTTAATTATATCCACGTGAAAGAAATGGGTCGAGAATATTCGCGGGCGAAACAGTCTCGAGTGGAACGGATTTAGCCGATGTCGATATTATACGCGATCGTGTCCTTTCAGGACGTTCAAAGTACTTGAAACCCGTGTTAGCAGAACGCTTAACCCTCGAGGATTGAATTGTAAAATACATGACAATCCACAGGGAAATAAACATTTTTTTTGATGCCTCGTTTTCGAGAAGAATGAGCCTTCATTTATTGCTTGCTTATTTGGTAAAAATATTTAACTTGTGCCGCTTACAGTTCAGTTAGAAGCTTTCTATTTTGCACGGAGATCCGCGGTCAACTTGCAAAACATTCTCGATTCGCATTGTACATATTAATGGAAAGCGAAGCAATCTTTCACGGCAGTGGAATATTTTTGATTTACGGCGGTGTTTAAAACACCGAGCGGCAGTACAAAGTGTCCCGATTCTGCATAAATCGCAGAGGTTGCATTATTTCGCGACGGCTCGTTTAAACAAGCCACCGGATCGATTTTTTATTCCCGCTTTCCTCGAAGATTTATATTCGGGAATAAAAAATCGAGGGATAATAGAGGAGGAGGAGGGCGAAAGAAAAAGAGTTCCGATGCGAGTTCCCTTAAAGCACCGCTCACTATTTTCGATCTACGTTACCGGACCCGTACATTTTTATGGAAATTCCGTATTACGGTTTTTTTATGCCGCCCTCTACGCTCGACTCGGCCGCGTCGCTATAAATCACTGTCAAGTACCCGCATCGAGTACCTCGGCTATCCTGGACCCGGCGAGAGAGACCCGATTCCATCGATACTCGGTGAAAACGTAAGGACAGAAGGGGGAGGAAGGCATCGCGCGAGCTCTCGGGCTTTCCTCGGGCCGGAAATGCGAGTTCCATGTAGAACCAAGAAGCTTCCCGTCGACGGCCGATCGGCGAACTACGCGCAACAAACTTCCGGATGCAATTAAAATTCATCCGCCGGAGAGCTCCCGGTAAAGAGGATGTCGTGCTTGCGGTCAACCTCCGAGCAATCGTTAGTCTAATGGGGTAATTAGCTGTACCTGCGCAATCCCCCGCAGCGGTTGCCATGCTAAAACTGGCTAGACAACTGGAAACATCAAAGATATCCCGGGCCCGAGCCGCTTCTGACGCGTTTCGGTAAATACTTCGTTAGGCGATTAATCGCTGTTCGCTGCAGAGAATCTTTTTCGAAACGATTTGGACAGCTAACGCGATTAAGTTTCTCGAACGGTGAAATCGACGGCTAAACATCTATCAACTTACTGATTGCTGGATCGACGTGCGTAAAAATCACAAAAAATATGTGGATAAACTAGATTTCGCATTTTTATGAAATCAACACTTTCCGCGAAGAGATAAAGAAATATTTGTGAACGTTCCGCTGTCACGAAAATTAAAAAGAAAATACTTTTACCGGATGCAAAAGCATTTCCACCAGAGTCCGCATTATGCACCCCAGACCCAGAGGCTCCGACAGCTGTTCCAAATAGGAAAACTGCAACCTACATTCGATTCCCCGAAGATCGAGCGACGGGAGTGTCCAAAGAGGCCGTCGACGATATCGATACAAGCCTCGAAGCTCTCCAAAGTATCTCCAAGTTTCCATTTCCTGTCTAGACAGCATCAATGGAGAATAAATGTGGCAGAACTGCTGCAGAAGCGCCGGACCGATAATTACCATCAATTATCCCGTCCGATGATCCCGCGATCGACGTAATCAGCCCCGACACCGAGGTACAGGTTCTGGAAAAGGCGGTGAAAGCTTAGGATCCCCGTCGTTTCCCTTCTTCGGGTGCTCGGTGTTGCGTTTCCTCCGCGTATCGATCCTCCCGGGGGTTTCTTGGTGGTTTTTTCGCCCGCTGCCTTTCATTCCCGCCTATAAATCACTGTCAACGGTGCTGGACGAGATGTGTCTTCGCGTGGGAATCGGATTTTCGGTTTCGACGGGAGTCGCACTCGTTCAATGCCCCGAGAACAGAGAAATGCGATGATGCGGTTCCACTGTCCAAATCGAATGGAGGCTTCTCAATTCTCTTCTATTTCCTCGTTCTCCTATGGGGAATTCGCTGTGTTTTCGCCACGGACTTATCCGTGTTCCCGCAGATCCCACGGGCGCGGTGACAATCCTCAGCAGCAGAGGAAAAGCGGAGACCGGGAAGAGAATTTCGCGAATTGGAACAACGCGGTGACCACACCGCGCAGCTCTCGGGAACATAGTGCCCCGGCAACTTGGTCCGCGTTCAGTTCGAACGCCGCCAATAAATCTGCTCGGCCCAATTTTCCGCCGGCGATATTTTATCACGCGCGATATCCCGCGAACCTGCTCGCCGCGGTCGTTTTGCAGGTAGCCCGCGGCTCGCGTAATTGATATTCGTTCCCGCGCGGATTGCCGGTCGATCGGCGGAAGAAGGCGCGACGAAAGCAACGATAACAGCCCTTTTAGGTACCTTGATCTTCAAGTAAATAGGTCTTTGGAACACTCTGTACATTTTACAATATTTCCGGACAGAAACGAAATAGAGAACACGAAGAAATGATGCGTTGAGCATTAAAATAGTTAAAATTCGAGCTGCACAGCTATGGAGTAAAAAGGGAATCGAACAATCCAGAAAAATTGGGGAGCGTTCACCGTATCCTCGACTGTGGGTTGTGCGATCGAATGCGCGCGTCATTTAAAGCGAGCCCGACTGTTCGGCCGTGTCGTGCCGGATCGCAGGTGTTAAACAAGCAAATAAATGGCTCGGTGTTAAAATCGACGGGAGCCAGACGCCCGGGAATAACGATACGCCTGGGTGCATCGGGCTGACGCGGCGCAGCCAGATATTCACGGCGAATTAGAGGAATGACGGCCGAGTTGAGCGTTAAAAGGGATCAGTCTGAATTTCGACGTTCTCATTACGCGCGTCATAACGAGCGTCAGAGACGCGGGACCGTCGACAACGAGCGTTGCAGAACCGTTGAAAGCTACCCGCTGACAATGTCGGGCCAACAAGAGCGGTTTGAGACTTATTCATGGCGCGTCATATCGCGGCTGAAACTGGCAGTTATGCAGCTGTATACTGTGAGCAGAGATCGACCGTCCGGCGGTCACGAGCGTTGTTTCAATCTCGGGAATTTCCAAATCGAGTGTGTCCGTCATTAACGCGACGACTACGAGCCATACCGCATCGCGTCTTCGCGTACACGCTTTCTACATCCACGTCTCTTAAACTCGATCACTGTCATTGTGTGCAGTTTCACACTGTCGATAGTGTACTCGGTGGCTAATGCTTCCGCCCCGAATATCTCGTTATCGACTTCGTATCTTCTATACTGCTCTAGCTCCAAATTTCCGTTAAGAAAAAATATCTACGATAGTCAGTGTTACGTCCTGAGGTGGAAAATTTGAAGTTTGAAAGATTTCAAGTTAAATTTAAAGATTCGAATTGAAGACAAAACGCACTTTTGAACCTACTTGCATTCACCGGCTTCAGTTCGGGTAATTGAGTTCGGATAATTATTTTGTTTTAAAGAAAGGTGTTATATATATTTACTATATAATATATATTTACGGGGACGAAACAAATTGAAGCTCTCTGATTGATAATAATTTACCTATACACTGTTCCAACATTTCATAAAATGTTCAAATTCTCTCCTCAAATTCACTCTCTAAACATTTCTTAACCGGCGGAATTCAATTTTTTGTTGGATCTTTTAATAATAAAGCGAAAATGGGTGAAAAATCTCTCGAAACTGTTTTATGCGTTTCTGAGGGCTGTGCGAGGGTTAATCGTGCTCGTCAGCGTGTCTCGTATCATGGGATTCGCGGAACGGAACGGTGCAGCGTATCGAAGGATCAAATCAATCGACCCGCCGCGCCGGATTCGGAGCCCAGCCGGTCTTAATTGCGTCGCAATAATCGCGAATAAAAATCGTCGGGATCGTTAATTCTCATTATCCCGGCGGCCGGTTATCCGTGCTCGGCCGACAACGAGTTCGTTAAATCGTGGAGGGCTCGACCTCGTGGCACATTTACCCGTTCGTTTCGCGCGCGCGGGTCGTCCGGGTCCGTTAAAAGGCGAAGTCGCATTCTGACGTCTAGAATAGAACTCGCGCTACTCGCCCGGTAGCTCGCTATATAGTAATTAAAGTAATGAGGGATAAACCGCCCGAGGAGACTCATAATTTATCCGCGACTGCTCCACCCGACAAGCTCGTCATTGTACGTGGACTTTGCACCGGGGCCCGGTTTGTCTCGAATAGAAAAATGGAGGCGTCCGTGCCGGCCTTTCTAGCGATCCGTTCATGCTCGCTCGAACTATAAATCTCCTTCTTGTCGGTGTCGTCGTATTAATCTTCCGTGTGTCCGAGGAGGCAAGAAAATATTTAAAATGGCGACTGTGTAGGTGGTGCGTTGAGGGCGGACGAAAATAGAGCTTATGCTCTATTCTATTCGAATTTATATTCGATGTCGAGGAAAATACCTGAATTTAGATATATGCGTAGGTTACCACCACGTATCAGCCCACATAAAAAAGTTGTAATGGAAAAAAATTTTTTTAATGTAGTAAACTAATTGTCCTAACATCTTAAAAAGATCCAAGTCGTATGGTCCAAGAAATCAAGAAAGTCCTTTTAAAAGAGTCGGTATATGTATGTTGGCAATCAAATCAAAAGAAATGTCTTAAGAGTTTCCGTTGTCGTCGAAAGAAGATCGTAATTTGATTTTCCTGAACGTTCTACCGAGCGAGAGCCATCTTTTAAAAGACCGCCCCGGAACCGTAATTGAAACGCTGCTGTCGGCGATTGAAGTTGGTCTGAATATCAAAAACATGCGAAAGCGATGACGTCGTAAAAAGTAAACGAAAGAGGAATCGGAAGCTTGGATATCGGTGATCTCGAATGAAAGCGATGTGTTCGACAAGGGGGGATGCAGAAATTCTTGAATGCTGGAAAGAATAATAGAGAATAAAGAACGAGCAAGAGAACACGGGGCGGAGAAGTTATCAGTGTCGGTGGGATGAGACTGGGAGCAGTGATTGCGAACAGTTTCTTGCATAACAGCGGCAAGGATTGTTCGTGTGCAAGCGTGTTTGCAAGAAAATGAAACGTTAAAAAGCGCCAGGCGCCGGCACGCGTAATTTCGAACCGCGTCGCGGGTTGGTAGCGAGGTTCGTTAAAGAAACTCGGCCAAAGAATACGCGGAATGTCATCAAATTCTTTCGCGAACGGATTTTTGTACTTGTCAACGTTCCACCCTCAATTTCGACGCGGAGCAAAGCTCGCGGAAAAAGTTGCAACGAGCGAGTACACATCCGTGTACGGCAACGTCGAGTAACGAAGGTGCGCAAAGAAGATTATTCGTCGGCGACTGACGTATAATAGATTTTTCCCGCGAAGAATTACACGCCGACGAAACTGCACGATCGCGGCACGGGATTCGCGGGGTCCCTTCGAAAACTATCGAGCAGCTTTTTTAATTTAATCCTAATCGCCGCGTCGCACAGTGATCGATTCTATCGATTTTTTCGATTCGATCGAAAATAGAACGACAGCGAAGATATCTGAAGTTGATCAAAACCATTTTGTCCGCCTAGAATCGAGGAATCGCTCACTGTGGCGTCGGTTCATTAAAAACTCATTCCATCGCACGGAAATATTTATGTAAATAATGGCGATCCGGTTCCACGGCGCGACCACTCGAGAACCGACTTTATCGAAGCGCTGTTAGTCCGATGGGCTATGAACTCACTTAACAGCCCCGCGGAGGGCGAAAAAGAGCCTCTCGTCGGTTACAAGAACGTACGATTAGTCTGGTGGCTGGTCCATGCCCAGATGGCCGGCGAACATTTTCATAAAAACGCTTTACGATCCACATGTTTCAGGACACCGTCGGGCTTGGAGGACGTTAGCAAGTACCCGGAGCTGTTCGCGGAGCTGCTGGCGAGAGGATGGTCGGAGAAAGACATCCAGAAGCTGGCGGGCCTCAACCTAATTCGAGTCTTCAAGGCGGTCGAAAGGGTAAATTTTTCTCATCAATGTTTCTGTTAAGAAAAAAATCTACGAAAGTCAGTCTATCTTCTCTAGCATGATAGAATCCACAAAGTTGATCAGCTAAGACATCAATGAAGTATTCAATTTGGAAGACTGATATATCGAATGAGATCAACTTCCGGATATGTCTATAATATGGTCCTATGTGTCTTCGCATGATCCAGAAATTGAATTAACCAGAAACCAGCGAGTCCGAATCCCGTTGAAATCTGTAAAACGATGAGAAGGGTAGCAATGTTCGTAAACGAAGTTGCTACTCTAACAGAGCGGTACATCAACTTAATTAAAGTTGGTTTAGGGTACCTCGGCAAGCTGTAGCGTTCTCGCAAAATGTAACCGAGTAACGAGATAAGCCGGAGGTCCTTAATTTAATATAAATCTTGAAGCTAGCAGAAAAGGTAGACGTTTTCGGATTGAGCTCCTGTTTTTACAAAACGGATCAAGTTCTAATTGTATCAAATTATCTCACCTTGGGGTACTCTAACGTTTCGAAAAATCTAGATCAAATCGAATTGCATCAGGTAAAAGTAATGAAGTCGATGCCTCGATGTGCCTCGAATTCAAGACGGTAAACAAGAGCAGATGAAGTTAGGACCGAACTGAATGCAGAATCGGCTTGATTTTGCAGCCCGCGATACCCGAGACGGTGAAAAGCGACAGATTCGGGGAAAAAATGATCCGGACGACGTAGCTCCCGGCGCGAAATAACCGATGGCTTGGAACCGGGTTAGCCGAGTCGTCCAATATCGGATTTAATAAAGCACACAAATCATGCATCCGCCGGTGCATCGTCCAGCGAGACGACTGCGGAGCGTACGATTTTTGTTCTCTTGGATACCTGCCAACCCCAGAACCAGCTGGCCCGATCCACCTCCACCGAACCACCGTCCCGCTGCCTTGATTTGTACCTATACGAATCGACTGTGTGCATTCGTACACTGCACGTACTGCGAGCAATCGTGTATCTCGCTGCTGTCCCTTCTAATGCCGAGTCAAGGAACACAATTTTTATCTTTGGGACTTTGTTTGGACTAGTTAGGAGGTACACATACTAAAAGTCCCAACTCCTAGGAGGTGAGCGGACTGCAGGGAGGCACGTAGAAGGTCCCCTATTTCGGTTTTCCGCTTGTATCTCAGAAACTATGTGTCCTAACGATAAGACCATTCTATACAAAATTAAAGCTGACAAAATGTGCCACAAAATTGATTGGATTCAGTAGTCCAAACAAAGATCCAAAGTTAAAAATTGTGTTCCTTCCATTTCCCTCTATAACTTTTCGTTGACTGAACTAAGGATCCATTTTGATCTAGGCTCCGAGTGAATAGAATAGAGCGATCGACAGAAAGATCTCGGGTTCCAACTTGGATGGAACGCAAATATCATTCATTCATTCATTGCCATTATGTGATGTTGTGTTATATTGTCATTTACTTCCTATAGTCTAAACGTGCCGAGTATTAAAGTGAATTGTATGTGTTGCTTCATAGAAATTACAAGATTGAATGTATTCAAAGTAGCTTTATTAATCGTAAAACGTGAAACTTGAAACCAGTTATTCGACTAGCGGTGGCGCGTTTAGCGTTAAATTAAACATCGTCGAAGCTATTTCAACTGTCCATTCGATTAAAAAACGATCCGTAATCTCGTTGAATATTGATTTTCACGCGATAACACGATCATCGAACAGAAAATGTAGCAACTCGGGACGAGAACCGCGGGTTCTCGGGTTACACGTATCCTCCAGTATCATGCCGTTAACATGTATTTCACGGGCAGAGAAGCTACCCGAAAATAGTCTGGATAATTGAACTACAGCCCGTGCCGCGTCGTCCTAAAAATATTCGAGCTCGCATCCCGTTTTTTCCCGGTGTGCTTGGTCAGCTGCAGGCGCAGGCCTCCTGGATCTGACAAGCACCCGAATAAGAGACGAATAGTAATTTGTATCGCGTCGTGACGTTGCATTTAAACCCACGGTTTTTACCAGCGGAACATTAATTTTAAACTTGCCCGGCTTTGCTCGTCCGTCGTTTCAGCGCGTCTTTTTGTCGGCCGCGGGCGTTCCTTCGCCCCCCTCCCCACACGATTCCACTCCATCGTAAAATATCCATTTGGCAGCGAATGAAATCAAAAGCAGGGGGCCCGCACGTTCCGAGAGGAAAATCCCGCCCGAGCTCTCCGGTTCAACAGAATATTCCTCGTGTTACGCAGGCCGCGCGCTCGTAACGCGAGAAATTACGCGCGTAAACAGCGAACGTCGCGTTCGACGATCCTCGGCGGCGTAACTGGCAGGAACTTACCAGCGATAATTTAATCACGGCCCCGAGGTGCGAACGACAATCGCAAAACCGAGTTTATCGGCGCGTGATTGTAACAAGGCCGACGTAACGGGAAGGGGTTGCGTCGTAATTGGGGTTACACCGCCATCGACGCGACGCCCGCCAGCTCCGAAGAAATTCGAACCGACTCATCATCGACGGAGGGCCCACTGTTTCCAGCGACAATGGCTGAACCATCCTATCGATCCAATTAACAGTCGCGTCGTTTGCCTCTGAATAGTAGGTACTGACTTCGGGCTTGTTCGAACGCGGGCTCAAACACAGACAGCCAGAAAGTAAAAGGAATTACACGCGCGTAGTTGTAAAAGTAATTGGACTGAAATTCTATTTCAAATTTGATGAAGTACAGGGGAATGTATGTATGAGAAATTAGAGGACGGTACTCCTCTGTACATCTCCAACAATACCCTTCATATAATATTATACACCCTTCTATTTACTAGGAACCTCGAAAATTTTTACCATTTGCATTCTTGATGGTAGCCGTTGGAACTTTTTCTTTTTCTCATCCCTCTTCCGTCCCTAGACCATGGCCCTTTTGCATTTTTAAAAATTTCTCTCTCTCTCTCTCTCGCTCTCTCTCTCTCCCTTTCTCTTGGTATTTTCAACATTTTGCATCCCCTTTAATAATATATGGTCTTTTCCTTCCAATTCAAATACCTTCGGGGAATATGGTGGCCCTCTGTATTCTGAGAAGACCCTTGCAACAACATTTTCCTATTCCCTTTAGAATTGTAGCCCTTAACATTCCTAAGACCTTTGGTGTTACAACCTCCGTGTCTTCCTACAACTCTCTGAAAACTCTTTACTTTTCGTATTTTCAAATACATAATACACTCCTCAAAAGAATTAAGGGATCACTTGTGCGAACCCGAAAAATTGGTCCCACTTTACGTGATCTTAACTCTAAGATCTCATTCTCAACTCTAAGATCATAACTCAAGATCTTGACTCAATCTCTTAAACTGAGAGATTGGGATCTAAAACAGGCAGATAAAGTAAATTACAAAGAAAACCGTAATCGCGTTCTCCCAAGAGGAATTCTACAGAAACAGCCGCGTCAAGAACGGTGTTAGACATTTTAGAGAGTTCTGGTAAATTCGTGTCGGACAGCAGAGAAGCAATTGGACAGTTTCCCGTGAAGAGAATGTTTCTCTTACGAGGGTGGGTTAGCTGTGTCCGCAGGTCCAGGAGACTACGTCAATTTCCAGCTCAAAGGGCCGACAAGAGCACACCTTACCTGCAGCACACCTGGCCGTTTCTCTCTGTTTTGCGGGGTCGTGTTCGGGGCGGGAACCTTTGAACGATTTTAATTCCCAGCCTCGTTAGAATCCTCGGGCGCCGACTGCTCGTTACCAGCGGCGAGAAACGTCGTAATTGTTAAAACAATAGAGCCGTCTACCGCGGGAACCAGGTGGAGAACGATGACGGAACTACCCTTCGCCGTTCTGGAATTGGATTTCGACAGCGTTCCGGCGAAGCAACAACGAAATACGAGGACTCTTTCGGATTATACCGTTTCCCGAAGACGGTCTCGCCGCGCGGAACCAACGGAGACGCTATCAGACATTGAATATTTATAGAACCTGTGCCCGGGGAAAATTCACTAGAAAATTGAAACTCTTTAATCGTATTCGAGCGACGCTGTACTCGCCCCCGTTCAAGTACTGGGTGTCCACAAATATCCTCCGCGATTACGAATCGGTATAACCGATGCAAACTCGTTGCAAAATGGTAAATTAACGAAAACAAATTTTTATGAAGCCAATATTTTACGTACCTTTATGTAATTCCTTTAATTGTGCCGAAAGTATCTGTGCGAATTAAAAGCATGGGAGGAGCGTGTGCTAGATAAAAGTGGTAACTGCATTTCCATACTGTTGCAATGTGTACCAAGTTTTAATGACTAGCCTTTATTTACGTCGATAGCCTTGGAAGGGTTAAAGAAGACGGTCTACAGTAGCTCTTTAAAACTTCATGCACTTTAAAACTTCGCCCTTTAAAACTCTTTAACTCTACAAATTACAGCACGACTCTTTCGGTAGGTGATAAACCTTGAATTATCCTGGGAATGGATATTCGAGATATTTTATCGAATAGAAATTAGTTTACGTTATCGGCGCACAGGTTCGAGCCAAAATCAAAACAAAACAATTTTGCAATTCAAAAGATTTTTCTCAACGTTTCGATCCAAGTATGAATCATCTTCAAGAGAATTTTGCGTCTGAAAAATACTGAATATTGTACTGAGTGTTTCACGAGATCAATAATAACCACAAAATAATTTTTCACATTATTTTTCAGACGCGAAATTTACTCTTGAGAATGATCCACATCAGGATCGAAACGTTGAGTTTTTAAATTAATTTGCAAAATTGCTTGTGTTATCACTGATCGAACCTGTGCGCCAATACCATCACACATTTATGAACCTAATTAATTGTACGATCATAGATAGAGTGACTCGTTCGTAATCGAGACTATTTGTGAACACCCAGTTCTTTTTGAAATCCAAGACGGTTCAAAGCAAAAGATCGAATATCTAGCAAATTCTGACACGGAAAGTAAAATAGTGGACGATCAAACCGCTGAATAATAGCTAAAGCTACCGAAGGATCGATCTCAGGATGATCATAGGATTCGGTAAAGTTTCTGCGGACCTGCAGCAACGTCAGCCCGAATTTCGATGCTCGATACACGCCGCGCCGGAGCGCTCTGATAAATGTGCAAAGCTCCTGGGGATCGCTGCGCAGAGAGCTCCCAGTAATCTGAATACCCGTAGAATGCAATTATTCCGATTTCTGTAGAATTAGCAACCTAAAACGTACGGATAAAGTGCAATACACACCGATAAAGGATTCGTCTGCAGAATGATTTTAGAACCATTAATGGGAAGCAGTTTCGATGCAAATTTTACAACTGGACTTCGCATATTTATTCGCTGAAGTGCTCAATTCGGAAAGAGAATTTTTTCAGTATTTTTCGAATTAACCCTCATATACTCCTCAGAAATAGTGGCATAAAAGGTCCCGGTATAATAATTCGCCCATCATTGCTCCACACTTTAAATTAAAAAATTATCTTATGGTGTGAAATTTAAAAAAATAAGACTTCTAGCAAAGGAAGCGTAATTGCTGCAAGAAAGTCTTCCCCTGTCTTCCGCAGCTTATAAAATGATGAAAATGAAGATATTGCGAGTACTTATAAGAAATATTACTGAAAAACGTCTCCACGACAGATTGCGTTCTTTCTGCCCGCAACGAAGTCGCTACGATGATCCCCGCCAAGCTTCGTCGTCAACGTGATCTTAAACGAACATTTCTTGAACTGAATACCTTCAAGAGCAAAGAAAGCGAAGTAATTTGCCGTTTAAAGAAATTCATCGTTCGGGGAGCGGTCTACGGGAGGGAAGATCGAGGACGGTGCTTCAATAAAATGCGGTTTACACGAGGAAAAATGAGAACAATCTAGTTCGGTGTAGAAACGGTGCGTTTTATGGTGAACGCGGGCGCGTTGCGGCGAACAGAGTAATTTACAGGACTGGCCATAGTTCGTCACGAGGAAATATGCGCTGTCTTCAGAAACAGATAAAACGCAGCGACGCGTTAAAAAAAATATACGGTGCTCCCGTGCGCTATCTCGCGACTCCGAACGGCCGAGATGACCGATGACGCGTACCGCCGCGAAATAAAGGGCCTCGTTACGGCTCAAAGGGCGTTGTAGGGAAGCGAGAGGAGAGAAAAAACGAGGATGATGCCGCGTTTGATTAAAACAGTAGAGAATTTATGGACAATATCTTCGGCGAGACGACCCGGCCGGCCGTCATTGCCCCGAGGAATCATCTCAGCGTCCATTAACATTTTAATTTCCCGACGATTCCTCCGGGGCGTCTCCACCGCCTTGGCGAATGTTACCAGCCCGACGACGATGAAAGAGAGAGAGAGAGAGAGAGAGAGAGAGAGAGAGAGAGAGGAGGGGTTGCAGAGGAAAAAGAAGGAATTCAATTTAAAGATAAAACGACGGGTCGGCAGGCGCACGCATTAGGGCACGGAGACGTTCGTAATGTTGCCGAGCGATGCTTTATCACGAAGATTCGCGAAACGCGACGCCGGTAATAAAGCGTGATTTGATTACAGCCGGAATTGTAGCATCAAACACGCGACTTGTCCACCACAGTCCGGTTTCTTTGTTCACGGTTAATCCATTCGGAGATCCTTACGGGCAATCATCTTTTTACGTCCGCTCGACCTCGTTACGCAAACGATACACTTAAATCGGTATTAGCGTGGAGATCTCCAGTCTGAATGCAACCTCGAAGCTCTCCAGACACCGTGTTGATATTTTTCCGGATAGCTCGGGTTGTAAAGGCTGGCCAGAAATGACCAGAGCTACGGTCTTTCCGAGGGATGCTACCCCGTGATGGGTTCCCTTAATCCCTTTTAGAAGAGGAATGCTCTAGGGAAAATTTTCTTGCGGACGGTAGCGCCGAGCCAAGTTTATGTGGTTCGCTCAATGAGGTGAGGCATGTTTAGAAACATTCTGAGAGGTCTTGCTGCTCCTTTGTTCGGTTTCTTAGGGTGTCTTTGACCGATGTCTTTGATCACAAAATTGTCCTTTCATGGATTACGTTCTCGTCGTAAATTCTTATGTCCATCGTTTTTGAACGAATACGTTTCTGTGTGGAAAGAAGTATAACGTTTTAGGGATGCTTTTCGCTTTTTTGTTCATCTTCTTGGGTTGTCTTTGACCGACGTCTTTGATCGCAAGACTGTTACTTCATGGATCACATTTTCATATCAAACTTTTATGTTAATTGTTTTCGAACGATAGATTACTAGTGAATCTCTGAATACCCTGCATATGATGATTAGTACTAATTGGTTCGCATGAATGAGGTTCTGTGGTCCAGGGATGAAATGGCGATCAGGCTGGCGCGAACAGTAGATCCAGCTAACAAAAGCGTCGAATCGAGACGCAATGTATCTGGTCGACTGATGTCGGCGATGTAGCAGACAAAAAGCGGCGCGCATGAAGATCGGGCTGGTACGACCTTCGAGGAGGAAAGTAAGAAGAAGTGGCGATGTGTCGAATAAAAAGCAATAACCATCAACCTTCCTCTTCCGGAACCGTTCGCCCCCTACCCGGCGCTCGATACCCTACCGTTCGCAGAAATATGTCTCGCGCGGCGCTAAGGGAGCGCTGTACATTCTGAGGGGAATGAGAGACGCCTATGCACGGGCTGTTCAACGATTAAAAAGCAAAAACACGAGACAGGATAGAAAAAAGGCGGGCTTGGGCCGAAGAAAAAATAAAAGCGTTGTGAACATCGGTTACGCGTTCGCCGAGCGTCGAAAGCCTCGGGCCGACCGTAATGGCCGTGGAAGGTTAATGGGCTTACCGAAAATTGATGGTGGCTGTGCAGGGTCGCATGAAATACGCGCACCGCGAACTTTTTCCCTTGCCGGATGGCTTTCGCCATACAATCCCCTCTTCCCTTCCCTTGTCTCGCTCTACTCTCTCTCTCTCTCTCCCTCTCTTTCTCTTTTTCTCTGCTCTACATTTCCTTTTTTCCCGCCGCCCGACGATGGCCAAGCGTGATTTTTCCTGAGAATATTCGCGACGCCATGTGCACCGTACGAGTTTCGGGCCGACCTCGCTCCACGAGCTTTCAGGAACCCGAACCTCCGTGAAAATTGATTGGCTTTTTTCTGCCCCGGCCATCGGTATCGGGAAAATTTCCGTTTCGCTTAAAAAATCTCTAGTGCACACTTCCCAACGCACGATGCCCGATACACAACTGTCCCGGCTCTGCTTCCTTACTGCTCGTATTATAGCACGGTATAGAAGGATGTAGAGTGTTCCGGGATATACTATATTTCTACACTGATTTATGAGATGCAGAACTGTTCTGGAGAAGGTAAAAATTGAAATAAAAACGTGGTAAAATACGAGGCGATGAAGTTTTAGTTATTCTCGCATACATTGCCCTATTACTGAAGTGGTCTTTACTATTGGCACGCGTCTAAGGATTGTTTATTATATTGGATCGTAACGTGAATACGTTCGGTTAATGCAACCGAATACGCATTACAAATATTTTCTACCCATAGGTTTAATAGATTTTTTAAAAAATGTGGTTGCATTACTTTCCGGACAGACCTTGTATTTAAAGACAATGTATTTAAATACAATTTTTGCCCAACACTGAAACTAGTGAAAACCGCAATTATTTTTGTACCAACCTAATCAAATAATCTGAACAATTTCATGGTGAAAACAAGAATGTGCTGCGCTCCGTTACACTAATCAAGGAAATCTTTTAATCCGCAGGTTCGTGACGAGATGGCAGCGGAAGGGATCGAGCCCCTCGAGGAAGAAATTCCATACGGTGACATAAGAGGTCGAGATTACTGCCGCTACAACGTAAAGCGACTGATGGCGCCGTAAGAGGACGTCTTTCGACCGGAAGAATAGGGGCGGGAAGGAAGAAATAGGAGAATTGCGAGAATCGAAAGATCGTTGTCTGAGAGAGCGAAGACTGTTCGTCGGGATGGTCTCGATTCGCGCGGCCTCGAGTCAGCGAATGTCTCCTTTCTCTACGATCTTTTCTTCGCGTTGTAAGTAGATAGGCAAACTCGATCTTCGCCGATGATTTCGGAGACGCGGACAATGTCTGCCAGGGACAACGACGACGCGACAGGAAAAAGGAAGAAACCCTTTCGAGATGGGGCAAAGAGCCGAGGACGAAGGGTCCCGCGTCCTCGAAGAGCAACGCGCGAGAACGTGTTTGAGTTGCACTCAACGACTTCCTCGTCGATGCTGGAACCAAAACTGTTCTAGTCAATAATAATTAATACTATTATACGAAAACAATGTACACATTACGACCGATCTCGCGAGCGAGTGACACTGTTCCGTGTGCGAGTGTGAGTGTGAGAAGCAACGATGCTTGTACATATGGTACCTGAAGTCGATGAACATATTGATCCTCCGGTGTCGCGCGGACCGGCCGGCGAACGATTCGGAATTTTCGGGAGTCGATTCTGTTGCTTTTTCCGGAAGTCGTTTGTTCGAGAGGTTGCGAGAGAGCAAGAAAGAGAGAGAGAAAGAGAGTGTGCGTGTGTGTGTGTGTGTGAAGCGTCGAGTATCTGTCTTTTAGAGAATCAAAGACGTGGCCGGTTTGTTTGCTCGGCTAGAGAAGGGGGACTAGATATGGGGTTAGACTTTGAAGGAGCTGAGGAAAAAAAAACGAAGAAGAAGAAGATGGTTGACAACAAGACGTCAACGCGTACTGCCAGTACTTTCCTACGATTTTGCACGATCGAAGTTGACCACGCGCGTCGCTGTATATCATGTTCACGATTCGATGACTATCGACACGCGTCTCGTTAATCGTAAACCACCACTTTAAGACTCGTATATTGTATTAAACGCACCAGAATAATATCCTTTCTTAACGATGTTTTTACACTCGAGAACTTTTAATATAGCCGAGAAAATTTTAAGGACTGCATCGAGAATAAAAAACGAATAAAATATGAAAAAAAGAATGTAAAGAGAAGAAGAGACATATTGAATATGATGACGAATCATCAACTTCCCTCGTGCCATCGATACCATGCATCATTGGTCGTTGATATAATTCACTCGAGCGACTCACCTAAAATTTCCGTTCCGATTCTACAAACAAAAGAAAAATGTATGAGACTTGTTTCGTATCGATCGATCAATTTACGACCATTCGTGTGCAAGTAGTCGTGATCAACGAAGCGGCCAGCCTCGTGAGTATATGCTAACATTTCAAACGTTACTGATACCCGAAATAAACGTGGCGACCGAGCGAAAATACGGTCGTTGTTCAACTGACGTTGTTCAATTGGTCTTTCTTTTTATTACCCCTCCCATGCGATGCTATTTATATACTACACTGAAGCTTTCAGGCGTGTTTTATGCAGAAAATTCGAACAGTGTATATCAATTCTGGATTGAATGAGTGCATTATTTTCGTAACAAAGTAAATGTATTTAGTGAGGTTATTTCCATTGTTTTCAACGAACATTTCCGGCCAAATTACACTCGATTCTTCCTCTTTTCTTCCATCGCACAAGAAATTCCATAAATTCAGTATTTAAAAAATGCATTATGTGTTTCCTCGGCAAGATAAAAATACAAAAAATAAATCAGCGGCATCTCCTGCTCGGAAATGTAATACAGGACGACGGAGGATAGTCCTTTTCCGTTGTCAGGATAAAAGTGGACACGAATGGAAAATTGCCGAGTGCTACACGCGATACAATAGTGACGCAGAAGACAAAGCTGGAGCCGGAAGTCACTGTCCAGCGAAATAAACACCGGTTGTAAATGAAGCGCAACGATTCTACAAATTACGAGTAACAAAGGGCCCGCGCTCGTTGCTGATTCACGCAACGCGTAGGAGCCAATCAAGTGCAAAGCACACGCGTTGAAATCGTAAACGCAGGCCCGGTTTATTGGCATTTCGGGATCGTACGTGCTGCAAATTCCGACCGGGGCTTGATTAGATTCTCGTTCCCGCGGATTTGATGATGGCTGATTACCTATCAATCGGATGAATCAATCAGGTCCCGAACAAAGTTTCGCACAATGCGGATATTGATCGTTCGAGTTTTATTCTCGATCGGCCTGACGTGCCTCGCAATTATATCGCATGTCCAGTGAATTCTCCAGTTATTTCCGTCGATGCGTACACGATTTGCCACCGGCACTGAAAAAGTCTGTTGAAAAATATTAAAAAATGAGACTTTTCATCATTCCGACACCTCGTGGTGTCTAAAATAACAAATTTTAAATTCTGCTGAAATACAACCGTCTATTAAACTAAAATTTCAGATTTTACAAAGCTTGCAATATCCGTGTTGCTAAATAAAACATGAAATCGTATGGCAGTAGAGAGTAAAACAAATCAAAAACGGCAAAAGTTTCGAGGTTTTCTGGTACGTATATCGAAGCTGAGCATAATATTGAAGCAGCTTTTAGAGCAGGAGTGGCCAACCTTCTGTATAAATTTTTTTCACATACGAGTTCAGATGCGCAAGATACAATTAAAAATTCTGAAAAAAATCTGACACATTTCAGATACCAAACCACATATTAGAGCTATTAAAAACACGAAAAAAATTTTTTAAATGCAGATTTCATTTAAAATTGTGTCTCAGTTTTTTCAGAGGATTCAACCTGCCCAACAGCGGGGATCTACTTTCAAAACCTGTTCAACTACATACTTGTTTCCCAATGGATGCATACCTGTGCATATCTGGCTTGACAAACATTGAATTTAATAAAAATGTAGGCACTGAAAGATCGATTCAAAATTGGAATATCTCTTGTGCTGTTACCTAATACATTAACACTTTACCTACCGGAAGCTTATTGATAGTATTTTCAATAATTTTGCTGTACCAAAAGAAAGCATAGAAATTTTCTTTTTACATTGCAATCTTAAATGAAACTATTAGATTACGTCATTGAGGGTGTCTTGTTAGTTCATAATGAAAATTGCTGTTAGTATTGATGGTTCCATTAAACAGTGTTCAGCCATGAACCATAGATTTTTCAAAATTGTGCAATAATCACCGGCCGGTAATATGTTAAGCTTTTAATCTTTCTTTGCTTATTACATAGTTGGCTAACTTACTGAAAATTGCGTCTTATAATCTGTCTTTTCATCGTAACTCTTCCTCGTTTCCCTTATTGCTCGATACAATAAAAGCGGCCACTTTTTCGCCGCGGCGGCGAGGCGAGGCGCGGCGTTCTTAAAAGAAGGCACGTTAACGTCATCCGAAAGTCACGAAGCGGAAGTTTAAATCAGATTCGCGGGCCGCAAGGGTAACGAGTTTTCGCTTTCTAATCGTTTAAAAGTGGCCGGGACAAAAGTGTCCCGCGAAAGTTTTAAAGGCGGGGAAAGGACGGGGACGAGCGAAAAGGAGTGCCGGAGGAGCAACGTTCCCCCGGTGATAATTAATTTCCACCCCCCGCGCCGGCCGCCCTAACGAGCTCGTTAAAAAGTTTTGACACGTTTAGACCCGGATTCGACTGTGCAAAAACCATTTAAGACTCTTCCCTCGGCGGCCCGTCGCTGAATGAACAGTCTGTCTGCTCGTTCAGGCTCCCATCGCGGACGGACCACCCTCGGTCCATTTCGCTTTCACCCTCTCTCACACGAAGCTGATCTTTTCGCGCGCAATAAAATAGTCCTCGCTAAAAGGTGCCGACGACGACGCAGAATTACGTCCTTTCATGAAATCTTGGAACTTTTTCACTATTTTTAAACTTGGAACTATTTTTCTTTCTGTAATCTCTTACTCTTGATTTAAACTTGTTTTCTCGTGATTCGTACACTTTCAAAAGAATTCGTGTTTCAGAAGATCAAGCTACTTTAAATTCAAGAAACGTCAAGAAGTGATCATTTAAATTTATAGTCCGATTCGTGCGAGATCAGAACTGTCTAATTAGAAATCCGTTCATTCGATTAATTCGCCAGAAACTGAATAAACGATTTTAATACTCTGGGTCGAAATAGATATAAAATCCGCAGTCACTCTGAACGGTAAAAAGTCCATACAAATTCTCTACCCAGTCACAAACGATCTCGGAGCATTGCTCCGCCTGAAACTAATATTTGCTGGTTGCTGATTAATTTTAGCCGACGATCGTGACGCTACGGGGTTAACCAAGCCGAAGATCGGCCGACAACCGAGCAGAGGCACAAGAAGAGTGGATAAGGGGGTCGAAGAAGAAAGAAGTCTCTCGAAACAACGAGAACCCCGCGAGAACAGACTCATTGTTTCCCTCTCGGCGAGATATCGGCCGGGATTATGGTGGAAACTCGACCTATAAATTTCAACCTTTAATACGGCCGGCAACGTATTATACGAAACCGGGCGAGACTTCTTTTGAGGAGTGTAGTTTATATGTTGAGCTACAAAGAAATATTTTCGTTAGCTGCATTTGTGTACATGGCGTACAATCATGTCAGCCTAATTCCCACAGCAAGATAATCAACCTTTCGAAATTGTAACCTCAGGAGCCTCCCTTGAATTCAGTCTGTAACAACTACTAAGCAAATTGTCTTCATTTTTCATCGCTCAGCTTGTTGCTAACGGTATCAACCGAGAGTCACACATACAGTTAATGATTAAATCACGACGGAATGAAACGCTGTTCGCGTTGCCTCAGGTTATTGACTCCGTCGGCTCTGAAGTATTCGAGCGGCCTGAATATTTCGAAGAAAAAAGGAAAGAAGAAACGAGGAGTTGAGGGAAGAACGTCGAACGGTATCGAATCGGGTATCATCGAATATCGGTGACCTGAATTCTGTCGCTCGAGCCTGTAGGAAGATGAGGTATCAAGTGGAAGACAGAGTAATGACCGTGGGGGGCGCGTAGGAGGGAAAAGTTGCCGGAGGGGTTGCGGTGTCTGGCGGAGGGTGAATTAATGCCGCATTTGCGTGGAATTTGCTGCACCGTCGGGGCCGGTTCCGGCTTACACGATCAAGAATCAAATATCGGCGGGCGGGTTGATCGCATCCACGCCGCGCCGCGCGCTCCGGCACCGACGGCTTTACGATTCGGTCAATCGTAAACCCTGATAGCCTGGTCGTAGCATCCAGCTTCAGGGGCGACAGCAGGGCCTCGAGCTCCACGGGAAACCCATTTCCCGCGCCGAACCGCAAGACCGCGCGTCCGACGTTTGACAGAATCCCTCTTCGTGAATATTATATCGGTGCCGTGATTGAATCAGCGCCATCAGAGGAATTCGATTCGGCCCCGAGATCGAAAGAGCCACCACCCCCAACGCAACGCGTTGCGAAACAACCGGCTAGAAAAATTACCCCATCCCTTTTTAATGAAACGGGACCTCGCTCGCGGTGCTCTTTCACGAAATCCCCCGGAAATTCGGGACATTGCGAGACTGGTACGTTTCCGGGGATGAAGTTAACCCCTAGAAAGTGTAGTCGGATGAGGTCGTCAAATGCACTCCCAAACCCAGTTGATCTTTCTTCATACCATTCGATACAGTCTACAGAGAAAACCCTCTGTGGCATGTTTCAAGTCCGTGCCCCTGCCACAAGGGTAGTTATAGAGTGAGTATGGTTTAATGAATTGTGCATTGATAAACATTCTACCCAACAGAACAAACGACTGTGAATTTTACAAAATTTTTGACTGCAAAATCGATTTTTGAAAAATTCCAGAAACCTTTTATATCGAAATTACCAGATGACCACGTTTATATTTTTATCAATTTCGTGTCCATACTATAGAAAAAATTGTATAAAATTAATACGTTCCAGATCAGAAGAAATGTCTTAATTTTGGAGTTAGACAGCTTCAAGGGTAAATGGTTAAATTATCAAAGCAGCAGCCGTTCCTTCGCCGTTTCCGACCAACTGTTGTAGAATTTATTTAACGCTGACGAATCCGATCATTCCGCCGCGCCGGTAAAACGGCAAGGATTCGTGCCGCTCTGAAATATTTATGCGCCTCGGGCCTTTGAGAAATAAGGTTTCCACTCGAAGACGAGTTTCTTTGGAATTTTGTTTCGCGCGAACGGCCAGTTAGGTATTATTTCCGAGGTTCCCGACGTTTCGAGATCTCCTCACGAGCACCGTGAAATTTCCAAAGGGACACAAAAGGGAACGAGGGTCGACCCGCGGAAGTTTTAAACGGGCGCCTGCCTTTCTTGCGTCCCGGCGGTCACGCGTACAAACTAGCCCCGCTCGCTGAATCAGGAAACAAAACTGTCGGTCATTGAATAAATTACGAAGTAAATGAAACGCGAATCCGGTCGCGCCGCTCGTAAATGTAACGGCATTATCACGCAAATTAAATGGGCCCATACGCCGGGCGATTTCTTTCACAATATCGGTCGGAGTAGCTGCGTAAGCGTCTCTTGGAAGCGTCTAACCGGATTTCTTATACTACCTTCACTCCGAGACATTGAAGTTCCAAACGCATAACATTTAATCAACATTCGGCGCTGTCAGACTTCTTCAGAAATTATTATTTAAAGTCATTAAAAAGTCTATTGATAGTCTCTGGATAGATGAAGTGTTAACCCCTCCGAAGGTAAGACACATTCGAGCGTATTCGAGAATAAATAACAGATACATAGTCCAGTCAACGAAAAGTTGTAGAGGGAAATGGAAGGAACACAATTTTTAACTTTAGGTCTTTGTTTGGAACTAGTTAGGAGGTAAACATATTAAAAGTCCCCACTCCTAGTGGGGACTAACTCATAGTTCAAGAGCTATAAGGTTACAGAAAGACGCGTGCTTGTAGGACAGAATGGTGTATCGTGTGATAGGAAATGGGACGCCTAGAGCACACTTTTAAGTCGCGCCAGTCACATCGCAGCGAAACTCAGCATTATGGGAACGAGAGGATTACTCTGTTAATAAATGCGCTCCGGGAGCATTCACAGGGCCCGTTGTACTCGCGTAATAGCGTTAAACCGGCTTGATTCCGTTGGAAGCGCACAGAAATTTTTAATCTACTTGCTACACCTGAAATTCATAACGCGAGTGAGTTATGTACACGTGAACGCGGACGCCGGCCGTGGCGCGGCCGCAACCATTGTACGGATTATCGAATTACCATACACTTTTCCTTGCTGCTTCCGTGTCCTCTCGCCGAGGGGCTTTTATTTTCACCGCTTGAACCCGCCCCCGTGTTGCCGTGTGTATCCGTGTGTACGCGATGAACTTTATACACTCGGTGGCAAGCACGCGCGACCATCGGGAACGTGTGTTTCCACGAAAAAGAAATTCAATGACCGTGGCTCATGGCGCGTGAGAATTGTCTATCGTTAACCGTCGTGCACTCGTGATTGTATCGGCGCGATCGTTACGCGTTTTGCGCATTTTTTGAAAGTTTAGCGGTTTTGCTTACGATTGTTCCGTGTCCCTGATTACGTTGCATCTTCGATTGTCTTAGTTTTCTGCATCAGATGCACAAACGACTGGAACTCCACTCTGGAACAGTCTGGAATAGGTTACAATGAAGTGTTAGTTTCTTATTTATTTCTCTATTGTTATTACTTCAGCATAGTTACCAACAATCGGATTACTGTTAGAAGACCTATATGCAAACTTCAACCTTTATTAATTACTAGCTTTCACCCGCGGCTTCGCTCGCACAGGAAACCGTTTAATGCCCTCGGAAATTGATATTGTTTCCCCATTAAACCTTTTAACCCCCCATTCACCCCTATAGAGTTTTTATTTTATGTCACGTCTTGAATCAGCGTGCATACGGATGCTAGCTTGTATGGACTCTTCTTCTTGCACGCGTCAAAGATTTTCCGATCGTCTTTAGTTTACGATATTATTGTAAAAACTTGTATGTAATTGTAAACCGATCGATGTACTATTTCCTATTTGATTCCGATGAGCCTTATTTCAATGGAAAAAGATATTTAAAACATCGAATGTATAAGATATGTCAAGGTCGTCGAAACCGGTGTGGGCCCACATCATCGGCAACTTTACCCGAACGAGAGAAGAAGCAGAAACTGATTCAATTAAAAACTCACTTATTCAGCCGTAAATCCATTTGCTTGTTACACCAGTGAAACAGGAAACACCACACTTTCACACAATTACTTCGAATTCGTGGTTATAGCGAACGAGAAGAAATTAGAGATACTCCGACGCGGAAAGATGGCCGTGCTCTTCGCGATTCCGCGGGAAACTGTGCTCTCCCAGCCCAGCCTATGGTGCTACATAGATGGGGTATGAAACCATGTCCAAATCAGTGCTTCGTTACGATACGTTACTGTTTTTCCGCGCAGCGCCTCTAGCGGCTATCCATCGTACGAAAAATGTTGGGCACAATCGAAGCACTGCCTAGACGCGAGTCGCCACAGTCGGCCAATAGCAGCCAATAGACAGTTGACGCGCCGCACCGGGCCGACTGTGGCAACTCGCGTCTAGGTCGCGCTCAGATTGGTCCGTGTTTTTCGTTAATAATTCCTAAACAAAGCCGCGGACACCATTTTCGCAAAGGAAAATGTTACTTCAAAGGATCTCAGGAACCTCCCATTTCCGGCTGTTGAAGGAATTTTGTGAAACCCTGTATAATACACCGTGAGTGGGGCGAATGGGAGACACGTTGCGCGTGCGCGATGGGGACGCAACAATGACTGACATTTCGCAGGTTTTAGGTTATTGCCGCGTATCGTATCGTACCTATTATGTATATGTACCTACTTGTTTGAAATGAATCATATGGATCGTTCTCATTTTTCTTCTACACGATAAATTGGCAAATTATGTTTTGTTTGCAACGTCACATGTTAAAGATCAACAGAAACTGTAAAGGGAAATGTTGTTCAGAATTGACAACATATCCAAAGCTTATCGAAATTGGCGAGGATTCACATCATCGGGAAACTTTTGTTCGTTGCGATATCGCGGCGTGCCACCGACACTCGGCTGCCGGCGCGCCGGGCTGCACGCGTCTAGCTCACGCTCTGATTGGTTCGTGTTTTTTGTTAATAACTCGTTAACGAAGCCGCGGACGACATTTTTTCAAAGGAAAATGTCGCTTGAAATGATCTCAGGAACATCCCATTTTCGGCTCCGGAGGTAATTTTGAGACACCCTGTATATATAGATTTTATAATAATCTGAAGGAAGGAACAATTTCTTGCATCGTCCAGAACGCCAAGTATTTATATCGGTAATTACTGCCGAATAGCAATTTTTTAAAGTGATAATCTCTACTGTACACTATCTATACAAGATTAGAAGTGACTAAGCTCATCGATATTGTATACAAGAACGGTTCTATGTTTTCTTAACCGGGGCAAAAGGATGAATGAACGTTCTCGAAACACACAGTCCGTCCAGGACAGCTTAATATTGCACGATGCTCCGCAGATAGGGAAAAATCAGTTATTCCTGACATGTGGGTCATCCGATACCATTCAATTATAATTGCCAAGACCGTTAGCGTTCGGCCTGACCCGGTTCCCTCAAAAGCAACCCCACATAGACTTGACAGAACACTGGTCAGGATCTTCGGTGCTCTCTGCTTCGCGTGCATTCGCTCCCTTTTTTCCTCTGCTCTCCTTTTATCGAACAACGATAACAGCGCACCGTGTAGTATCAACGGTTGAGATTGCGTTGCAATCCGCGCGAATCGAAACAGAGATTTGGCTGTCGAACGTATTTCACGGCGAAATATGCAAATTCGAGTTTCGCTGGAACACGTACTACGCGAAATCGTTCCGTCAAAAAAAAAATATGATAGCCAAGTGACATTGGAAACCAGTATGCGCAGCGCGCAGTATAGTCAGAGGACAAAATGGAGGAAAGAGAGACAGGAAATTCGGAAACGAATTATGGTCGCGAGCGTATAGAGAGCGTTCAACGTGAAAAATAACTGGGAATGATATTCCTTGAAAAATATCCATTTTTATTCGATCTGTAGACATTTTCCAGGTGTATATAAATATATAGACATGTATTCCGCGTGCGTCTTTATATATCTATACGAACAGGTTCACGCGATATTGATAATATCTGTACAAAGTGGATAAAGTCGTGCACAGTACAAAAATACTGTTTCTCGCACAGGCAAACTTGATCGCATCGCGAAAGATCGCGACGGACACTGAGAAACGGAAAATGTGGAGACTCCCCTGGCGAATGATTCGCGAAAATAAAATCACTAGATCGTTCTCGACGATCCGCGAAATCTCGTGGCTCGTCGGACACTGCTTTAAACTTTTTTTCCATCGGTCGACTACGAGGACGCGTCGTCGTTCGTCGACGGTTCAACAGGGATATATTAAACTGTTTTTCTTTCGTATTCTCTTTCTCCTTATCCGGTAATTTCTCTAACAATCGCACGGCGAAAAGGTACGTGTAGTAGGTACATACATACGCATGAGTCTGCGAGCGCTCGAGGCTCTGTCGGCCGTTCGACGAAAATACGGTCGACTCGAGACAACAAAGGACAACTTCTTTTTTTCGTTGCGTTCGAAAATAAAATATTTAAAAAATGATATAGATACACATAGATAACGCGGGTAAAAACAACAATATCGATTCAATTTTTCGAAGAAGAAGAAATTGGTTACGGGAGGCGCGAGCCACCGCCATTCCGCTAAATTCGGCGAATCGGAATCACTTCTTTTCGTTTTATCCACGGTCGTTTCGAAAACAAAGTATAACAATAATATTCCGAGGGACATAACAATAATTACATAATTTTTAGAGAAAGAGGAAGCAAAAATGCGCAGGTGACCATCATTAAGCCCGAACCGTTGGAGTTACGATAATCTTAGCCTTTCTTTTATCCGAGTCACAACAAAAATTTTCGAATCAATTTCTCGAAAGATAGAAACGGTAGCAGAGATGGTGGTAAGAAATGTTACCAGCCGCCATACATTTCAAATAATCAAACAGAACAATTTTTCTTTGTTTCATCTACATTTTATCCGTCAGACGCGAACTATGTAAATAATACATAACAACAATACGCATAATGCGGAGAGAGACAACAATGATCAATTTTCCTAGGAACAAAAGAAGCAAAAATGACAATGAGAGACGCCAGCAACCACCACTGAGTTAGAATTGTTGATCTACAAAAATGTTTCTTCTGCTATTATCCACGTCTTTCGAACAAAAACTATAAAACACAATATTTATATACAACGTGGGGAAAAGCAACGAGGCCGATCTAATTTTTCTAGAGACAATAGAATCAAAGATGGCAACTGCAGGCGCTAGCAATTATCATTCAGTTAGGATCGTTAACCTACAACAATTTTGCTCTTGCCTTTTCATCCATGTCTATTGAAAAGAAAATATAAAAACAATATTTATAGATAACAGAAAGGGAAAAAACAACACTGCCACATATTATCTTTTCTAGAAACAGAAAAATTAGATATGGCGACTGGAAACAGAGTAGCAACCATCACATTGCTTTCATATACGTCCACCGAAAATAAAATATTCTAACAATATTTACAAACAACGCGGAGACAAAACAGCATTACCGAATCAATTTTTGTTAGAAACAAGAAAAGCAAAGATACTACTTCTCCTTTTCGTTCGTCCACTTTCATCGAAGGGAAACTGCAGGAACGATAAATCCTGATGAATCTGCAGTGTTGAATCAGTTTCTCGGAAGATAGAAGCATGGCGACTGTCAGACGCCACGGAGCAGTAATCGTCGAACAGGATGCTGTTTTCATTCTTCTTTCTTCTGTCGTCAATGGAAAGCGGGCGTGGCGGGAAGTTCGAATTGGAAGTAGTTTGCGTTTAATTAACTTCCTCGGTTCGCTGAAGAGGGCCACCTAGAAGACATGGGGAGGCTAGCTCGCGGCTACCAGAGTCGTATCGTCGCGCGGAAATAAAAACGGGACAACAAAGAATGCAGAAGGCGAGACTCGTGAAGACGTTGTCCATGACTCGTGTTGCTCTACGGTTAGTTAACCATCTTCTCCCGTTTCAGGGAGCCGAACTCCTCAAGCATCGTCTGTAGCCCGTCGGGAACTCGACCGGCGTCCAACTCCTGCCCCCACTGTCGATACTGAAAGGAAATAAAGGACGGCGGTTACAAGACTTCCGGTAGACACGCGACCTGCGAAGGCGAATCGTTTGTTATACCTATGGGGAATCCGTACGAGGAGAAATGGTGCAGGGACATGGCGTGGAGTGGCGCTGGGTTGGTGAAGGGTTTCAATGGTCGTCCTCTTGCTCCTCAGATGAAACGGGAGGCGGGATTCTGGATGACAAACACGGATGAACGCGATTCTCGATAATGCTGGATCCAGGACCAGCACGGTAACAAGTTCCACGGTGTTATTTTAAATTTTGTTTGTTATGCCGGTCGGGCCACCGATCTACCCCGAGTGTTTGCTCGGCTTCATTTTTTAATGCTCGGTTCGCGGGCGATCGAAAGCAAACACCACAAGTCCGCTAAACGAATTTCGCGGTCCCACGTACTTCCCAGTATCAGGGAGTTTTGTGGAAAAATAACTGGTAATGGAGGCGCGCTCTTTCCAGATGCTTCCGAGAATATTTTCACCTTGGGGCGATTTTTTACTAGCAGGCGTTCTTTCGCTAAAATTGCACATGGAAAAACAGATATTCCTGCATCGCATCTAATTGGCGAAATTGGGGAGTCACTAGGAACGACGCGCAAACGAACCCGATGCGAAACCGGGGAGCTGCTAGGAGGTTGTATAATAGCACAGACGAACCTGATGCGAAATCAGGGAGTCGCTAGGATAATTAGTAAGCCTCGTAACTAGTATAATTTAATTGATACAATCCGAGCGGTAGGATTGTATCGTGTGAAGACGTTCAATTACTTGATGAGGATATTGGACAATAATTATGGATTTAATGAAATTGTGTTAATTATTAAAGAACACAAATATATTCTGACTATAAGAATTCGTATTACAATTGTGTAATTGTCGCGAATGGTTTGAATTTAGAATAGAAAGAATGGGGGGGGGGGTCTCGAAGCAACCTTATCGCTGCCTAATAGATTTTACACCGATCTCGCGGAATCTATACGGTTGAACTTTGATTCGAAAGGAACGAACGTCCGATCTCACTGGTAGTTGACTTCCGAGATGCAGCACGACGGGACACGATTCGTGATTACGACAGTACTAGCCCACGAGAGTAGAAATGCAAGGGCTTATATATCCCTGCAATGACGGGTGGTACTTGTCAGTACCCTTCAAGTGAACATTCGTATTTTGTCAACGACCAGTTGGTCGTGCGTACGTTTGGGCCCTAAACTAAACTAAACAGTTATGTAAATTTATCTAGGGTAGCTCTGTTCGTTTATCTAAGACGGTTCCTGCCAGAGATGATATTGAACACCTGTTCCTCATCCGTAACAACTACGACAGCCTAAAATCTTGTTTTCAGATGGTTCGTGCAACCGCGACGATTTATCCGGGGCATCATTCAGGCCTCTTTCATGGTCGCACGTGTGTTCCCGATTAAATAACCGTCTTCCTTCCCCGTGTGGACGAGTCACAATTTCTGCGTAATAGTGGCGTTCCGTCTGCTATTTTCCCTGCGCTAATATCGTAAACTTCGAATGGGACGCCAGCCGAGTAGGACTCTCGGACGTCGCGAAGTTTTTCTCGGCGAATCGTAAACCAGCCGCGTTTTTTACTTTTTCTTTCGTCCCTTGCAAAGGAGTAATGCGAGCCTCGAACTTCCCGGAATTAGTTCTGGCACCTGCAACGTGCTTGAAAGCCCGCTGCGAATGCAGTAGAAAATCATGTAACTTTCGCTTGCCGGTTGCCACTATTCAACCCCCTGTTACGATATTATTCAACTTGAATTTCTC
Organism: Lasioglossum oenotherae; assembly: GCA_028455765.1. Taxonomy (NCBI): domain Eukaryota; kingdom Metazoa; phylum Arthropoda; class Insecta; order Hymenoptera; family Halictidae; genus Lasioglossum; species Lasioglossum oenotherae. Next base: position 474,288 of record CM052283.1, on the reverse strand, counting down.
GTTGATTTATAGGATAGCGAATGTATATCTTTTTAACTTTTTATTTTTCGATTCGTCCGCAGATTTGATTCGCAATACGCAATTCGCAGCGTGTCGGCAAAGGCACGATTTTACGTCCAAAAATGAAACGGAAATGCGGGCTGAAATGTTTTCGAGCGAAGCTTCATATTCGTCGAAATATAATTCGAAACTTTGTGGATCACGCGTGCACCCGAATACGGTTAATGTGTCTGATCACGGCTCGCTTATTCTACTTGTAATAAATACAGCGGCGCGATATTACATATTACTGGTCTCTGCCGCGTTCTATTTAATAAATAATGCCGTAACGCGACGAATATTTGCAACAGAAAAACAGGCTTCATTCGAATTCACGCTATCTGCTGCTTCTTGAATGCCGTATTCGATACAGCATTGTAAGAATAAAACTACACCAGAAACTATGCTCAAATTTTTATTTCATTATCCTTTCCACGTTTGCGTTCCGCATGAAAATAAATAAGATACGTTTCCCAGAACATATTACGCCTACTACACTCCTCAAAGAATTAAGGTTTCTGGCTTTCAAACCATTGTTTAACGATATCGATACGGCAATATTTGACGGAGTTATGATCACGTAAAATGGGACCAATTTTTCGGGTTCGCACAAGTGATCCCTTAATTCTTTTGAGGAGTGTATAAAGTTAAGATTGTTGAAAAGATATGTATAAACTATTTTACGATCAGAAGCTTCGACTATGAAGGTCTCGTATATCAAACCGAGATTGATCAGGACCTTTATTATGATCTATGCGAGGGTTGCGCAGACAGTGACAAAAGGAATAGACATGGTTTGTGTGAAGAATGAAGACGAGAGACAAGTCGGGGCGAAGGAGGTAAGATAAGACGAATGGGAATTTTAAAAGGAGTCTCACCGTCTCCAGCTCCTTTCGGAGAGCGAGCACAGCCTTCTCGCGGTCGGTCACCAACTCTTCCAGGTATTGATACCTCAGCTTCTTCCGAGCGCGACACTCCCTCGCACTCTGCCGACTTCGCTCTGCAAAAATAAACGAGGAGAGGCGAGTTAGCGAGAGAAAGATAGAGAGAGAAAGAGAGAGAGAGAGAGACCACTCTCCGAGTTCCATTAAAACCATCGCACGCTTCATCGTGTGTATACTGGCCGGCGCGGCGCGGCGCCGTTCTAATTTCGTGCTTCTGATGCCACCTACCCGAAGATGCACGGGCATTTGAATTTTAAATTTCTTCTGCTCTCGTTATGCCCAGTACACACTTGACTCCACGTGCTACTTCTCTGTCGAATTCGGCGCTGCTTGCAACGCTTAATTGCGTGTAACACTCGTACAGATATCAGATTTTAATCGAGATCAGTACACTCTCGAAGCTATGTTATGAATTCTCTCCTGAATTTTATCATTCTTGTAATACTCGGATGTGTACAAGTTAATTACAATTTTTCGTTAGAGGATCTATCGAAATGTGCGCCGATGTATTCATTTCTTTCTATTGTTCTTGTAACTTTAGACGTTTTCAGTCAAGAATTTTGTTGGAACTTTATTGTTGGTTCTTATTCTACTTATATACTATTATAATTAGACTGCGAATCTTTTAGCAGTTACAACAAAAATTGATTGCTTATTCTCAAAAGGGGAAATGCATATTTAATGAGCTTCTGCTTCGTTCAATTGATTTGGACAATTGTCATATTGCACGAAGATCCGCAGTCTAATTTGTAAAAAGATGAGACGCATAAAAGTACAAATTTAATAATGGTTTCATTAAGCCTCAGTTGCTCTTCATTTTAATTGTATATTCGCCAAAACGCACATTTATTGCAGCATAAAATCAGTTATTTCGATAAAGAATTTGTTGAGCTTTCTTAAGCCTCGTACCCATGTATTCATACTACTCTTCAATATTGTAGAAGACTTATACTTTAATGAAATTAAAAAAAAAAAAAGAGAAATCGGTTTTTCAAAGGCGAAAAACCTTAATTTTAGGATCGCGAAGACTGCAATGAAGAGATGTAAACGAAACTAAACAAGAGGCCACGCGAACTCTGTACCTGCGGTGAATTTTTCACGCGGAATCGAATCGCTACGTGCGGGAGTCGATAACGTCGGCTTAATAATTCAAAACGGATCTCTCTAGCGGTGCCTGCTGCCCTCACGATAAGCAGAACGGGAATTCTAATAAAACGGGAAGGTATTTTTTAAAGCGATGTTTTCTTGGACGATTCCCTGCGATCTTTGTGCCCAGGTGAAGCGCGAACAACGCGCAGCGTCGACGTCGAAATGACCGTCGCGGAAAATATAATTGTCGAAACGTCCGGCTGTAAAAATTCAACGGTTAACGATACCTGGAAAAGGCAATCGAGCCCCGCCTTCGTACACAGCCCGACGAACCGACGTCTAACGGAGAACGTATTTTGCCTTCCGTATAAATTCGCGAGCACGTCACGGCGTGTATGATAACGCATAGGAATTGCAAATGCGAACTGTGAAAGATGTATAAACTCAAAGTGCCGAACAAACGAGCGCAACAATAATGCTGGGACGCGTATTTGCGTGACGAAGTGGTTAAACTTCGCCCGCTATTCGAGCACACTTCGCGAATTACTTCACCGTGGGACATCTCCGAGCTGCTCGGGAAATTATTGTTACGCTTTTTATTATAACGGATAAATTGAAGCGGCTGGACCCACCGTAAAACTAATACGCGAGCCGAGCGCGAACAGAAGCGGTGCAAATGTGTAGGTCGCAATTCTATCCGATGGAAAAAGAATGAAAAATGAAGAGGGAAATGTACTCGTAGCAAAGCTTTCGGCGAAAATTCGGTCGGGAAATTCGTCGGCCGTGTGAGCCGCTGAATGCCGTTTTATTCGTCACCGTTACTGATCGCTCCAATTTGCGTTAATTACGTTGCCGGACGAAAATATTTGACCACTTGGCTGAAGAATCTTTGATCTTTTGTGTTTGGAGACACACACACACACACACCGTGGAAAATCTGGTATAACTGAAGAGTTATTGTAGACTATTCCGTGGACTATTGTACGTACTGGACAAAATAAAGTACGCACCTCGAATATTTTTACAATTACGTAATGTACGATGTTTCATGTTTTTGGAATTATTTCTCATTGAGTTTAAAAGTAGACTAAGAAACCTTCTTTTTGTGCAAATACATAATTATTATATCTGTAAAAACTACCAAGTTATAAACGTAATTGTAAAAATATTCGAGGTGCGTACTTTATTTTGTTCAGTACATTTTATAAATATAGTTTTGGCTGCTGTAATATGAACAGCAACAGTGCTATACCGTATTAATATTTTTCGAGGAAGAGTGATGCAAGTAGTTCACATTTTTAAGTTTTTATTATTCCTCTCTTTCTTTTCTTTATTGGTAGCTTGGCCGCGTAAAAAGTAAAATAAAATTGTATGGCAGACTTCTGAAGGTTTCCGTATGCCGCAAATGCATGGCATCTTTTTCTCGTTAAGTAGAAACGAAAGAATTACTCAGACATTATCCCCGGCCAAAGGAAATCTAAAGATTGCGGAATTGAGATTATCCCGAGGAAAAAGCTTCGGACAAAAGTAAAACTGTCACTGTTGTATTATCCGCGCATAGAATCGTCCAAGATCGGTTGATTTACAAACCAGTGGACGAGTAGACGCAAGTGCAAATAACAATTCTTTTCTTGGTAAAAAGCGCGGAAACCCAGCGGCGGCAATCGAGCGCCACAATTAACCGAGCAATTAAACGAGCTATTCATTAACTGAAATTACGGGATCCGGCGTGTTCGTCGCCCACGGGGAACCGTTCGATGCCGGAAAAACGGGGCTCGGTAAATATTCCTGGGTCCCGTCCGCCGGAGCTGCCATAAATTCCGGGAGCAAAAATTACAAACGAAAACGAAGAACGCGCGGCACGGCGCGACACGGCCGCATTCGACGTAACCATCGGACGATAAATTCGCGCGACTCAAAATGTGACGGGCGATTTTTCACCGGGTGGTCGGGACCAGCGCCCGTGGCCACCACCGGGTCCTGACGAATGGGGGCAATGTCATTGACTCGCTAGCAGGATGCCACACAGTGGTCTGTGTTACTAATAAGCCATGTTCGATCGCAAGGGACCGTCCACTAGAGTATCGTACTCTCTCCTTTCACCCGAAGGCTGCTCGATTCGGCCGTGGAGGATGGCGAGTCATTAAGGGTGTGTTGAACACATCGCCTTGCGTATATCAATGGAACGTCATTGAAATCAGCCCATAAATTGGTTCGAAGTCTTCTTCACGACGAAGAAAACAAAGGTCCCTCGAAACAAATGTTCCCCCTAAACAACAATTTCGACTAACATCGAGAACAAGAGCATTCGCAATCGTAATCTCGAACGTTCTTGTTATCGCTCTTGTCACCATTTTCGTGATCGGACGAAATGGGAATCGTCGCGCCTTTCCACGCGCCCAAGGCAGAGTCTGTCAGAGTAGCCTTGCCGACGAGTCCTCCTGGCAGACTCGGCACGAAACGCGGGAAATACGTTGACGGCACGAAATACGTTTTCAACTGTAAAAACTAGTAGAAATTCACAAACCATCAAGCCAGCAGGAAAAAAGTCCCAAATCTTGATCCAAAACGGATGAATCTTTCTCATATGGCAAGTCACTGAGGCAGAGATATGGAAACAATAAGTTTTTTCCTCCATGTTTATACGGTCGACCATCTAAATCGATGATAATATCCCGCGGCAACGGTGCATTGCCGCGATAAAGTCTTTTACGATCAGACGTCGCGGTTATTATCGCGTCTACGGCTCACTAAACCTGTCTTTTACGCATCAGTAAACGTACCGCCCTCGCACCAGATCTGCTTTTTGCCAATGTATCCTGGAAGAGGACTTCGCGAGATCCTCCAGCCGGATTCGACGCAGCTAGACCTGCGATTTTTCGATTTTTCGATATGTTGTACTTAGACTGTGGATTTTATGCATTTATAACAAGAATGTATAGGTGAAATATAAAATTGTGAACACATTAGGAGAATTTAAAAATATTATCATGTTCGACTTATTAAAATTATTGAACGAAGAAACACATTCTGCCTTTTTGTTGTTTTACAATTTTTATTATTGCATAAAAATGTACGGTCTAACAATTACAGCAAGGCTCGGCTGTTGCACAGCGAACAGTGCGCGAGACATACTTCTATTCAGAAGAGTGTACAGAATCCTCCCGCGTAAGAATTCGTAAATTAATATTCTCAAAATCCGAGTGTGGCGGAAGGCAAGATCGGTGTCGTACAGTATAAATCAAGAAGAATCGCGGCACCATGACAGGTGGTCGACGAAAATTGGTTGGAAAACTCATGTAATCGTGACGCCGGCAGTTAATGCGTCCGCGGGCCGCGTTAAAAGCCGGTGAGAAGCAAATTTGCGACTCCATTTAGAGCTAATCCGCGTCGTCTAGACAGAACCGAGAAATTGCGCGGGGCTTGAACAAAGTCCGGCCGTCGTCGGTGGAAAAACGGAACCGCTGCCGTCCGTCCCGACGGGATCCCGTCCGCGCGAATGAAATTACGGGAAATTGGATTTACGACTCTTACACGCCGTGTGGGGAAACAGATCGATCGACGCAACGGTAGAAATTGCGACCGACAAGATACTGGGGAGAAGTTGGGGCCGTGGGTGGGCCGTTGGTTGTACAGGGTGATTCACTGGGTAGTGCACTCGAGGCAATGTCATCGCCAAAATTTCTTTTGATTTTTCAGTTTACAAACACGAACACGCCGTACGTGCCCCCTGCACCCCGCTCACCTCGAGTGGGGACTTTTAATATGTTTATCTCCTAACTAATCCAAACAAAAACCCAAAGTTAAAAATTGTGTTCCTTCCATTTCCCTCTACAACTTTCCGTTGACTAGACTATAGGTAATCCCATTACTATGGGGCAATTCGTGGCACGTGACGTCATGTAGTCCCTCTCAGAGACTTTTTGGAGGTCGTCTACCTTCCAATGACGGAAAAGTAATATTGGCCTGCTCGAGTGGATCACCCTGTACACACGGAGACGTCGATTCAACCGCTGGAAAAGCGTGGAAAGCGTGGCAAGCCGGCCGCTCGCGAGGGAAGCGGATACGGAATTACGGAATCGCGTACAACAAGAATATAAGAGGAATCGCGCGGTTCGGCCGCAGAGCCGAGAATAGCGCGGGATTGCGGACGCGAAAGTTCGTTGGTCGTAAAACGAGCTTAGAGTCCGACGCCCGTCCACGGAGCTTTCTCTCTCGACGTTAGAAACCAGTTCGAATGTGCCCAGGGTGAAACTGCGAAAGCTATGGCCGCGCCGAGCGACTGCAACGTCGAATCCGCCCGATGGTTTCAGTCCACGCTATTTTCTTCGGTGCACGAACCAGCAAGAACAATCTGGAGCAACGTTTCTCAAAGTTTAGGACGTATTAAATTCTTAATGGACAGCGAAACAGTCGCCGGTAATTTGTGGAAGCTTGTCGGAAAGTTCTCGTTCGGTATTCTTACGAATTCAGACAACCAGTGCAAAGCTATCAGAGATGAAATGTTGTGTTGTATCATCTTCTTCGCAATCTCGATTAACTGTTAAACCGTACACTTCACGAAAATGTTCGAGCATGATTCAAAGAAGGTTCAAACTTAGGAATGGAAGACACAGATTGATTAAAGACACAGAAAAGCTATAGCGCTCTCGTAAACAGTCTATTTCGGTTGTCTGACTAATACCGATTCTACTTACGGTAACCAGAACTGGTTTTATGGGTATACACCGGAGGTAAAGCAAAGTTATGGACCGACAGTTTCTAGGAAACTTTGTGACCTGTACGCGATGCTCTTGGTAGATCTAGAAGCCCGCATAATCTTCAACTATACTAAGTAGGTATGTTCTCGTAACTCCGAACTTCCAGCTATCTTAATCGAAATCGATAATCTTAAACGGAACGTAATGTGCTTTCTACATGGTCTCCTAAAAATGTGAGACACCTCGAAGTGTACATTCCATTAGCATAAATGTGGATCAGAAGGTTCTTCCCCGCTTTGCGAATTCAGATTTTGTTTAAATCAGGAGAAACTGTGCGAATAATATGCAGCTGCATGCTACAATTTTTAATGTACTCTATCCTTTTCTTTCTAATAATTTCTCACAAATTCAACACGATTTGTAGAAACGAGAAAAGATCTTTCGAGAAATATACCCCCGAAGGGTGTTCCGAATTTTTGAAACTGCTTGTACTGGAACGTCCGTCACCGGGAATACAAGTCTGAGAACACCGAGCGCCCCGAAGCCCTAATTTCGCGACCAAGTTCGAGTTACAACGACTATCCCGAGCACTCGAACACCCGTATAACAGGATTCCAGTCCAGACCTACTACTTCAGTTGATTGAAGCAGCTGCGAGATTCGCGAACAGTCGCAGGGCGATTCGAAATCCGACTTCGCTCTCCTCAGCACAGTCTTCAAGGTTCACCCTTCGCGGAATTCTAAAAGACGGGGAATATTCCATCGTCTGGGAATCCCTGGAGACCGGGATCGAGAAAATCGGTTCCCAGCGCCAGGTTGACCCGACATAAATATTCATTCCGCGGCGCAGATAAATATTCCCAGGATGTCGCGCGATTCCCGAGGCCACTCTGCCTCTGTCGCGCGATCAACAGACCTGTAATTCTCACCTGGCCCATGTAACTCGGCCAGTTACATGCTGTTTTCGAGCTTAACGCCCGTGGCTCTCGCCACCAACCCGACCCCTTGGCCGAGAGTGTTCTCGGGTTTCCCGGGAAATGAGAACGAAAACGGTTCCCGTGTACCTTTTCGAGCGGTTAGCCGAGCTACATCAACGCGGTACGCTAATCGGCCGGAGCATGGCTCGCAAATGCTTTTCTTCGGAATCATCGTCCTCGAAGGCAGCCCCCGATATAACCGTGACTATCCCGGCCCGTTGTCGTTCCGCCGGATAATGGGAAAGTTTGGCTAAACACTTTGGAAATCCCCTATTTATGCGGGATCAGGCTCTGGAAATTGCAAACCTGATTTACGTCAATATCGTAATATCGGCGGCCGGGACTATCTCCCGCGATAATTTTGAATTATTTCGCTACCATAATGCACCCCTGGGCTGGGCCCACTGTTTACCCTGGATAACATAGTTGTATTCGCTCGTTCCTTACAATGTATCCCTTTAAATGAGAGTCTATCTACACGCGGAATCCTTATCCTTATCATTTTTATACGAAGTATTAATAGTTTTTGCTTGAATAGTATAATTGAGTAGTATGACACTTTTATGAAAACAAAAACTTAAAGAACCACACGATATGATTAGAAGTTTGCTCGGGATGAATATAAGCATGCCGTAGTGTGCTCAAAAATTTGTACGAAATATGGTAATTTCGCGCGATGTTGTTAATTTTGAGGAAACTAAATCGACAGTCGAGAGTTGCCAGTGGACGTTCAAGTTCGGTTTAAACCGCGATGTTAATCAAAATGGTAATTTCAGGTGTCTCATCTTGGATATTGAACTGTCCTTTATGGATTAGCAGAATTAAGTTGGATTACCAAAATGCGTTACCTAGGATCTTACCAAGCTTGGCTTTCATATCCGTCTTATCGGACGCTTTCCTTCCAGGCTTGCGTCCCCTCTTACCCCCCTCTTTCCGATCACCGCGAGATCCCTCCTGTAAAGACAAAAAAATATTGTCAATTAATTCACCAGGCATTTGCTCGTCAAAGTCCATTCCGCGCTGGAAAGAAAATAAAGTTGATCGGATTTATTTCTGTCTGTCTGCCTTCAGTGCCTTTTGCTGGATTTTGTCATTTCTATCCTACTCAAATTTGACGTTAAGTGTTATGGACTTATATTCCAATAGTTTACGATATCGATTTAAAATTGAAAATTGTCTCTGATCACAGATATAGTGACCAGCGGTAATTATAATTTAGAACGTGTGTTTTTAGTAGATCTATATCTTTGTATCAAATCTATCATAACTAGGTCACAAAGACAGAGGGCGGCTTCCACAGAATCATTTCTCCTAGTCACGATACCTTTTCTTACCAAATATCCACCTCTTGATCAAATCTATCACAGAATAGTAGCTCCAAGCTGCCGCTATCTCGCGAGTTATCTAAAGCTGTTAAAAATTTCACAGAAAGCAGACACCTGACGATTAAAAATTATACAGTCTATTCGTTTGTACGCGTGTCGACTCCCGAGAGGCTGTTAACCATCGGCCACAATCAATACCGCAAACTCGGGCCCGTTCATTGAATAGACACGAAATCTGTTATCCTACATCATACTTCCATTATCGTAGTCTGAAATTATTGAACGCGGAAGACTGCAAGTCTGCTACCCTGTCGCCCAGGTTCCACCCTCCGTGGACAGCCGAGACGAGTATCGACGTCCGAGTAATTGAGAACGCGACACGGAGGAGAGAAATTTTATACGTCACCGAGAAAGTCTGGATCAACATAGCGAGCATCTAACGTCGAAAATCAAAAATCACTTCCGGATAGACTTGAGAATGCGAAGTTCGAAAATAGAAGACACGAGTCCTCGCGTGATGCTATTTTGATCCGTCGAGATGGTGTCCGCAGTGTTGATTAATACCTCGAACGACTTGGTTCGAGCTCGCGGGAAACAACGGGCCCGACGTTTTCAATGGAAACAGAAACTTATCGAGTCACGAGAAACGGCTCCTCGTCTGGGATCCGCTAAAAGCTCCGCGCGGAACCTCTATCGAGCCTGCCTAAGCGTTCGCAACCACCGACTTCGACAAATATCCACCGACGGATAACCGTGCGTCGAATAACATTTCCAGAAGATGCGTCTCGACTCGCGATCTAGGCTTAGCCGACTTTGCGACGCTATGCCTCCTACCCAGTCTAACGATTCAGCTTCCATACGGCTTGAAACTAAAGAGACGGCTTTCAGAGCTGCAGACAAGTCCCAGCGATGGCTTCAGCTAATCCCTAGCAGCTAATAAAGTGTCCAAGAGAAGAGTCGAGTCTTTGATCCTAAGAGCTTTGCTTTTTCCTAGAACTTGTTGATCCAAGTGTCGGCTTTAGTCGTCCGTGGACTTACACTTTACTGGAGGATGACACTATCTTACAGTTCAGTTTGGGGGCGGGGGTTATCTTTGTCGTACGAGAGACTAAAATAATAAGCGAACGAAGAGTCGTTTCCATAATTTTTCAAACAAATTACTTCGCCGAGAGCACTGCTACCTGTCACGTTTTTCATAACAAGTTACAAACCAGTGACAACAGCTAGTTCGCAGTTCTAGCGTTAAGTGGCCCATGAATGGCTGCCGGTAACCAGCATTACGGCCATTCGGGCCGTGTTAGCACCCGTAGACATAGTACATCGAAATCGCCAGACGCCCATAACGCTGTTACAAGTGCAAGTGCGGTAGGCACGCGGCGCCCGGCTATGTTATGACAAGCCTAACAAGACGACATCGAGTGATCCGTTAAAAAAACAAACAAAAGGAATCACGGAGTCCATCGGGCATGATTGGAAGACCGACTCGCCGTCCCCAAGGGCGGAAAAAGAAAACGGTGGCCTGTGTGGAACGTGGGCGTGTCCAGACCGAGCTCACACGAACCCGTTAAAATTTACACGTCCCTTGGGCACGGTTGTTACGACCAGCAGAGGCGGCCGCAGGCTTAGCTATGCATGTGCTCGCGGGTGACAAAATACAAATTCAGTCCCCTTTTTGGGGTGCTGTTTACCTTCGGCCCTATCCTTTCCTCTCAATCCTATCTGGTATTAAATCTCCTCGAATCCTCTTTCTTTCCCTCGGCCGCTTCCGACTTCTTTGCCCACCCTTGCTCCCACCCTCTGTACCTATCTGCGCCTTGCGCTCTCTCTCTCCCTCTATCTCTACCTCTTCCACCTTTCTTCTTCTTCTTCTCTGTCTAGCTCTGTCCGTGTCTTGCTTTTTCTACCTCCTCTTGCTTTCTTCTTCTACCCCTTATTCTCCTTTGTTTCTGGTTGGATTGAACAAAATAGTGGTAACACCTAGCTAACGACGATAATTCGTTATTGATTTCCCCTGGGAATAGAATTGTTCTTAAACATTGAAAATAGAAGATAATTACCACATTCGTTATTCGATTAAGTACGTAAGTTTAAACTAGCGCGAGAATAAAGAGCTGTTTTCTTTGTGGAGAGAAAATGGAAGTGATGTACCGCGATGAGAGTAGCGAGATACAGGAACAGATGGAGAAAGAGTAAAACAGAGGGACAGGGCGCGAGAGAGAGATGGGCACGTTCGTGTAAGGATTTCGCGTGTGTAATCCGGCTATTGCGACGCTGCCGATGCCGTCTTAAAGCCAAGAGTATAATTAACTCTCGCCAGGTGATGTCAGTGAACGAATAACGCTGCATTGCGTGTGGCGACTAGGTGATTAAACGGAAAAATTCGTTTAAAACGCTTTGTACTACTTCCGCGTGCGCGATCTGGGTCATGAAACATGTCCGTTGTCCCGGAAGCCGGGAAACCACGTCGATCGACCACTGACGCTGACACTTCCGTCGATTCTCTGGCCCGACACATATCGCGACCGACGATACGCGATCCCTCCTGTGCCTGACAATTTTCATCGACGACGGCAAGAATTTCGCCGATTCGCGGAGTCGTTTCCGTCGTCGATCCCGGCTTCACCGTGCGGTCCAACCGGGGACAGTGGAAACACTCAGAGAATTCAAGCTTCTCGGTGAACGACCCGAAAGAGTGACCCAAAAAATCGAACTATTTTTCTGTCAATGTTTGAATAAGATTGTTCTGAATTTTTTCTTAGTCCAGTCAACGAAAAGTTGTAGAGGGAAATGGAAGGAACACAATTTTTAACTTTGGGACTTTATTTGGATTAGTTAGGAGGTAAACATACTAAAAGTCCCCATTCCTAGGAGGTGAGCGGGGTGCAGGGGGCACGTAGGAGGTCCCCTTTTCCGGTTTTCCGCTTATATTTCGGAAGCTATGCGTCCTAGCGATAAGACTATTCTATACAAAATTAAAGCTGACAAAATGTGCCACAAGATAGATTCAATTCAGTTTTCCGCTATCTCGCACAGTTTCCGAGATATAAGCGGAAAACCGAAAAAGGGCACCTTCTACGTGCCCCGCTCACCTTCTAGGAGTAGGGACTTTTAGTATGTTTACCTCCTAACTAGTCCAAAGAAAGTCCCAAAGTTAAAAATTGTGTTCCTTCCATTTCCTTCTACACCCCCCTTATGAACATTCATTGACGGACTATCTGCTGAAAAATATGAACACGTTTTCGATTTATGGAGGTATTGGCTGAAGTGGTCCAATGTAAGGAACCTTCCCCTATGAGAACTCGTGCGTGGCGAGTAATTCGTAGATGGATAGGGGCCGGCTATAGTGAATCGCAGCAGAAGAAGAAGAATTCAAACACCGGCTAGTAACTTCTAGAACAGTGGTCGGGTAGAAACGAAGCGCTCCGGAAATCGGCGTAGATCTACATTCAGAGAGTGGCTCAATGCAGCCGATGCCATTTAAAGGTATATATCCATTTTAGAATGGCACGGGACGGAGGACAATGATCGTGTTGGCGAGGCACCGTCGTGTATGGGAGATTCTAGACCCGGCCCGGAGAACCGATTCATCCTCCGGGAACGAGATAACGGAGCGCAGAGAAACGCACGCGGGCGCGAGTGCGATCGCTGCGGGAGAAATTCTATGATGCGGAGCGGTGCAGAGCGGAGCCGGATGCTCGGTAGGAGACCGGAAGCTCGTAAACCACACTGTACACAATCGAGAGCGGAGGCTTTGTAGTTTCGCAGCTCGTCGGACGATTCCCTCTTACGCGTATTCCTCGAGCGCAAAGGCCGCGTTACGCGGCTCGCTTCGCGCCAGCCTGGCCTCTTACGGTCCGCGCGTAACCGTGATTTAATCTACCGGCGTGAAACGCACCACTCGTCGTCACGCCATGCAACGCCACGCCACGCCACCACCGCTTGGTTAATACGGAACGAGCGACGCGGACGCGTACCCGCCGACCCGATCCTCACAAAGCCGATCCTCCGAACGCGTTACACGAACGATCGAAATTAGTGGTCCGATTAATCCCGTTGTTTTTACACGCTGCAGCGACGTGTTTGTCGTGAGCTCATCCGATGTTTCTAGGCCGTTTTAATTAACACTCTGTCTAGGTTTTATTTTTTTTTCTACTAAAATTGCAAGAGACTAGCCGAAACAATTTGTATCCGCTGTCGTCTAGAAACGGAAAATTATATCGAAGTATATTCGGAGTATCGATCGGAGTATATCGAAATGTTAATGAAATTGAAAAAACAAAAGAAGTGTCTTGAAGAGAAAGAAACGCTCTTTGTATTGCTTTTTTGCACAAGATTCTACGATAATGTTTTCGCTTTCTGGAGCCAGTTGAAGTTAAAAAGCCCATATTTACTTCAATGTTGAATAACTCGAATAAAAAAATCGCACAATGATCAACAACCACATATTTTACACAGCAAAGGTAGCCCTTCCAAATGATATTAACGCGATTGTTGAAATTGTACCTACACGTCTTCATCATAAATGCATAAAATTCGCAGTTTAATTATGTTAGTATCTCCCAAACGTACGTTTACATTTTCGATAATTGTGGAATAAGAAATGGGGCAGTTTAGTTCATTTGGTAGTTCGAGAGCTGATCAGCTGAAGATGATAAAAATTAGTAGTACTAACGGGCTGATTACAATAATCCGCCCTCGTTACGTTAGTCCCTTCCGACATCAAATCGAAGTCCAGGAAAACGTTGCAAGCGGAATCTAATGAACCCGAATGTTATTCAATTTTAAATAAACGTGGATATGCACTGAACAATTTTCTTGCCGTTCTGCTAAATTATTAACGTTGGAATAGCTGCAATTAGCGCAGCTACGAGAGGAGTCGTAAGGTAAGGGGATAAAGCTGCAATGGTCAGACAGCAGGCATTGAAGGAAATAACGAAGAAGAAGGCAAATTGCAAGAATGATACTGTAATCTAGTAACGAGCGAGACTTCGCTGGATACAGCTCTATAGCCATTAAAAATTTCAAGAGATCCTAACACTTTAATACAGACCGTGGGATTCGACCACAAAATACGAGTATACGTCAAAAATCCTAAAAATTTCGTCGAATAGTACGTTGAAACATCTAAAATGATGTACATTTTTAGCATCAGTCGGGTAAACACACGTTCCAGAGTTTAAAAGTAGCGACGCAGCACCGCATTAACTCGTTAACGTTCCCGCTCCACATCGATGACTCTTTTATGTTAATTTTCCGCAGCCGGCGCGGCCGACGAAAACTCAACAAAACGAAAGTGTCGGAGAAATAGGTCGCCAGGCGTTAATGGGTTAAAATCCTCGAAAAAGAGCGAGGTCGGGACCAAGATGAAGTGGTTATCTAACTCAAAATGGTCGACAGAGTTGAAAAGGAGGAAAGAAATAGAGGAGATCAACGGCGACCATAACGCGACCGAGATAGAGAGTGAGAAAGACCTCGCCGAGGGACTCGGGGAGTAATTCCGTTAATAATGAAAATTAATTGAACGAACCAGTTCTTTCTGTGAAATGTGAGCGAGCGGCGCGAGGATGGGGACCGTAGGCCAACGGAATAGAGCAAGAACGGTCCCCGTGCCTCGGTAATTGAAGGCTTTCCAGTTGGAAGGTGATCGTCCGAAAGTTCTTCCGCAAAGTAGATAGAATGGAATACGCGAATTAGCGAATGGGTGCTCGCGTAGATAGGGCTTCGAACTGCCGAAGTCCCATAAAAGATGTTTCAAGTTCGCAACGAGTCGCTCGAACAACCATTCGAGCAATATACACATAGGTCGATCGGAAACTTCGTTCCGTTCGAACGCAGTTCTGCAAACCGTGGGCAGAAAATTCGTTCCGGAACACATCGACGATGAGTCGCTGCAACTGGGTTAATTGCAATGATCAAAAACCAAGACTGTTATCTCACGAATTGAACGCGAGGAACGGACTCGAATAAGCCGAGCAAATCGAACCGAGTTCAAACACTTCATCAACGAATTTGCTTGACCGACGATCCAATCGGTGCCAATTTATGGCACAGGTTCGTGAAGCTTTTCGGTCCCGGTAACGCTGGTAATGTACATTTTCCGAAGACCGGGGGGAGGGGAAGGCCGGACATTATCGCGGCGAGAGAGCGCGCGCTGCGATTACCGTATCCAACGAGCGTGCAACCTTATTATTACCTCCGTTCGACGAAGGTTGCACGATCCTCGTCGCTCTTTCAACGACGCGCGACCTACAAACTGAGTCTCGCAAGGGGAAATCAAGGCTCGGACGAGCGCTTTCGTGGACACGCGGTTCAACTTGCTCTCGCGGACGCCAACAAACAAGGAGACGTTCGGCTGATTGTCTTTCTGGCGGCGGCGCGACCATGCAGACCGCTCGAGCCTCTTTCAAATGAAATGGAACGGCGCTCATATTCTTGGGAATGTAAGGCGATATGAGGCAAGGCTCCGCGAGATTCTGGGTCGAGTTTCAATCCTTTCAAACATGGCTTTTTATCAAAAGCAACAATTATTAGTTTGATTCTTTGACGAGGCTTTTCGGAATTCTGAATATTGGACTTCGTGTGGTCGGTTAATGATCCGCAGTGTGCGCTGAGTTTTTAACGACTGACCCCATTTTTGTAGACGTTTGATTCGTCAATGGTGAACCGAGATGGAGTATACCCCGTTCGAAGTAAGAAAGAAAATTTATCGAGTCAACGTACTGTGAATTCGGAGCAAGCAGTGCAGCTTTTGAATACAGAAGGATTTGGAAATTGTTCAGGTTTTGAGGATACAGAAACGAGAAAGGTATGGAAACAAGGTACATACAGCGAAAATAACGTCGAACAAGCTGAATGTACACACATGAAGTTAAATATTTTTATAAAGCTATGAATCTTTTAGTTTATTTCGACCAACGAGTCGCCAACGTTTCCGGCCGAAGACAAAAAGCCCTCGTCAATTTTCACTGCGCTCGAATTTCCTCGAGGGTCCATCGACGCGAAAATTCGATTCGGCGCTCTGTCGTCCATGTTGCTCGTAGATTACTCGATTAACGCAGTACGGCAAAGTAGAACGGCCTCGATGAACCCGCGGATCGAAGGGCCAAACGCGTGCTGTTCTCGGCGAGCGAGCGTCGTCGAGGCCCGCGGAGGCAAGAACAAAAACGCGGAGGAAGAAAAAGGGAAGCAATACGCGGGGACGCACGTTCAAGCCTCCTTGGGCTTTTCCACGTCATTGTTCGGCGGATACTAACCCAGACCGGATGAGGGAACGCGAAAGAGGAAGAGACGAAGGGAGCCTCGTAATTTTCCAGCCACGCCGCGCCGCGCCGCCGTGTAACAATGAACGAGGCCGGTGCCACGAATACAATGGCAAAACGGCGCGGCGAAATCATCGTGTGCCCACGAAAATCCCGTAAATTTGCCTGGACGCGGAGAACTCCCGACCAGCGGCCGAACTTGCCGTTCGGACTCGGACATATCCGGCTAGGATGCTGACCCGGACCAATAAATACCGGCCGTGATCGAGAAACGACGAATCTCGAAGTGGAATCGCGACTTGACGCCCCTCGATCCAACGCGGACCACCACGTCCATCAAAACGTTAAATATCAGTTATTTACTATCTGTAAAAGATTCTCAAACAATTATTGTACGTCTAACATTCAAAGAACCTCATTGCTGTATGTAAAAAACACTAACTGTTCATGGCTCGGTATTCCTAGGGTTACTGAACGAATTCATCTCTACAACAAGTTAAAAAATTACAAACGGAAATCCAACGAGCTGTTTAACATGAAGCAAATTAAATGCACCACCGTGCAGATGATCTTCGCAGTACGGAGCATAAAAGCCAATAGTGCCACAACTAGTAGAAACGTGAACGCGCATCTCTCGATAGCTCGTAAAAATGATTGGATTCAATCGACCGATGAAGAAGATAGTAGCACAAATATTTGAGTATCGAGTAACGAGAACGCGCGTGTTTCTGATCGTGAAGAAGAGAGCCGATTCGATGGAAGTGCCGCCGCGACGATTTTCGGATAGCGTGGCTGCAGTTGTAAATGCAGTTCGTTTCTGTCTGAATGTAGAATTTATGGAACGAAGGCCGAGCAGAAGGTGTCGAGCGTGGCGCGTGCTGCTATCGATAAGCAGCCGTCGTAAGAGATTTACGGCGAGAGGAACATCTGTCGCGACGATGTCGTTGTTTCGCCACGCTTCAATTGCCCCGCAAACATATCGGGCTCTGGATAGACACGCCGCGGCCAGAAATTCAGTACGAAACACCTTGCTGCCGCCGTTTCTTCGGAGCGTTAAAGGATCGAATTTGTCGTTACGATTCTTGCGCAATGGATGGACAACCGGGTCCGACTTATTTGGGGACGAGTGGTACCGACTGGTAGAATGATTGCTTGGTAAAGTAAAGACTGTTGAAGTATCGACTGGCACTGCTATAAAGTACCCGAGTACTCGTATCGAATCAACGTAGAAGTAGGTAGGAACGAAGTATGCAAAATGCTATCGAAAATACTATCTAATATTGCAAGGATGTTTGTATCACCGCGTTGATGACTGAGTATGAGTGTGCATGCGGTCGTTCGTGTCATATGTTTAATTGTTATATATATTATATTTTTACCAATTTACACGTTGCGTTCGCGTTTTGTTAACAAATGCGCGTTATGTTATGGTTTTATTAGTAAGTAACCATTAATCAATGCAGAGGAACGCACCATCATGCCGTATCGAGCCTCCTTACGATATGATTACAAGGAATGGGAGATAATGATGTGTGATCACATAGTACCCAAGATACTAAGGTAGACACGATGTATTTAAGAGAAAAAAACCAACCACGAAGTATCTAATTCATTACCACCAATGCGACCATCAATGCGATACATTGACCCGGAGTTTTAAACTGATCATTTGGTTATCCAACATGTAGCGGTAGATTTACATAGAAGAAATGAGTTGAACAATATGTATAAACGAATTAATAAATAAGGCTATGAATGAACCTCAACTAACCGTGCAGTACATAGCCAGAAAAGATTACTCTTTAGATTCTTCCTCGATCTTTCATATTCTCATAATAGTCGCTAAACTAGTGTGCACACAAAGTGCCTAAAACTGCTAATGTGACTATAAAGTACACATGATACTAATCTAACTATAAAGTACCCAGAGCAATAAAGCGATCATAAAGTACCTAAAACGTTAGCATGTCCACGAAGTGTCTAAGATGCTAATGTAACTATAAAGTACCCAAGCCCCCGATGTAACCACAGAACACCGAACATTCTAGTGTATTCGTCGTGTGCGAAAATGTACAGAGTTATTGAAGAAAGGATCCATAAATCGGAAGTTAAGTATACCTGCTCCAATTCTTCATTTCGACTAAAGCGAGCATGACAAGAAAACAGGAAACTATCTGTTGTTCTTCTGCGGAGATTCCCGAAGAACGTAGCGTTCTCTCAACAATCGATAACGTCGAAATACGTCAGAGAAAACACAAAGGGAAGATGGCGTATAGAAAATCTTCGATAATCATGAAAAAGTGAAGCGATAATCCATTGTTTTTATGCGACATGAGATAGCCCCCACAGCGCGTAAACTAAAAGGCACTGACATTTACAGCATGTTATTTCAAATGAGTTACTACAAATGAGTTAATTTTGTACAACCCAATTTTGAGAAGGATTTGTAAATGATTATTGAGGACTATTAAGTCGCTGCTGGTAGGTGAGGTGTTCAGAACGTGACTACACATCGCACGTGAAAATTGCGCAGTGGATAGCGTACAGTAATTCACAATTCCCACGGTGGGCATTGTTTCAAGTGTCGAATACACTGTTCAATCAGCTAGACAAAATGCGAAACTGGGTCATCCCCGACCCACCATAAAATATACGATCTACAGACTAAAACCTAGTTCAATTGATTTGATTATTCGATATTTCGATACCTGAAGGTTTATTATCCGTGGATTCGCTTTTATAATTAATGACGAGTTAGGCAAAGGGCGGAGCTGGCTCGGTTTTGGCCCACCATAAAATATACTTTGTACGAACGAAAAACGGATCCAACCAAATTTATATTCAATATTCCGATACTTGAAGGCTTATTATTCGTGGAATCGCTTTCGGAAATAATGATGTTAGTTAATCGATGACCCAGCTCTGCGTCGTGCATCGCTCGTCGCCGTTCTCGTCGGAGAACGAGCGAATCCGTGCGTCGCAATTGCAAAACTGTGGATATGCGAGGCCTGCGACGCAGTCCCATGGAAAGCTCGAATTCACGTTAGTCGGACGGGCTGTTCGAGCACGGAAAATCTGGAGAACTGCTAGCGTTATTTCGCGGTGTGTTTCGCCGGTCGTAGATCGACAGGGGATCGGTGCTTGTAGAAGACCGAGCAGCTATAATTCGATGACTGAGCTCGCTCGAGGTGAACGAACCGAGAGGTGCACGCGCGACCCAGTCGTCGCGTACTGGTCGCCAAACGACGGAAAATCGAGAGGAGAAAAAGAAGAACAGTGTTTCTGCTGAAAACTCACCGGAGCTACGCGACGTGCGGGCTGTGTCAACTGCGCAGTTGACGGGATAGAACGCAGCGTTCAGGGACGTGGTGCCGCGGTACCGGTGCCCGAACAGTGCAACCGGTAGCGCTAAACGACAGAAACGCCATCTGGCGAGGCTTCACGTGCACGCACACCTGGCCTCGGTGATTCAAACCGCGCGCGTGGCGAATTTGCAAACAATGCTCGCGAAAATATCAACTCGAGCTCCAACCGAGAGCGGTCTACTCCATTTGAAATTCCGGAAAACTAGATTAACTATTCGGTAACCTCCAGAGAGTTTTTCATTGAAAGCTTGAATATTCTTTATGACAAACTTATATATATCAACATGCTATCCAGACCTCCCACTGTGACTACGACGTATACATTTAACATTAATAGAAACCTGTGATTTCCTATTTCTTTGATTCTGACGTATACTTGCGACATGTTAGAATTCATGTACGTAATAAACGCGTGAACATATATAACAAACTGTACAACGTGAACAATGAATGTGAGCAATGCGATTTCTTCGTAAAATTATTTGTGCAAAACATAAAGCGAGAGAGTGCAGACAATATTTTTGCATCGACCTAGTAGCAGAGTTTTCATAAGGTTCCGTTTAACTTTATTAAAGTTAAACATAGATTTACTATAACCTGTTTATCGAGGGAAGACAGTTGAAATGCATGGTTATAATAACTGTCCATTTCACTGCTATATTGCAAGCTTGAAGCAACAGGGGTGGGGTGGACATCTATTACGACCGCAAGTGTATTTCCAACTAAACGATTCGGTAAAAACGTTACTTTGCGGTCACATTACGTTCATTTCTAGTTGTTGTAACTTGATCGCAGTTACATAGCAACACCTCCGTACTATAATAAATCTGAACGTGTCGACTAGTCTAATTTCGTAATGTGAGCTAATTGTAATTGATGTTGACACTCTGAATATGTGCTTTTAAATATTGGACTTAATATGAAAATCGTCTATCGATTACTTACTAGCCTACAGCTGAATCATGACTCAAAACAAACTCCGTTTTCGCGATTCTCTTGCGCGCACTTCTTTACATACACTGTTTACTCCAGCAGACGATAATAACACGACAGCTACTCGAGATATAGATTCAACGATATCAACTGCGTCGGTTACATGCGTTTGATATCAAACGACGTTTTACCAAAGCGAGCTCCCGTAGATTCCGCGCCTGACGGTCACGTGACCGAATTTAATGCCGGCAACGCCATCGCGGTGAAATCTAGGGAACCAAGATGGAGCGTGGCGCGATCAGCCGACAGGAATGCGAAACCATAAGCGAGTCAGCAACATCGAACGACACAAGTCTACCAACACGAACACACCTGAACAACTCTGTGCATACACAGAGGCAAAAACAGCCACCCTTCTGCCTACCCCCCACCCACGATCCCTTGGCAAACCGTCGATCCTACAGGTCCTGACGTCAATGCAAAGAAACAACGCCCTTTGTCGTCAGTTTTAGGGGACCGTCGACAAGAAAAAGTCAGACATTTTGCCCGCGCGCCCTCTTTGCACAACATGGTGTAATCCGTTTTAACACGGGTAATCCTGTCGTCAGTTTTCCATAGCAGTTTGCATCGCGCGAGCACGTTGTCACCTACTCATCAGCCTGAAATTGTTGACTCACCGTCTCGTTTTCCGCGATACACGCGGGCTCTACCTCCATGCTTTCCGTGGCTCAGTCTCCCCGTCGAGTTTCCCAGACGAATCCTCGATGACACAGCTTCGTTCGATCCAGAAATCGTTCTATCTTCCGACACTTTCGAAACGGCAACGTGTGTCTGTTTACAAACACTGCAAGGTCACTCTGCAGACCCCCAGACCTGCGACTGTCGACTGTGTTTCATTACGTCACGGCCAGCGAGCTCAGCGCCCCGCACGCTAAAATCAGAAAGCGAGATGAACTTTGATCACACGCAAAATCCTTGTAAGGACTCAAGATCCTTACAGACATTCCATCTTAATTAATCGGCTTTCCTTTGTCCTGAGAAATCCTCAGTGAGAACCATCGTATCATTTCAGTGTAACGCTCGACATTACCGATAACTCACGAATCTGGCAATATTAGTGAGAATCGAGTATTTTGTATACCCCATTTCTACTTCAAATGTTCGATATGATTTATAACGATATGCGTATACATGGTGTACAGTGTACAGTGTGGCTTCAGATAACATGCCTTGTGCCAAGACCACATCGTCTACCAGATGACGGTTTTGGGCAAAGTGCTATAGTCTGTTGAAACGTCGCAGTACCGCGATGCTAAAGTGTTAGAGTATCATTACATTTTGTAATTGTCATTAGATATTACATTCTGTATAAATATTTATGGAAACGGTAACTGTAATATATATTTTATTGTATTAATTGTATATGCTCTTGTGTGATACAAGATTAAACTCAGATCTCCCGCGCTTCAATCGATGATCCTCCACAGCCAATGACTGCGTTTGTAAATCCGTTGTGTATTCAAAAACTCAATGTAAGTCGTAAGCAAAAAAAAAAGAAGAAATCATTATCCAGGAATCTTATTCAAAGTATATCGATATTCAAGAGCAAAATAATTTCTCTGTTTGAAATAATACCATTATCTATCTAAACAAAGATCACGAAAGCCAGTGGTCTTATGGAAAAATGGACTCGTCATATCAGACCCTGCCTTTAGACGCAGTATCACGAATATTTTCGGTTCTTTTATATACTGTATGAATCGTTTAAGCTGAACTTACGAAAAGCACGATTATTAACAAAACTTATTATTTTATTTGAATTTCAATTGGTTCTTTCGTGGAGGCAGTGATGAGATATTGTGCAAGATTTCTCACGCATACGCGGCCAAAACAGTAACGTATCTATACTTGAAATTGATGAAATTCATGGCGTCAGCCAATGACCGCATGGTCGGTGAAGTACGAGTAGGGGGATTGTCCAATGAACGAGTTCCGTTAAAGTCATATGCGCAGTAGAGTCTTCGTCGGCTAGTAAGTACTTTCTTATTTGAGCCCAAGCATATATTATGATGATGAGGTAGTGGAGGCCTGGAGCAGTTATATGAGCGGAAAAGTATCGATATTTTACGGGTGTTCAAGGTACCCTATTTTATCGAGAATTTTACTTTGCTGAGGCTAAAATCTTGCACAATATCTCACCACTGCGTAGAAGTCGTTGCGAGGCGATTACATATTCGTAGCCATCTGGTGGCAAATTCGAGAAGCACGATAGGGTACGTTTCGCGTTGATTTTTGCACTTCTTAGGAATGAATATCTGACCAACGGTCTTTATACCCAGATTTCTGTGCGCGCTTGTTTCGTCTTCGTTCGCCGCCATCATTACGAAGACGAAAGAGGTTGGATTTACTGATTTTTCCGTGGTAGTGCTTTTAAACGAAATCTAGCACAAATGAAGATGGTGGATAAAATAGAGATGAGCCTGGACGACATTATCAAGCAAAATAAAGGGACTAGACCTCGCGGTGGCGGTACTAGGCGCGGAAGAGGTGCCGGTAGCTCACCTCGCAGAGGAGCACGCAGAACTCAAAGAGTTGGTGGTGGCGTCATGCGGGGACGCAGTCGTGGTGGCATTACTCGAAGTTCCCTTCCGTACACACGGGTAAGAAATACGCTTGATTTATCTTTTTCGCCAGCTTTTCTCTACCTGGTAGTATTGCAAAGACATTCTCATGTGCACCGTAATATCGGCACTTATTCTACTACTTCCGCTTTAAACGGAGTAATAATCATGTTCCATAGTAAAACAGTCTCGTGGAGAATCGGAACACCATTCTTGGGTTTCTTATTTGATTTCTGACGAAAACGATTTATTACTGAAATATCCTTCAGAATCTCGTTATAATTCCTATTATTAGAATGATAGGTATATTAAATGCTTGATTTTATGAACGATCGCGCGCATCATTTTTACACGTTTTTTATCGGTCTTTGCGTACCAATGGTGTAAATAGTTGAAACTTCTAGAATTTCATTTAAAGTGCTTCGTTATTTTTCACTTATCTAATTTTATGAGGAAACAGTACTAAATAATTTATTTTATAACTTGTTTTACTTTTGAAATAAAATAACTGATGACAAAAATTTGATGGTAGGGCGATGTAAACAGTGCATGGAAGCACGATATGTTCGATGGACCAAAAAAGGTTGGCCGAAGCGCGATAGGTAGCACAGGAACAACTAAACTTCTTGTATCCAATTTGGACTTTGGTGTATCAGATTCGGATATTCAGGTACGACCATTGAACAAACTGATATTAAATATTTAAACGATGAAGACTTATAATAGTTTGATACATGCGTGTTTGTGTTTCTAGGAATTATTTAGTGAATTTGGTCCTTTGAAGTCAGCTGCGGTACATTATGATAGGTCAGGTCGATCTTTGGGATCTGCGGATGTTATATTTGAAAGACGAGCAGATGCTATTAAAGCAATGAAACAGTACAATGGTGTACCCTTAGATGGTATGTAGTTTTTATGCTTATATCACAAATTTTTCTTTTAATGTCTCTTGTTAATTATAAAATTCCGCCTATATTTAGGGTTTCAGTATCACTAATTAATCAGGTCTCCAGTTTATACCTAGTGACATACAATTTGAGCATTTTCTCTTTTATTCTTCCATAAACACTCCGACATGAGGATGACATTAAAGAAAAAGAAAAATTTCAAAGAAGTTATAGTGAATTATGATTTGCACAAATATTCACATCTATTATTGCAATGTGTGATGTACATCGGCAGGTCGTGAAATGAACATACAAGTTGCTACCTCTGAAATACCAGTTACATCTATCCGTGGTGGCCCGAGACTTACTGGCAGTAATTATACACAGAGACCTCAGTCCCGCTTTAGGGGTACGCGTGGCACAGGACCCATCAGAGGTACGTAATCATATGAATTAGAGATTATATGAGAAATTTCTTTGATAGAGAAATCGATTGGTTAATGGACGTTTGCAATGTTTCTATTTGAAGGACGTGGAACTGGTCGGCGTGGTGGCAGAGGAGGCAGTCGGCAACCAATGAAAACTCCCACTGCTGAAGAACTAGATGCTGAATTGGAAGCTTATGTAAAAGAAGTAAAGTAACAACGTCACAAACCTTCACCCTCTTAAGATTTTGTTCTGATCTGACTTAACACGATACAATGTGTTTCCCTAATTTTCATGAGAATATATAAAATAAGTAATAACTGTATTACATTAGCAAAATGTTATAACAAATTTATTTTAAACAGTCTTTTTATTTTTGACGTTTTCTCTGCAAAATTGACATACAAATTTTACAGACTCAAGAAAGATGGTTTATAAAAGTTCGTAATTTTTTTATGGTGCAGCAACAGTCGGGAAAAAAGAAATAAAAAAAGGTACAATGTAAAGACTGTATGGATTTGTATGTACTATCGTGCGTGTGTGATTATCAGATGAAAAATACAGTAAAATTCATCTTTAAAAGTTGTTGTTTATCAAAGTACAGAACGTGCTTCTAGCCCTCAATCTAATTTTTGATTAATAGAATAATGAGTGGTTTAAGATATCCATTTTTAAACTTAGTTTACACCTTGTAGAAGATCCTATTATACACTGTATATGTCAATTACTATTATATATTAATAGTACCATACCTTTGTACATTATGTTTACCGAATTGTTTTCTTACCATGAATAATGAAATTGACCACTATGCGTAGTTAATAGCTCATAGTGGAATAAGGCTGTGACATACTGTTATCTAGTCAACAACTAATGAAATATTTTACTGTGCAGTAATGAGCTTGTAAGACAATGTATACGCTTCTAAGTATGCAGCGTATGAATGGCAATGCAGTGGCACAAGACTGAAGCAAACAAACTGACGAGTCGTTACCTAATAAATAACAATACTCTTGACAATGAAATAATATTTATTTCCCACCTAATCGTAGTTCCGTGTTTTGATGAAACTTTTATTTCGTTCTTAAAGCTTCTTCTTAAACGCTTCATTTCGGAAACCTTCATTATTTCACTGTAATATTAAAGATACAGTTTGTATGAAAGGTATGTTTATAAAAGAAAACATTGGTTTGAAGAACATTCTTTATTTATTTAAATAATCACACGAGGTATTTTGTACATATGTAAAAATATTTACTAATAGATACCAGAGTGGACTAAGTTAATTTCCACTCTTGATTGTAAAGTAGATCACTACAGAGTTGTACTTGTTTGCATCTTAGGAAGTCATTCATCAATGCTTCTGGAATTATTAATTTTCTAAATACTTAATAATAAGATCAGTCGAGTTTAGATAATAAACTTTTACTATGCAATAATTGTGTACAATATGAGGCAACATTACCACACCAGTGTTTTAAATTATAAAAGATAGATAAACGACGCTGATTTCTCTTATAATCTCTTTAGTGTCCTTTTTTTAT
This sequence comes from Lasioglossum oenotherae, assembly GCA_028455765.1. Classification (NCBI taxonomy): domain Eukaryota; kingdom Metazoa; phylum Arthropoda; class Insecta; order Hymenoptera; family Halictidae; genus Lasioglossum; species Lasioglossum oenotherae. Next base: position 448,180 of record CM052283.1, on the reverse strand, counting down.
CTTTTAACATTTTTTTCTTTTCCGCTGATAGTTTTTTATCCCCCGCATGCTTTTTCGGGAGAGGTCCTCCAACTTCAGAGGAAGCACAATTTTCCAGACCCGCTTTGCTTCCCTTTCCACCTCCCTGTAGCATAAGTTCATCACACATTATTTCATCTTGGGTATGCATATGAACAAATTTAATATATTTTCGTAATACTTTACCTGTGCATGTATCTCTGTCATCATCTTTGCTCTCTCAGAGTAATCATCGTACCTTTCTAAAAGTAATTTACCTGCTTCTTCGTTTAGAGCAGATTCTGCATTTGGCACTATTAAGAGACACTTTACAGTCTGAAAATTGCAATTTACTTCATGAACTTCCATAACGTTTATTCATGATTAAATGTTCATTGATTCATAAAAGTAACTTACTAATAATATATGTTTAATTCCGAGATCTGATTTCCAATCCTTCTTTAATGTATTGACACATATTTCTCCATTTTTCGCAACGTTTGGATGAAAGATCTTTGTTAGGAAGAAAGCCTTTGGTGGTCCTTGGGGAAAATCTTTGCCAAGCGCTAGTTTTACTCTAAAAAAACCTCCCGCGTATGGTGTTCCAGCTAGTATAATAAATAGATATTATTCTCATTAGCAAGTGGTATAGAATGGAATATGGAAAAAGTCACATGTAAAACTAAATTAACGGTAAATGAATCATTTTTTCTCTACATTTATATGTGCAAGATGTTTAGAAAGTAATGATCATCCATTGTAAGGGTAATTCTCCACAGCATGAGCATTGAGAACAGACACTGTCAATATTAACATGCGTTGTTAGAGTTTAATATAATTCAATTTCACTGGCACCCATACTTATGAGACTCTAACATTGCAGACTCAACAGATTGTTCTTTTTATAACTGAGAACCTTCAGAATTTTTATCTCGATTTAAATAAAAAAATTTAAATTTTCTTACAAACATCTACGCAACGTGTTATAAATAATCATTCATAGAACGGATGGCCATTACGTTTTCGACACCCTGTACATACATAAATGACATACAAATAGAGGTTATGGTGCAATAATTACAGAAATGTTTGATAAACATTATATGATCTAAATTTAACAAGCATAGTAATTACGTGAGCATCAATCTTACAGGGTCCTTCGATAATAGCTTGGATATCCGTAACATCTTCTTCATTTAAAGTAACACGAATACCCTCGGGTGGTTGTGCAGCTAATTCGCTCATTTCCTTGGCTACCCGTCGGATAATTTGTGGGGATAGGTTTTCGACATTTGATTTCTAAAATGTGAATCATGATAACAGGTTTAATATGCAGGTGAGAATGTATACAACGAGAAAGCCTGTCCCCTTAATCAGGGGATAAACAAGAAGCACCGTCGTTAAACGTTCGCAGTTATGGAATAAATTGTATCATCGGATACTTACAGAACTTACAGCAGCCATATTCAACAAATTTTAAAGGAAATATCAACTAAACGCGCTCAGGACGCGATTATTTAATGTATACTGTTAGAAAATCTTTAACGTCACAACATCAGCACAGCATCGCCTGCAATAACCAACATTTTGAACTGACAGCCAATCGCGTGCGAGTTACAATAATCTCGAAGGCAGAAGTCGATTCTTCGTCATTTCGTGTGTTTTCAAGCAAGAAGAGTATCCGGCGTCTTGGACTTTTGTTGAACAAACGTCATCGTAATTAAATTAAAGGACGAAGAAATGGTCGAACCCAGAAGCACATAAGAATGGATAATGCAAGGAGACTGTAGCCGTGTTCGACGATAAGTTTTACTTAATCGCATATTTGCGTTGCAGTTACACTGTATCGTCCCACTCAGAACGAATTTAAATATTTCGTTATACATCGAACAGGATGACCGATAGTGCGACGATAGAAAGGGTCAGATTTGATTAATTTTATTTGTTTCTTTATTTAATCTAATATATGGTTTAACTTGCGTCGGGAATGTTTCGTTTGAAGCATTAAATCATACAGTTTCATTATGGTAGAAAAATCAATGACAGTGACACTCATTTATCTTCTTTAACAACAGAAATTTATTGTAGGAACAGCACATGAAACAATTAAAGCGCAGAATGGAATGTTGGCGTGAAGTAATACTTCCACTGAACTCCATTCTATTATGGGAACGATCTTGGTATCCTGGACTTATATTTGGAATAACAAGTACAATATTCTTGTAAGCGAAACTGTTTCACACACATCAAATTTACTTTGCTAGATTTTATAAAGCAATTTATTAAGAGAATTTTATTTTATTTACATTTGTAATATTGGATTCAGAAGTTTTATATGATTATTTATTTCAATTTATAAGATAAATAATATAATTGCTGGTTTCTTCTGATATGTTATTTATATTTGTTATTGGCAGTCTTCCAGTGTTTTATGTTTCATTTAATAACTGTGGCTTTTTCCTTTTACAGATTAATATGGATGTTGGAACCTGCTTTCCTTACAATAGTATCTGTATCCCTTCTTGTGTTAGCCTTGATTGATTATCTTGTACCACTTGTGACATCATATTTATGCACTCCTAATGGTTGGACAGGTCAGAAAGAGAAAAAGCTGAATGAGATTTGTCAAAATCTGTCTGGAACAATTTTACAGCTCCAAAATCTGTGGTCGTCAATGTTACAAACGCGAAGTGATCGTCCCCATTTTGTAAGCTGAAGGAAATATATAATAATAATGTATTTTCTCTGTTTGATGTCCACTCAAACAGCTTATTTCATACTGGCGCTTTCTATGTTTCAGTATTATCCAGGAATAATAACTTCCCTCATTATTTATACATGGATTGGGAGTACGATCAACAATTTACTTACGTTTTACATTGCAGGTAATTAAAACCAGAATTACATTTATTTGTGTGATACATTTTTGTGTAATGTACAAATTTTGTAATTTCTCTACAAAACTGTTACAGTGAACACAATTCTGCTTCTGCCAGGACTCAGACATAATGGACGTGCAATTTCAGCAATAACATTTGTTCGTGAATATCTCTCTCACTCTAAAAAATCATAATCATTATTTTGTATGTATAATAATTCTTTCTCTTTATTCTCTACATAACTTGTTATCGGAGATAAATTAATACTTTGCGTACTTATTCAAAGTAAGGAATAAGTAGACTTTCTTCTTTTTAAAAAAACATACGTGTCATACTATGCTTGTCTTTCGTTTTGTCATTTTTTATAATATCACTAGTAATATATGTAATCCCTATTTTACTAGTTTGGTTCAATTTAAAAGACAAAATTATTTAAATATTACTTAGACGATAGAATGTTTGCAGTAACTTTTTATTATTATGATATGTGATGTTTAGAATATAATACATTGTATAATGTAAAATATATCTATGCAAATATGTTTAACACATTAAGTGGATAATTTTCGGATCATAAATACCCGTGTAAGCACAATTAATATTGAATAAAATCGATTTATGCATCATGCTCAGTAACGAATACTAATATTACGAAAATTATTTTATCATTAGTTTTATACTGTAAACATGAAAGATCATGGTTGATTTAAGGATGTCCTGGAGGTATAGAAAAACGCAACAAAATTTTTGAAAATTTGACAAGATATAATTAACGCAATTACCAAAGTTTGAGTTCGATTCACTGCACCGTTTAAGAATTACAGCAACTTAAAGTTTGCATATTTTAACACGTCTTCTTATGGAGAATTCATAAAATTCCATTTCAAACCCTATTTAAACGTTGAAAAAACGCAACCAGGAACTCCACTTTTTTTATATGTAGTAAAAATTATGTAATTAATTATGTCAAAAATTTATTAGGATTCACTAAACAGTTACAGAGCAAAAAAATTATAAACTTACAAAACGTCAAATGTATCGTGTTGTCTCTCACTAGTAGACTGCGGATTTTATGCATTTATGATAAAAATGGTTACGTACAATTTAAAACAGAGGAAATATTAAGAATATTTAAGGCCACCAGTGTATGAATTTCACCTTAATAAGTTAATTAAAAGAAGAATGAAATTTTTATTTGGTTTCTGTCTCTCGCAATCAATGCAAACATTTTTTATTTTGCATAAAGATCCGCAGTCTACTCACTAGCATGGAAACGCGACAAGTGTAGACCACTGAATATAGCTACAGAGGGTACAGTATTCGCAAATAAATATAATAAATAAATAATAAATATAAATAAATGTAAAATAAAAAAAGAAAATTTAAAGCAAAAAAAATTTTTAATTATTTTTTTTATTTTAATGTACTCATGAATGGCTTTTATTGCCAATATCTGCCAATATATTGATGGATTTCGAATTTCTTGTACTTTTGTCTCCCATTGTACCTCCAGAACATCCTTAAATTTCGCGGGTACGTTCGATGGAAGGTGGCGTCAATGTTCCGATTGAACCCACCGTAACTCGCGCATGCGCGGCCAAGACAGTAGCGTATCTACAACAGTCTGTACTAACACTTTTACAGAATGCAATAATAACCCCACTTTAGCGTCAAGACAAAATATATTTCGTCTGTGATAGCATATCTGTCTCATGAGAAATTTGAATTTACATCTTTTTTGAAATTGAATCAAAGAAACATTTGCTCGTATTAAACGCATGCGATAAATCCGTAAATTATAATTTGGTATTGTAGTTTATTTGGAAATATGGGAAATGATATTGAACAATGTTTACGAAATTACGTCGTTAGAATTTGATACAAGATTAGCTACTGATTATTTACTGACTATAAACTTTATTAACTACGAGATATTGTAGGTAATCATTCATTTTTTATCGGAAACGGTTCCTGAACTATACAATGTATAGTATATACATACCTAAATATATAACTTTGAACACGGCTTCATAATGTACTAAAAAATAGTTTCTGTATGACATACGAATACGGTACAGCTGACTTATGATTATTGCGAACAGTGAAATTAATAATTGAAAAATGCCACGAAATATTACGATACATTTAATAATATCTGGCATCGGCGTAATTGTAGGCATATCAGCCTGTATCTTCTTTTTCGTTATACACGGGAATCCTGAGGTTGGATTTTGGTCAATCCTATCAGGTTAGCATCACTCCTAAGATGATTACTGATAGTATAATCATTGATAACGAGGAAATCATAACAAATTCCGCAAATCATTCAGACCTTTGCTGTATCTGAGGCAATCGAAATTTTTATACGATTCTTTTGTTGTATGAATTAAAAACTGCTTGTCATTGATTTGTTTCACAAAAAAATGACTATCTCCTGTTTAAGTTTATAGCACAATATCATGGTTCTTAATTTCGAAATTGGTAAAAATGTACATATTTGTATTAATAATATGTTATACAGGTATCATAGCTGCAGTTTGCTTTCATTTACATTGGGTCAAAGAAAAGGGAACTTTAGGAAGATGGCACTCGAAAACCACATTGAATCATCTGAATTTTATTGGTTTTCTAACTGCTCTCAGTGCTTTTGCAGCACTGATTTGGTATCTCTTCCTCACATTTTATTATCATATCCGTAAGTTTGTTATTTTATTCTGCGTTTTTTTTCGAAAATACTTTCATGGTCATGATAGATGACCACTCCTCTCCTATTTACATATGCGTTACAAGTTTGAAGTATTAGGAGTGGGGTGATAGCACTAATAGCTGTTATGATTATGAGCGTATTTGAAAAGTCGTGTCTTTCGAAAAAACGGACCATAGAAAAATATCTGATTCGCTGTATGACACGATTTTTACAGCCATTGAACCACTTTCTAAGAGTACAGCAATAGCATCCGTTTATGCAATGTTTTGTTGGAAATGGGGTATTTTATTAACATACCATTCGAATAAGTACGAGCTAATTATCCTGGAGGAGCAAGCACCAATATTGTCAGAAAGTATTGCCTAAAATTTGTTACATTGATAAGAGCAAACAAAGTTTTTAACACAGCGTTTTTTATACATTGTTACAAAATAAAAACAAAATATCTTCTTAATAAAATATATTCTCATAAAAGTATAACAAAATCAAATACACGTATATATATAAGTATTATTCATTATCCCAATTCCTTGTGCAAAATGAAGTAATTTCTTATTTTTATGCATTACATGCTACTTTTGAACAATTTTAAAGTTCCTAAATGCTTCCAAGTATCACAGGAAAAATTTTAGTAAAAAATACATAATACACATTATATATATAATATAAAATTCTATATAATCCATATAAAAATATCATTTCACTATTTGCTTTTTGTTTATTATGTAAAAACGTAATAGAATGTACAAATGCATTTTAAGATGGTGTTAATTTATATAATGGATGAATTATTGTATAGAGACCTACAAACGAGGATACGAGGCCACATATACCTATTGTTCCAGGTGTAAGTTTAGTGTATCCTAATGCTGTCAATGGAATTAGCAAATCACATCCATTCTTAACAGTGTCCATTACAACTGTTTTGTGATTTCTTACTGGGAACAACATTTCATATTGTTTCCAAGTATTCAATGAAAGTTTTGACGTGTTCACAAATGCGTTCTTCCCCTCGCGTTCCAAAATGTTAATAATTTCACGAATATCCCTTACAAGATTCATAATAATACTTATTAACCAATATTTATTAGCTGTTTTACTCCACTTTTCTATGTTTACTTTGTGTAATCCCACACGACCAATCCAAATGACGTGGTCTGCAAATAAAAATATAGCATTGGCAAGTTTCGATGTCGTTAAAATGATCTTTAAAACCATGTCTGGATGTTTCATCATTTCTAGGGCACCGTATATACTATCCATACATCGTCCAAAGCGTAATACTAAAAGAAATCAGAAACTGGTAATATAAACGGATGCGTAAATAGCTTTAAAATCTTTGATATTATCTGAAAGTACATTTTCTAAAGGAACTTAAGGTATACTCCAAACTTCTTATAATTTCTGCAGAATGTTGTGTCGCACGAATGTTCTGAGCATAATACCAATAAGCACGACTTGCATATTGAAGTAATCTGTAAAATATATAAATAAAGTACTTTATATTTTAATATTTCTACTTATACAGTAATACACACATTGATGAATAATTTTACAGAAACGTAATATAATGCTAAAGATTATCTAACTGTTGTGCAAAGTATAAATCTATATTTTTACAAAAGTATTTCATAATAATACATTCACAAATATTTAAAAAAACAATATAAATGACTTACCTGATAAGTTTATCTCTGCCTGCTGTTTGTTCATTTAGCTTCACAATTCTCTCCATGATTTGATCATGTATTATAAAAACAATACAATTCTCATAATATATACATTAAAAATTATTTAACGTGATGCTTCAGTTTGAATGAATATGATTCATAAATAATTTAATTCAATCGAATGAAAGAGTCGAATAAATATTTTTCACGTATGATTACTGAGAACACACTAATCATAACTAATCACTGCATAGCAGAAAAATACTCGTCATTCCACTTTATTATGCATGTAGGTATTATGAATACAAACGGCCTGATTGATAAATATGTAAATATATGACGTGTACCGTAGGGCCGTGTGCTGCTGAATCGCGGAATGTGCCGAACAACAAATCACAAAAACATATTTACAACTATCAGCGCCACCCAGTGTTTCAATTGAACCCACCGTAACGTAACTATTTCGATGAAATCGGGTAGCTTGAGCACCCCACAGACTTTTAAAAAGTCTTTCTCCACTATTAACTGCCATTTATAATAAAATATTAACAATACTTACCTCGTTCCGCGTCACGTCTCTCGTCCATCAGTCGTCCCGCCAATAACACCGGTACATTCCCGCCAATATAACTGCCTCAAGGCATCAGGGCCCTGGCCGCTCTGTTGCGTCATTGTAGATCAGTACAGACTACAGACAAAGTATGGGAGTATTGAGTATACCACCAGTGATGAGAGGTAAGGCGCTTTTTTCGCGCATGCGCGACTTTTCTAACCTCAAACGGCCTCAGTCATGTACGAAGATCGGGTACCTTGGCCGCCCCGCTAATTTTTGGCCCCTGTCGTAGGGCGCCGCGCCGAGACCGCCACAGTTCCCCACAAACTTCGGACGTAGATACGGTCCTGACGAAACTCGCGCATGCGCGAAAAAAGCGCCTTACCAGCTTGCATGCAGCAACAGCAATAGCTTGCAGTGTGAACTAGTGTGAACGCATTACAGCTGACCGGTAATATTATTTAGATCACAGTCTTCTAGCTGTTGATGTACAGTTATGGCACGAGCAATAACTAAGTCGTCAAGTAGCCGTAAGTTCGTACGTTAATAATACATGTACTTATATGAAGTGTTATATTTTGTTATTAATTTTTAAATATGTATATTATTTAAACTTTACCACACGATTTTGTATTATTTAACAGCATGTATTATTTAAAAAAATGGCACTATTGTGCATAGCACTTGACTAATAAAATACGTTCCAAATTTGAAATATTCAATATGATTTTTTTCAACTTTATTGCAGTGTCTTATGTCTTATAATATACGTAATGCAAATGAACTTTGGTCTTGCGATATAGATATACGTCTACGTAATGTAATTTCATAGTTTAGTTTTAGGAATAAATTTCTTAGATACAATTAATATAACTGACATTGTTAGAGAAAAGCATTTGTAGCAAATCAAGTAGAAAAGTATAACCATGGCCAGACGGATTCATAAAATCTACTGTGAGGTTAGAGTTCTTTTGTTTTTTTTGTTGATACTGTCTATATACGTAAGTAGAACTGTCAAATTTCACGTGGCAGATGGTGGAGTGAATTTACATTTATGTTTAAAAGATACGTCGATACAACAAATTTATGTACATATTGCCTAGACGTGAATTTTTTCGAAACTGAATTGTATGAGTGCAAAGAATATAAAATTTATAATTATAGTGAAATGATTTGAGTGTTCTTATTCTATTCAAACTACACTAACTTCTGTTGGCAGTACAGAGGTTGCAATGGATTTTTCAAAGGGCCTATTCGCAAGAACAGTTTCCAAAAATCACCACCCATTATACGATTACACCCAGGGAAACCGATCCAAGATGGAAAGGTATGTGCAAAGTACATGAAAATTATTTTTCACAAGTGTAAAAAGTTGTATATGTAAAGCAGCGAATACGTTTTACAGATGTAAACATGGAACGGTACGTAGACGAAACAGATATTTTAATTGTCGGCGGTGGACCTGCTGGACTATCAGCTGCTATTCAAGCTCGTAAACTAGCTGAGGAACAAGGGAAAGAGCTTAGGGTTACTGTTGTCGAAAAGGCTGCTACTATTGGAGGTCATATTCTCAGTGGAGCATGTTTGGATCCAATTGCTTTAAACGAACTCTTCCCAAATTGGAAAGAATTAGGTGCACCGTTAAATACTCCTGTTACACACGATAAATTTGCAATACTTACTGAAAAAGGCAGGATATCAGTACCGATTTTAAAAGGAATGCCAATGTACAATCATGGGAACTATATTGTTAGGTAATTCATTATGATAATTGCAAAGGTAGACTTATTAGTATACTCTTTTCGAATTTTGGCGTTTTAATTATTATTTCATACAGATTGGGCCATGTTGTAGCTTGGCTTGGACTACAAGCTGAAGCTGCAGGAGTAGAATTATATCCTGGCTATGCTGCGTCAGAAGTACTTTATCATGAAGATGGATCTGTTAAAGGAATAGCTACAAATGATGTTGGCATTGCTAAAGATGGTTCCCCAAAGGATATGTTCGAACGGGGAATGGAATTGCATGCGAAGTGTACAATTTTTGCAGAGGGGTGTCACGGACACCTTACAAAACAGGTTTCAAAGAAATTGAATCTTAGAAAAGATTGTGAGCCTCAAACCTATGGTATAGGATTGAAAGAGGTAATTAATAAAAAATTTCGATGACAGTTTAATTCTTGTACATTTAAAATACTTGCAGTAAACATATTTTTTACTACAGGTCTGGGAAATTGATCCAAAAAATCATAAACCTGGTACCGTTGAACACACAGTTGGTTGGCCACTTAAAAGAGACACTTATGGTGGTTCTTTCTTATACCATCTCAATGAAGACACACCTCTTATCGCTATAGGTTTTGTCGTAGGGCTAGATTATTCAAACCCTTATTTACATCCATTCAAAGAATTTCAAAGGTTTAAGCATCATCCGAGTATTAAATCTGTACTTGAAGGAGGAAAACGGTAAACTGTTACAATTCGCAAATACGAATCTTTGTGTTTTATTTTTATAATTTCAATTTTTATTTCAGAATAGCATATGGCGCAAGAGCTTTAGTCGAAGGAGGTTTACAAGCTATTCCCAAACTTCAATTTCCTGGTGGTTGTCTAGTTGGTTGCACAGCAGGATTCCTCAACGTTCCGAAAGTTAAAGGAACCCATAATGCAATGAAAAGTGGAATGCTCGCAGCAGAGAGTGTTATAGAAGCTATTATCGATGCAGAAAACAATCCTTCGCCTACCAAAGGTTTAGAACCAAAATCTTACACCAACAAAATAGAGAACAGTTGGATTTATAAAGAGTTGAAAGCTGTTAGAAATGTGAGACCAAGTTTCCATACAAGTCTTGGACTCTACGGAGGCATGTTGTACTCCGGATTTTCTATGTTAATTGGAGGAAGGGAGCCATGGACTCTGTCCCATGGAGGTACGATAATTTATGATAAATTATACTAAAAAATTGGAAGTTTAATTACTGTGATTATTACATATGGCAATACTGTAGGTCCAGATTACAAGAGACTGAAACCGGCATCAGAATGTACACCAATCGATTATCCAAAACCTGATAACGAAATATCGTTCGATTTATTGTCTTCGGTAGCACTTACTGGCACGAACCATGAAGCTGATCAGCCTCCTCATCTTACTTTGGCCGATGATACTGTACCAGTAAATAGAAATTTAACTGTTTTTGCTGGACCGGAAGGTCGATTTTGTCCTGCTGGTGAGTGATGAATTTCTTTTCTGTTAATTCTTTCTTGCTAAATATTTATTAGAGGAACGAGAGGGCAAATTTGCACAAGTTAGCGTATTCTTTATACAGTTTTCAGACATGTTTTCACTTTCTCTTATTATTATTCACTCTTTCCATTTATAATGAATATTGATCAAAATATGTTTGTCAATTCTTGATCTAAAAATTAAGTCACATTGTAACGCACATCAGAAATAACAAGCAATGAGCAGACATATAAGGTAAGTTAGAAATAAACATTAATGAGAAGATTTGATTATGTATGTAAAATGTCATCGATTTTAGATTTTACTTTTTAATGCCCATTTGTTTTTATGATCCATCTTTAGAATAATTTACAACTAATATTATCCTATTCAATATTTTCTTTCAACAGACGACGCTCAAACACTGCTAGACCATGTATACGTACGCGAGGATTGCAAGGTTCCGGGATTCCACTTCTGATTTCTCGATAATGCAAAGACGGGGGTTTTTAGTAGTCAAAATCGTTAGATGAAAGATCAATCTGGGTTGCTGTTTGCCTCAAAAGTTGTTCTTTTACGTTTCCGAGCAATGGTTTTGCAATATTCGGCTGCATGTTACCCGTCGGAGAGGCTAGTACGTAGTACGCCGCACAGTGGGGTATTTGGCCAGTTTAGCGCGCCAAAAGTCAATATATTTAGTTTGTTCAAAATGATTAAAACTTTTTTCTCATGAACCTGAATATACAGTAGCGGATACAAGTTTAAGACCGCTAAAAAAAAGGTCATCACGCAAAACCTAGGGCTGGGTTCAAAAGAAGGACTTTTGAGACAAGCAGCGCCCTACATTGATCCTTTATTTTTAGCGATTTTGACTACTAAAAAGCCACGTCTTTGCATTATCGAGAAATTAGAAGTGGAATCCCGGAACTTTGCAATCCTCGCGTACATATACGTGGTCTAGCGGTGTGTGTGTGTTCACGCGCGAGCGTGAAAAGACTCCCTTAAAGTAGTTTAATCAAACTATTGCGTTTTTGCTAGTCCGTTCTATAAAAATATGTCTTCTTTATTTCAAATAGAAAATTATATTAAGAGTATAAGGCATAAGGGGAAATTTGAAGTTCCAAAGTTAGCTCAACACGTCACCGATGAGCGATTGTTTATTAATTCTTAAAACTTTATGATTCGCAGTAATAATTTCAATCACCAAATTGTGAACATGATATAATAATGTTTGAGAAAATATTATTTACAGAAAGATTTACATTATTATTAAAGTTATATTTATATGTAAGCCGATTTCACGAATATCGATGATTAATTTGACATCCATTAGTGACGTGTACGTTTGGCTTTTCCCGTGTCTCTGCAATGTCAATTAGAACACCGTTCACTTTCATCCATATTTCCTCTATGTACATATATTTCCCCTCTCCCATCTTTTGCTCCTTTTCTTCTCCCTCCACGAATCTCGTCTGGGTTTATCGACCGATGTGTCCTTGAACTTGAGCCATCCGAACACCCCTCACGGCTAGACTACCCTCGGCCAAGCACAAGTCCCGAATTCAGGGTGCACAGCGTTGCGGCCATCAACCCTCCTTCAGAATTTTTTCTTCTGATCCTTTCCAAAGAAAGCGGACATCGTCTGCACGCCATCCATCACTAAACCGACGATTCAATGAAAAAAGATACATAAAAATTCCCAGAGTGCAGCAAAACGAAAAACACACAGCGTGTTCGACACCCATTTTCTTAATTCAACAAAATCCCCACAATTAAACAAAACAAGTTAAACAAAATTCTTCTACTAACCATTTCTAAGAAGGCAGATATCTGTACAATTTCGTGACAGAAAAAAAAATAAAAGTTACCAGAGTGCAGTGAAATAAAAAATCGTTAGCGTTTTCATCCCCTATTTTCGTAACTTAGCAAATTCTCCATTTATTTAAATTAATTCAATGTATTAACAAAGAAATATTACTATTTCCGGAGTGCGATGTTGAAACATCTGCTATTCGGCGTGTTCATCCCCCATTGTGTAAACACTTTAAATATTTCTGTGGCTCCAGACTTTATTGAGATTGGTTTAATTTCAATTTTGATGCTGGTAGTAACTGTGAATTTACATGAACATACATACGTAGTCGGGAAATTGGCAGAATTATTCGCAGTCTGGTGATCGCAGACGTTCTCAGACAAATTTGATACAAGCCGGCATCTGTAAGCGGGCGAAATTTATATGTCTGCCGTGCTTACTACTCTCCCACTACCTTTGATATTTACTGCACTCTACCTTCTTTCTATTTCTCTCGTGGAGGAACCTCTTGCTTTTCCCAGGATCGGTCGTCGGGGAAACGGGGAGGAGCTCGATGGGGGTTGTTTTCCTACAGGACAATTCGAATGTCTGGAAAGTGGAAGGGAACAGGTTATCGACTGTCTGGCGCGGAGGGCACGGTTTGACCGTCGTAATGGAACTTTGATAATCTGCAGTCAGAAGATCAGAATTACTCACATTTTTCATTCGAAATGAGAGATAACTGTTCTTTTAAAAAAGAAATTGTGTTTCGTAGGCCAATTGTCGCCGGGCTGAATCAAGTTTAGTGCGACTTGATCACCCCAAAGGATAGCCGTTTTATCCTTGAAAAAGGACCGGAGTGAATGGGTGCCGAAAATATGAGCAAATCCTTCGTTTGAAGGAATTGTAACTCTTCCATAAAACCGGTTTCTAATTTTTATAGATAAAAAACAAGACATATTTACAACTCAAAATAGAAGTTTTTAATTTTTTAAATTTAATGTTAATAATTCAAAAATACAAAAAAAGGAAACATAAGGTACATATATGTATGTACATACATAAAATTATTAAAATAAAAAATTAACAAAATAATACTCTTAGAAAATCATGGAAAGTTTTTGTAGCTAATGGAAGAAATTTACTAGAAGATATATAAGTGTTAAGCATAATTTAAAACCGTTTTTTTTTTTCACTGAAAAATCCGGTTTTCGAATTGCATAATTTTCTTTTAAAAACCGGTTTTTAAAAACCGACAAACCCTACTTATAAGCTTCCTTTTGATACAGTATTATTATTGAAAATCCCATTGGTTCCCTTATTTTCTTCAACCTATACATAAAATGATACGTAAAAGACAAATGGTTGTGATTATGTTCGTAGAGAAGAAAATTATGCGATATAAGAGACATTTTTCATGTATTGTTCTTTGCAGGGGTTTATGAGTTTGTACCGCTTGAGTCTGGAGAGGGAGAGAAACTGCAAATAAATGCACAAAATTGCATCCACTGTAAAACATGCGACATCAAAGATCCCAGCAAAAATATCAACTGGGTTGTACCGGAAGGTGGTGGTGGTCCAGCGTACAATGGGATGTAAATCGCAATTAGCAATTGTTTGAATATTTATGACGCATTCAGATTATATTTTTTTACGTGTATACAATGTTCGTATAAACGACTGAAGATCGCATAATCAATTAGCATATTTTGGAAAATGATAAGCACATAATATGCAGATTTTAATACTTTACATAATTTTGTAAATGAAGTGAGACGTGTATACAGGGTGTCTGAAAATTCCTTCAACATCCGGAAATAGGAGGTTGAAGGAATTTCTAGACACCCTGTAGTGTACAGTAAAAACAGAATCAAACTGTTAACGTTTTATAATACGTTTTATAATTAGTAATAGTTATTAGGAATTCTTAAAATGCATTGTGCAATAGATTTCACTGCCACTTTACAATTGTTATACAGTATTTCTTCTTGAGACAATGCTGTGTATGTACATACTTATTCAGTAAAAGTTTTAATAATTTTTCTCTTAAAGCAGATAAAAAAGTAAATGTTTAGATCCATTTGATATTGTATATTGTATGTGTTTCGCATTCTCACTAAAACTCACTATAACTAAAAGATATAGAATAATACTAACCAAATGAAATTGAGAAATGAACAATGTATTGAGAAGAAATCTTCTATTTTAATATAATGTCTTCCATATTTTTATAAAATATATTATGTATTTTTTTATTGTTATAAACACACTTTAAATTCTATTCTGGTACATAAGTATATCAGTAAAACAATTGCTCAAATCCATAAAAATATGATTCGAACTCGGTAAATTGTCGTCCTTTTTATGGATTTATTTATATAGTATATAAAACAGAAATATTTTGTAAACAATGTAACAATGTTCAAATAAAGCTTGTTGGAATAACAGGATTCAGAAATTGTTTTCAGCACAAACTGAAGGTGAATATTTCCGAGCAGATTAATTTGTAGATGAGAAAAAGTAGTAAACTTGACAATATTTTACCATGTTTTTAAAAAAATACGTCAAAATATAGGTGGCTTAATGGAAATTACGGGCACTGTACTTAATCTACCGAACAAATGTTATTTCTTCTGATAATAAAACATTATTTATTCAATTTAAACACTTGTTAAGAAAGTTCCTTGTCAACTGGTAATTGGCTTCGTTGCACAAAAACTTCGTTGCCAGAGAGTTCAATGATCGAGGCGTTGTTGTACTCCTCTCGAAACAACGTTTTTTTCGTCACTAAAACTGTTTTACTAAAACATAGTCAGTACCACGAACTCCGTTATAGTTTTTTCAGTGTTCTGTTACATTATAGAAAATCGTCCGAGAATATGCAGCTGGTAGTGTTCGCAATTTTGGATTCAGTTGGAAAAAACAGCTCAACTTTCACTTTACTTTTAATCAAGTTGTACGATCACGTATTCTACGATGCAACTTTTGTTTTGGTATTAAATATTTTATGGTAGTCTATGCGCAAGTGCTCTCGGTGGTTTGAATAGATCTCAGTGTACTGTTGTTCGTCGTTCGCGAATGATCGGTATATGATACAATACAATCCTATCGCGATACATAATGTCTCAGTATATCTGTTATGCTACTAGGAAAAACAATATAAATCATATTTTTTTTAAATTCAGAAGAAAGAAAATGTATTCAAATAATTCTCCCTCTAAAACATACTCTTTACTTATTTGTATAAAATAAGTAAATAGGAGTCTAGAAATTTCAGTTGATCTAGTTCATTATGTGGAAAAGTAAACATTTTAGTTCGTCTAATTTATTATATGAAAAAAATTTGCACAAATGTGCCCACATTTATGCAGCCTCAAAATTCATGTTCATGTTCATTGCGACAACTGAAAAAATTGTAGTGTCGTACATGTTTGAAACTTTATAAAGATAATGTGATTTATGTCGTATCGACTTGCAACCACAGATATATCGGAAGACATGCATGTTCTAAAGAAACTTCAGTTTTTGATGTAATGAATATTATTGTCCAGAACGATGCTTACGAACAGTTTCAGTCGACCACTAGAAATTGGCCTACAAATAACAGGAATATGGCCGTCGCCTTATGAAAATCTATTTCGCTGTGTATGGGTAATAATTATGTGTCCAACATCAATTTTTCAATTTTGGTATATAAGGAACCACTTCAGTCATGACAGCTTGGTAGACTTGGTGGAGTGTGTGAGCACTACTTTGCCATACATTCTGATGTGTTTCAAACTGGTTGTCTTATGGAACAAGCACGGGTAAGCAGAATAACATCACATTTTTCCTGTCGATTTTTCATGCAACATACAAATTCCATAAATGCGATTCGCAAATACTCCATTTGCTAAAGTACGTATATTTCTCCATTAAACATTTCGGCGTTTAATCCGTACTTGATCGTGTTTGTACAAAAATGTAATAATTGTTTAATCACTCAAACAAAGCACGAACAAATACAATATAATATAAGTGCAACCATTGTAAATCGTATAAATGCAGATATTTTTTTTATCGTGTTCGCCCAATTTAGTGAACGCCGGAAGGGTTAATGATTTGAATATTATAACTTAACACATTACCGACCGGTGATTATTGCATAATTTTAAGAAATCTATGGAACATGCCTAAACACTTTTTAATGGAACCTTCAATGGAAACAGCAATTTTCATTGAGAACTAACAAGACACCCTCAATAACGTCAACTAATAATTTCATTTAAGATTGCAATGTAAAAGAAAATTTCTATGCTTTCTTTTGGTACAGCAAAATGATTGAAAATCCTATTAATAGGCTTCCGGTAGGTAAAGTGTTAATTGTAGTTTTCATTTAATTGCGCAGTAGTGTGCTTCGCGTAGGTATTTTCTATACATGCGTAAACATCCGCAGTTTAATTGTATACTTTGGTAAATAGCTAAGTAATTATTAATTAATTATATTTAGTTAATAATATAATATTATTATAATACAACCAAACGGTTACTATATTTATAAATGAATGTATCATGTTGTAATGGTTTAGATAATGTTAAGCATAATCGTTGTAACAGAGCAGAGTGTTGTAGATTCAATTTACAAACTGACTACCGCCATACGCTACTATAGACTATTTGGCGAATTCAATGCAACGTGCAATGCAACATTCTCCATAGGGGTGTCAGAAACGTTTCAATAATGTCGAGTTATTAGGATCTATCCATTGCTGCCAGAAGCAACGAGGTGCGAACGGCTTTGTGTTTGCATTAAAAATTGTCTAAACAGCAACAGCTCGCTGTGAACTACTCGTCAGCCATTGCACGTCAGAATATCGTACATTGTCTTGCCCAGTACGCATTATCGATTAATTTGGAAGATTAGTGGAATTAAAAACAGCACATTGCAAAATCCTAAATTAATTTAATTTAATTTTTTAACACATTACCGACCGGTGATTATAGCATAATTTTGAAAAATCTGTGGTACGTGGCTAAACACTTTTTAATGGAACCTCCAATAGCAACAGCAATTTTCATTGTGAACTAACAAGTCACCTTCCTATTATCATAGCATAGTCTACCAAGCTGATAGAAATTCTGCGCATGTTCCAAGTGAGCGGGAACAGCACACTATACATTGCGGGGGAGGGTTGCATGTTGCGGCTGCAAGAGTTTCCGGAGACCTCTCCTTGCATGCTTGAGTTATGCTGCCGTCATAGGCCATTAATACAGTTTTGTTCGGTGAAAATCTCTACACAACACTCCCACAATTTTCTGTCTGGGACTACTCGTTCTCTCAAAAATTTCAAGCCCCATTTTTATATCATATGTTTTTACTGTTGGTTGGTTCATTTTACTTGCTATCAAATAGCTAAATAAGTGTCGAAAATAATAAATGCTAATGTTGAAACATTGCCCAGAGCCTTATTACTTTCTCATACAGAAGAGAAAGTTCGCATTTTTACTATCAGGCTATTGTCTTGACTTTTTGATTTGATATTTTTACTATCAGTATGTACTATTGTATGAGTTTATCATAATTAGACTGTGCATCTTTATGAATTCCTGGGGTCAGTAGATTTCTAAAATGCAAAAAACCTGTATATCAACAAAAATTCCTTCTATTTATACTAGAAGTTTTGTAGATGTACCGCGTGCTTCACAAGAAGTCCTGTAAAAGAAATGCAGGGTGATTAGTCAGAGTGAAAGGGGCACTCTTCGTTTCACAAGCATTTTTGGCTCTAGCGAACTATTGGCTGAAGTGTTGACACAACTACATATGTAGTCTATGATGTCAAAGTGTGAACATTGGGACCATGGCAGCGTCAACGGTGGGGGTAAGCGGAGCGAGCGAGGTCCCCCTTTACCGCGAGACATCTTGTGAGGCACGCACAGTACTGTCCGTCCAACGCAGTGTGGCCACATTGAGGTTGAAACGAACCTCATTCCCTCCCCAGGCTCTCCACCTTTATCTCCTTCCACTATCCTATTCCACCGTTCAGTCCCTATCGCGCACGCGCAACTTGTCTCCCATTCGCCTCGCTCTGCCTCATTCTATTCTCGTCGCGCAGTCGCGCAACGTGTCACATATTACTCTGGTCATCAAAGAGGGAGTACTTGTATTCCCCTCGATTCCTTTTCGATTACCCCTGTGTGGTAAAACTGGTCCAACGAGAGTTGGCACAGATTTTGCAAGTTTGGTGCAGGGGGATCTGCGAGACCCCACTCCTGACGCTCAGCTGCAGACCCCACTCTCGCGCTTAGGTTTGCTTAGGTTCTGGCGGGAACGGTCGTCATAGGAGCTCGACGTCGCCACATCGCTCTATTGCAGTCGCACTCAAGACGCTCGTTTGCTGTCTTCGTTGAGCGATTCGGCCAATCGCGGGGGACGTGTAGCGCGGAGTAGGGATACCACGTGGTACCTACGAGTTTCTCTGTGCCAACTCTCGTTGGACGGACTGTACATGTTCCTCTATCTGTTCTAACATTTATACTTTGTACAATAATTCCGATGTTTACTAAGTAAACTGTGAAAACAAAAATTTGCATAAAGATTTGCAGTCTAATTATATGAGAAAGCTCTATATCAGTGGTTCTTAAACTTATGTAGCCCGGGCCCCTCTTTTGAACAACATTTTTTTGTGGACCCCATCCCAACCCAAGGCATTTTACGTAGTTCTTGAGACTTAATGTGAAACATGAAACATTTTGAACATGGAAATGATTTGAATGACCTCTTCTTTTAGCCAGAATATTTGTTAACAAATCCCAGGGGTTCGCGGACCATAGTTTAAGAACCACTGCTCTAGATTAAAATAAAAGGATAACTGTTGAATAGAGAATAACCAAGTTGTAGGTAGAATAGTATAATAGCAAATAATTTGGTTATAGTGGTTACTTACTCGCATGTATGTTCACTGTGTTTACGATGCTATTTTTCTAGAATATTAAAAAATATTCTGATCGCAATGGCTACCGATTGGACCGACACTTCCATTACGAACGATAATATAGTAACCATGGTAGAAAAAGCTAATCTGTCGAATCGCTGCTCCCAATTAGTTTTGAGCATGTACGCCATCGCTGTGTTCATGTACAGCATTGTCTACATCAACGTTTTCCGTAACGCTGGGCGCAACAGTGTTCTTACGGAATCTGCGGATTTGTTAATCAAAATGCAACTTCCATCGGCAGTTTACCAAAGACTGACTTACCAATACGCAATGATCGCACAATTTATCCAATTATTCTTTGTCGCTATTACCATCGCTATTGTGAACACTCTAATGATCACGCTGGTGAGTATCGAAACTTGAAAAATGTTTTCCATGAAAAATGTTATTCATGATTCGATTAATGTGAATTTCGTTCTATAGGTACTACATGTGGGAGGACAGGTAGAAGTGATGCATCAGGCTTTGGCAGTACTTCACACTAATGGCAAGGGGCGCATTTTGCTAAAACGTGCTATTACATATTTGTTGGAAAAACACCAGAAAAGCATTGTATTCATCAAACACATTAACAGTCTCTTTTCGTTGATTGCTTTGATGCAAATATTGTGCAACACGATCAACATTTGCTGTATAGGCTTCTTAGTGGTGATAGTGAGTAAGCCTTTCGAACATTATACTTTCCAGATTACGCAACACGATTATAGGGAGCAGAGTATACGATTCCATGGGCTCCCATTGGCTGTGGTGGCTATAGTGAAGATAGTGGGGTTACCATTGAACAACTAAGGAGGGTCGGAGGCTTTACAGCAGGCCTGGGCAACTAGAGCTCCGAAAGCCCATGACAGGTCTTTCACTCGCGCTGGCTGCCCGGGTGGGGGTAGCTGATTCAACGTCACCAACTCTCGGAGGCCCAGGCCTGCCTTACGACATGAGCGAGGAGTGGTGTTATGAAATAGGAAAATATAAAACACTATAGCAGCTTCGATCTCGTGTCAAGATTTTTTTACGTGTACTCGATTCGAAATTTTATTCTCCACGCGATTATTTTTTGAAGTATTATTAAAGTTCTTTCCCATTATTATTAAAGATTCCCACTATGCGATTCTTATAGAGTTTTTCGCGTTGATTCCGAATCTGTCCTTAACTTTTCTCCCAGACGTACAGTTTTTGAGAAAATTGAGTTTTAAAAAGACATATTTTTCAACTTTGAACAAATATGGTGATGTTATTATAAAAGATATTGAATTGTTCTTTACAGCTAAAGGTTCTGCAGACTTTCCCGAATCCAGTGATACCCAATACTAATACATTATGATTGTTTAAACATGTTTAAGCAAGCATTAAAGACGGAGAGACACCACTTTTGCACCAATTTTTGAGGATATCTTCCAATTTATCTCAAAAAATAAGGGTCCAGCGGAAAATCGAATTATACCACGCGATAGAGCAAATTTTTATCTTCAGGATCCACCCTTTCAAGTTTACGTTGTCGACGTTTTTTTCGAACCAGAAAACAAAATATCTTCGCTCGACATGGGTTGTCGCCAGTGACGGAATGCGGCGCGGCGTGGCGGCGAACGGCCTTTCTAATGGCGAACGCCACTGGCGGCAACTCGTGTCGGGCGAAGATATTTTGCTTTTCGATTCGAAAAAACGTTGATGTTGCAAACTTTAATGCGTGGTTTCTCAAGATAAAAGTCTGCTGTATCGCGTGAAACAGTTAGATTTTACGCCGGACCCTCATTTTTTAAGATAAACTGAAAAATATCCTCAACAATTGAGGCAAAAGTGGTGTCTCTCCATCTTTAACAATTATTTAAACATGTTTAAACATTCATAATGTATTAATATTGTATATCACTGCATTCGGGAAAGTCTACAGAATCTTTTGCTGCAAAGAACAATCCAATATCTTTTGTAATAATATCACAATATTTGTTTAAAGTTGAAAAATATGTTTTTTTTTCAAAATCAAGTTTCGGAAAAACTGTGCGCGTAGGGGAAAAATTAAGGGCAGATTCGGAATCAGCGGGAAAACTCTATAAGAATCGCATAGTGGGAATCGAAATACAAAAAAAAAGTTGAAATTTGTTGGACCGTGTTATCAGCCCCCTCATAAATCGTCGATGTGTACGCGCATTTCTATTTTTGTAGATGAACTTTGAGAATGTACAGTTACGTCGAATTTTATTTTCTGTAATAATAGTTTCAAAGAAATAACGTAAAGCTGTGATTCCAGTGTAACTTTATATTTGATTGGTTTTCGAAAACTTCGCGAACTAAAAACGCGTAAATATCCGCAGTCTATCCAAGAAACTTCGTACGTTAACTCGTCTATTTAGTGTTTTGTTACTTGCTTCGAGTTTTCCGATATTTCTTACATCTTCCTCATTTTTCATTTCCGCTCTCTTCATTCATCTTCCCGTAGAACCCGCCCGTACTTTTGCGGACGATCAGTGGAAACCTTTGATAGCACAAATTTGAAGCTGGAATTTGCTTTCCATGAAAAGTCGCGTGAATGTATTGTAGTGAAAATGTACGCGATCTGTTGAAGATCAAGTTATATGATTTTGAAGTGGTTAATCGTGTCAACACAGTTTCCATCGTTTTTCAAGCAAGACATGTACTCGATAAAATGATAAAAATAACTTAATTGATGCAATGAAAGCAAAGTATTCGCGATACCTTGCCTAGAATTTATAAAATGTCTCTTTGATGTGATAATACGAAAATGTTCTACACTTACGACTTACTTTAGTACGTCGAAGCACTCTTCGAGATTCCGTCATGAATTACCCATCACCCAGCGCATGCGAAATCTTTTTCACGGATTATTGAGTTAGCCAAAAAGATTTCTCGATTTTGACACGCGAATAAATATTGCGTACACATAAATGCGTTGAAAGATGGCTGAAAATGGTAAAACAGTATTGTCGCAGTTCACACGAGAGCTTTAATTTAATAAAACAAAACTGATTTTTGAGCTTCCTTGAAAAGTGAAGGTTTTTAGCTGACTCAATAATAATAGCATTAATAATTATTATCCATTTACCAACGAATATTTAATCGGTTGTTGCAGTCATTCGATAGCGATCAAAATGTAAGAAGAATGGCGATAAAAATACTTTTCTTTTATCTCTGTATCGCGTCGGAGGCATTCATCTTCTGTTTCTCGGGGGAGTACCTCAGCACTAAGGTCAGCAACTGCTTTATAATATTTCAAAGAAACAATAAATAATGGAATTTATGTGAGAAAACGGTAATAATTCACGAGGAAAATACTTCTTCATCGATTTTAGAGTACGTCGATTAATGTCGCAGCGTACAACTCACTCTGGTACCTTTTGGAACCTGCTGATAGTCGTGTAATGGTACTTTTAATGCTGAGATCCCAAAAACAATCAACAATCACAGCTGGGAAAATTGTCGACCTGTCATTACAACGCTTTACCGGCGTGAGCGTCCTTTTTATTGTACAAATCATTATTTAGAAGATAAAATTCGAAAAGATGTGAAGACGAAATCATTCATTGTTTTCAGATTATGAAGGCTTCTGCCTCGTACATATCCATATTATATGCTATATACTAACTCCGGAGGTATGTTTTACAAAGTGGAAACTAGAAGTTGATTATCATGCACGGAGATTATATAACACATAATTTAATAAACATCTGAGACCACCGATACTATTATATTATTCGCTCTTACCCTTCAATTATCGTCCGATCTATTTCTACACTTTAAAAATATTCTATTTTAATTATTTATAGTATAAATTCTTATTTACATGTTACATACTGTCTTAGCATTCTAGACTAAATTTAATTTTCATTTGTTTAACATTTCGGTTTCATTCTTACACGTTACGCGTTAATTAAACCGTAGGAATCAATTTACAAAACGATGAGAATCAAAACATTCAGAGAATTTCTATTGTTACTGTTAAAAAAGTTTAATTTTCAGTTCCAAGAGTTTCCAACCTGTTTTTCGCTGTCTGCTTCAGCTACCGATTCCAACCACGAAAATGCAGCGAATGTTTCCCTTTCCCTTCCTTCGAAACTTCCTTCGTAATTCATAGAAACATTCAAGCGCACGTGTCTATTCATCAACGTTTTCCTCTTCGCTTTTGGAATTTGTTAGAACGGAATCAATCTAACATGTTCTCGCCTATTGTCCACCAGAATAGGCAGTATCCCGAGCGGCATTATTTATAGATGCAAGAAACTTGTAACCACCAACAACTCCTCCGTCTTTCTTTTGGTTCTCGATAAGCTTATGATATATTCAACGTTATTTGAAATATTTATAGTGATCATGCGCGTCGAGCGGCCGCGCGAGTATACTACCGACGAAGGTTACTTTTTTTGCAACATTTTCGAAATATTGTAGTTTCCAGCCTTTCGCGGGACACTGACGGAAACACTGCGACGCGCGAGAGAGTGGTGAACGCGAATTTCGTCGGATAATGGAATTTTGAAAATCAAAGGCGGCACAAATTTAGAAGAATACAGCAAACATTGCATAGAAATGAAATCGTCAAGCACAGTCAGTAAGTCCGTCAAGTTCGGCCTTCATTTCATCGGTATTTGGCCGGGTACACCGCTCCCAGGTTTGCATAAAATCCTCTGGGGGATCGCCATGGTTCTGTTTCAAGGTTATCAATACAAATCTATTATATCACGCTGCAGAACTGATAGCCTTGTGTCACTAATCGACAGTTTGAGCATTGTTCTGCCGGTCACTTTAGTGTCCATTAAATTGACTGTTTCTTGGATACATCACGAGTAAGTTTTCTTCAAAAGCAATTACTTTAAATAATTATTTCATAAAATAAGAGAAATGTTCCTTTTATGAACGGAAATGGTTCCCTGTACTAACAGTAAACTAAAAGAAAATATGAATGCATCAAGATCCGAGTACTTTGTACTTGCTTCGGCAGTATTATACACTAAAATTGGAACGATACAGATCCGAGCTTAGCTATCACTATACATATCTAAATAATGAGCTGTTGTTAAGTGTGTGCAACTATTAAATCTAATCATAACTAATTCCCGTTTTTGAGACCGAGCTAATGATAACACATCATACTCGAGTTGATGTCTCGCATTGGCTGTGTTCACTATGTAATGTTCGCAGTAACAGCAAGTCGGTTACAAAAATTGTTATGCACAATTTAAAGCAGTGGACATATTTAGAAAATTGAAGAACATCTACATATTAACTCCAGTTTAATAAAATAATTAAAAGAAGAAAGAAATCTGTATTTAGCTTCTGTGTCTTGGGATCGATGCAGATACTTTTTATTTTGCATAAAGATCCGCACACAGTCTAGTCATAACTCACACAACAATGTCAAAACAATCACAAATACAAGTGTATACAACAACTCAAGAGAGCAACTGACAACGAGATATTGAATTTTTAATTATTGTTTATTTTATGGACTGATACCGGAAATACTGATATGTTGTAGCGTCTTATGCAAACTTCTATCAACGATGGAAGAGGACTGCGAGAAATATGCAGCTATCGATACACATAAACTGATACCGAAGGCGGCCGATCTTTCGTATCGTTTAACAACCATAACTGCTGTTCTTTATCCGCTGTCGGCGGGCTTTTACGCAGTGGGTACCTTCGCATTTCAACAAGGCAATAATTCGACGACACGTCCGCTCGTTGTAATCATGGATCTGCCATTCGACACGAACGAGTCACCTGTTTACGAGCTAGTGGTGACGACACAATTTCTCTTTCTAACGTCATCGGCATTTACCTTTGGCATCTTCAGCGCTCTTCTTCTGATGATGGTAAGCGAAAAAGACAGTGGAACAGTGAAACTTATGCGTAATAGAGATCTCTATAAATACACGTAGTACGTGAATCGTGTAGTAAGAATTTAAGAATCCGCGAATACGGATCTCGGCCTTGTCCCAGGCCAGAATGGAACCACTAAATACGATTTAAATAATATCGTGTTTATTGTCATTTTAATAAGAAAAACGCCACAAATAAATTAGCGTAAGTGCCATAAAAAAATGATGAAAAATAAAGAAGTTTTGTAATTGGATTAGTAGAGGTTCATACCGATACGCCGATCCCGTATCGGATTACGCGGCAGGTTTACACTTTACACCAGTGTCGCCAGTTGAGAGCCAAACCCTTTCCCCTTCCACTATCCCATTCCAGCACCAAGCGTACACTCCAACGTCCCCCACTAAGACCGTAGAGTCTACGGTGCCCGTGCCCTAGACTGGACTGGTCATCAGAGAGGGGGTACTTAAAGAGGCCTTTTCCTTCAGACGCCGCTCGCGCGTGAACACTCACACACCGCTAGACCACGTATACGTACGCGAGGATTGCAAGGGCCCGGGATTTCACTTGTAATTTCTCGATAATGTAAAGACGGGGCTTTTTAGTAGTCAAAATCGCTAGAGAGAGATGAAAGATCAATCTAGTGCACTGTTTGCCTCAAAAGTCGTTCTTTTACGTTTCCGAGCAATGGTTTTGCAATATTCGGCTGCATGTTGCCCGTCAGATGGAGCTGCAGTCACGCCGATGTACTAGCCTCTCTGACGGGCAACATGCAGCCAAATATTGCAAAACCACTTGCTCCACAGTGAATATTCATTTTTCTTAGATTGTACAGTTCCCGTTTTCTTCCAAACCACTACGAATTAGGGTTCTTGAACATACGCTTACATATAACCGAATTCTAGTTGTTAGTAATCTTTAGACAATGACGTTGAATCAATTTTGATCTTTAGACGCTCCATCTGGGATGTCACGTCGATATATTATGCCACACACTGTCAGATCCATCTGAAATCGGTAATAAGCATATACGCTTTTTCGTCAGCAGACAGCAAGAAATCATTTTGTTTGCGGAGAGAATTGAAGAACTTTTTACGTACATAGCTCTGAGCCAGCTGTTCTCGAACACTTTAATCACATGTTGCTTAGGTTACCTTATTGTTATTGTATGTAATCCAATAGACGTATACATATATGGCGTTCACATTTAATTTTTCCTAATTAAAATAATCTTAAATTTCAGACGCTGGACACCGAAAATGGACTTCCCATGTTGATCAAATCTGTGCTTTTCTATTATTGTATTTGCCTGGAAGCGTTCATATACTGTTTCGCTGGAGAATATCTCGACATTAAGGTTGTTTAACAGTATAAGTTACTGTGGTTCAAATAAGAGTTGTGTCGAGAGAGCAGTGCTTCGACTGTGCCCAAATTTTCTCGCGCATGCGCGGCGATTTCAACCTCAGTAACGTAAGCTTCTCGATAAAATGGGGTTCCTTAAGCACCCCGCAGAATTTTAAAAAATTTATATGATTTGATTCTGAAAAATGAATGTATAACAAGTATATTTGTGCATATTTTGTAACTCGTAGGATACGTCCTGGAGTCTTTTTGTCCGGTAAGATTATTTCGGTACATCCCCGCCAATATAACTGCCTCAGGGCTCAGGCCGCTCTGCTACCCAATAGTAGATATGTTACTGTTTTAGTGCAATCGAAGCACTGCGAGAGAGGTACTGTCCGTCCGCCGAGAGTTGGCACAGAATCTCGTCAGTGAGGTGCAGGGGCAACAGCGAGTCCCCACTCTTGACGCCAGGCTGCGTATCCCACTCTTACGCCTCTTACGCTTCGGTTTCGGGCGGGAAAGCTAGACCAGTGTCGCCAGTTAAGGTAGAATGTGGCTTCATTTCCTCTCCTCCTTTTCCCCTTCCACTATCCCATTCCAGCACCATGCGCACACTCCAACGTCCCCCATTCACTGTTGTTAGATGGTACGGGGAAACTCGCGCATGCGCGGCGAATCCAGGAACGTATCTGCGTTCTACAGTCCGTAGCTTGTGGGACAAGTTGGGGCGAACTGTTACTGCCGGGAAACCGGATGACGCACGACCACACGACGCACATATATCTCAATTTTAGATCTCAATTAGAATATATTTATATATTACATGTACATACACGTCTAATTTTAATATAACATATGCATGTTAAACGATATGTTTGAAAATCGAGAAGAAAAGATTGTGCGAAGCTATGCGGGGAAACCAAGGTGCCCGATTTCGTACTTCAGTGACGCTGGAATCGTCGCGCATGCGCGAGTTTTCCCGTACCATCTAACAACACTGCCCCCATTATGACCGTAGAGTCTACGGTGCCCGTGCCGTAGAGTGGACTGGTCATCAGAGAGGGGGTACTTGTATTCCCCTCGATTTTCTCAGTCTGGCGACACTGCGCTAGACATTCAATACGCACGTTTGTTGTTTTCGTCAAGCGATCCGGCCAATCGCGGAAGACATGTAGCGCGTAGTAGGAGCATCACGTGGTACCGACGAGTTTCTCTGTGCCAACTCTCGGCGGACGGACAATACACACAATGTATGTGATTAATTTCTTGTTATTCTGTCTTTTTATTGAAACATTAAGGTCGCCCATTAGCATTTCATTCATAATAAATCGGAATCAGCGCGAAAAACTATAAGAACCACCCAACAGTAGTTGTGGAACAAATTTGGTGTTGGACAGTGTTATCATTGATTTAAGGGCTCTACGAAAACTTCGAAACTCTATCACGACGTGATTGACGCTATGACAGTCAATGGCGGCTTCGGTCAAACCTCGTTTCAGTTAATTCTTGTTCGTCAGAACAGTGCCAGCGAAAGCTGCGACGGACATTCAATATAATTCAGAGCAGTGAACTACGGCTCTGTTTACTGTTGCTATGATATCCTTTGTTGACCGCTGCACTGGAACTTCTCTTTGTGTTCCCCCATGGTTTACTACCTCACCGACATCATTGTTTTCAAACACACTTATAATTAGATTTGTAGTAAGTACAGGATGGACCACCTGACGTGACCATCTCAATTATTTTCGTTATTAGAGGATCCGTCAACAGTTCATGTTTTCTCACAGATGATACGACTTTGAAGCATCTTTCAGATGATTAAGACGATGACTAGTGTCCGGATGTTTTTGCAAATGCATGTTTTGACAGACCATACATCAAAATTTGTAACTTACACGGAAAGCTTTGTCATTAGGAGATCTTCAGAATATGCTCTTTAGTTTACATGCATTGCATATTTATTTTTCATGAACATATCTTTCGTAGGTATATTTATTTCTCCAAATTTCCAGAGTAAACTGATCGGCAACACAGCATATGAATCGTTTTGGTACAACATGCAACCGATCAACAGCCGACAACTGGTACTTTTGATACTACGAGCTCAAAAAGGATTGCCTTTAACTTTCGGAAAGTTCTCGAACCTCAATTTGGAAAGCTTCACTAGCGTAAGATTTTTTATACAGGGTGTGGCCGGACGGGTGGTACAACCGAGCAGGGGGTGATACTACATGTAAAAATAAGTCGAAAAAAGGAATAACATTTTTTCGTTTGACGCTTCGTTTTCGAGAAAATAGAGTTCAAAGTTACGCTAGGTTTGCGTGCTTTAGTCTATGTACAAAGTAGAATTGGTTGATCATGGTCAGACGCGTCAGACGATTTCTATATTGTATGCACGTGTATGCGCTGCGTTTTCAAATTCGATTTTCTCGAAAACAAAACGACAAACAAAAAAATGTTATTTCTTTTACCACGCTTATAATAACTTGCCGTGTTGTTGTTGTATGCGTCAAATCTTGTAATCGAATTTTAAACCTCTTCCTATGGTCCAATCTCAATGAAATTTTGTATACACACTTGCTTCCGATGGCAATAAAAGTAGAAAATAATATTAAATAATATTAAAATGCACTAAAAAGGAGAAAATAATTTTTCTCCTGGTTCTCCATAAAATATCGAATCCAGTTAAATGATTAATAATATTTTTCCCAAAAATTTTAAGAAATTAGTTAAAAATATCGTAACACAATCATCATTTTAGTCAGAAAGGAACCTATTCTAAAAATTTTATTCAATTCGCAGCATGGACGTAATCGGAAGTTTAGCCAATTTTTCTATCTATTTCGACACTAATTTTATAACAGAAGAAAAAAATGTTGAACTAATTGCTTAAAATTTTGGGGAAAAATATTTTTAATCATTTAACTGGATTCGGTATTTTATGGAGAACCAGGAAAAAAATTATTTTCTCCTTTTCAGTGTATTTTTACATGTCGTTTCACCCCCTGCTCGGTGGTACCACCCGTCCGGCCACACCCTGTATAACACATAAGCAATAGTCATTATTCGTAGAGAACAATTACCGCTACAATTATTAATTTGTTCGCAAATAAAAATACATACAGTCATTTAATGGAACATGGTTTTAAGGTGAAATAAAATTCTGTATCTTCTGTTTATAGATTATGAAAGCGTCGGCGTCTTACATGTCAGTTCTTCTTGCAATGTCTTGAAATCTAAACCTCGCAAGTATTGTATATACAGCATATGATAATTTAAAATTGAAAGTTCAAGCAACACGACTGTAAGTGAGTTAATTCGATTATCGTTTCATTAGTGTTTATTTTCTACACGCTACCCAGTATTAACTCTTTAAAATCTTAAAATATACAATTTTTGTAACTCAAGAACTATTTCTTTCTTGCTGCACGTCGTTCAATTTACATGTTCGTTTTCATATTGCAATGGTGTATTCAACGATAAAGATTAAGTATCGTAAATTGAACGGAAAATAAACAGTTTAATTACTGTACATGTTCTTATCCGTATTAATACTTATCGTGCTACACTGATGACAAATAAACATCTAAACAATGTGTTTCTCAAACTTGACTCTCCTCACTATAAAAACATTTTGCGTACAGCGTTAATTTCTGTGCTCACGGGTGATGAAAACGTCGGTATCTTACATGTCAGTACTTCTCGCGATATCTTCAAAGTTACACCTCGCATATTTCCCCATAATATGCGAAATATGTAGCGTAATTTTAGGAGTTACGCTGGAGCTAGCAATTCTAAAGAATAAATTTAGGAGAACGTTAAATGCACGTAAGCAGGTGTGATATACTAACGTACAACGAGAGCCACGATTAAACCATGAAACTCGTTTCATTGTTCTTGTGTCCCCTGTATGCTACTCACGCGCTGCAATGTTATACAACATTTTCAGCCACGTTCGAATGTATTCAAATCGAAATGCAAAATACAACAACGCTTGAGAATTCACTTCATTCCGGTTTCTTACTAACGCTTATCTTTCCAGAATGAAGACCTTTCCTATGCTCGACCCCTTGCGGCAGGAACGAAAATGCTATTCGAATTTTTCTTTGAACGACGCCGCCATGTTTCCTTTAGTTTCGAAAGTTCAGTTTGCTGCAACCTCCGTTTCGATCGATGCGAGATAAGCCTACGCGGCGTGCGCTTGCTTTCCATTTTTAATGCGAATCACTCGTTAATGCAGTAAAGTTGAAAGCACGAATCATTGGAGGATAAACTATGGTTCCCAGGAATCTGTTCTTGTCTGTCTTCGTTCCCGGTAAACCTGCAATCATTTATTCTGAATATTTATGCCGACCATGTGAAGAGAAACAAATGGCCGGGGACTACTCCGGAGGATGCTAAACTTCTGCCCGAGCATGGTTTTCGAGTAGGTTTTCAGTATACCGCGGGACTTCGTTCGCGTCTCGAGTGTAACAGCCACTGACACCATGCTTCGAATAGAGTAGAAGTTCTTCTGCGAATCGAAGAAAGACGAACTTCAGAGAAACAGAGACGAAGAAATCGGTTTTGCGCGAAATGACGAGCCGAAGTACAATTAGTCAGCCTGTCAAGTATGGACTTCATTTCGTTGGAATTTGGCCCGGCACGCCGTTCCCTGGTTTGCATAAGCTTTACTGGATTGTTTCCATGGCTGTGTGGCAGTTCTGCCAGTACAAATACATAGTTACGCACTTCAAGAGCAACGCTTTTATGGAAATGATCGATTGTCTGAGCATCACCCTACCGTACACTTTGTTGATTTTTAAATTGGGCATTATTTGGACAAATCATGGGTAAGTGGCGAAGATTTTAATCGGATTGGAAGAGATGAACGTCATTGATGAAGTAGTATTGCATAAAAAGAGGTAGTGGTTCTGATACAACGAATATTGGATACGAATCAATTAGCGTATCGAATAATTAAAATTTTAAATGGAGGTGCGCACACTAGACCAGCACCGGCACGCTACGTATCGCCACCGGAAAACGTGCCCAGTGCGCACACTAGAACTAAAAAATAAATAAATAAATATTTATTTTCTTGCCACATAACCGTTGTACCTGTGGCACGCTTTCCACAAATTTTCAAGCAAATTTGTTGGATGGTTTGGTTTTTATAGATTTTTTCCGCTTTTTGGCCATTTGGCACCACTGTGTGGCGTCAACTCGAAGCGGTTGAGCAGTGTAGGTTAGGCGGCGGGGCGTTCTAGTGTGCGACGACCTTTAATATGATCAAAATTGAATGTAACTTGATGCTACTATGCTTGATAGAATTTAACATGTTGGATATGTTGGACAAGTGTCTGTTGCAGTAGCGATATAAGTAGAAAATCAAGTTACAATGCAGGCAAAATCAGTTTGGACGTTCTAAATTATTATGACTTGAAAAGCAAAAATTGTAATATTAACATCTTAATCAATGTTTATCTGCGAAATAACCCCTACTTCGAGTGCAATGGGCAAAATGGACTTTCGAGTATCGAGAAAGTTAATCTAACGCTCTGTCGATATAACTCTTAGCTAAAGAAGACCGGTGGCTTTAATAACGATATCTCGCAGCGTGCTATGTGAAATAATATCAACCATGGAGGAAGATTGTGTGAAATATGCTGTTATCGATACGAATAATGTGATATCGAAAACAGCGAACTTTTCATATCGTTTAACGAGCACAATTGCGTTCCTTTACCTGGCATCAGCGACCTTTTACGCAGCTGGGGGTCTCGCGTTTCTACGATCAAACGACACCATGCCCCGAGAGCTTCTTCTGAACATGGATTTGCCGTTCGACGTCACCGAATCGCCTTCTTACGAGCTTGTTGTCGCTGCACAGGTTTTGCATCAAACTGCATCGTCGTATACCTTCGGCATGTTCAGTGCTCTGCTTGTTATGATGGTGAGCGTGCACGATCATGTCCTGTGCAATCGGTTTCCGATTTTAACCAGCGATCGCAAAAGTTATGGACCTTCTAACCGTTGAACATTTTTCTATAACTTTTCTCTAGGTTTCCCTTGTGGAAACACGTTTAAAATAATTTATAGATTATAGATAGATGACTCTAATAGCTGAGTAAATTGGCTGATAAAAATGTTTAACAAAATAACTTTAAATGTGTTTAAATGTTAAATGTTTGGACGTTTGTAATCACTACTTCCAGATACTTCACGTAGGATGTCTGATCGATATATTGTGCGATATATTAGCGCAGATATCCGCTCAAGAGGAAGACAAATTGCGATTCGTTGCTATCAGGCACCAAGAAATCGTCGAGTTCGCTGAACGAATCGAGAAACTCTTTACGCATATATCTCTTTGCCAACTCATGTCGAATACTCTTGTTACATGCTGTCTCGGATATCTTGTTATAACAGTAAGTTGTAATAATTAACTATACAATGTATGTACGTAAATAATTTAATGGAAAAATCATTCTGCATTTCAGGCAGTAAAAACAGATAATGGACTTCCCCTACTGTTAAAGTCGTTTTCCGCATACACCGTAATATGTTTAGAAATATTTGTATACTGCTGCGCTGGAGAGTATCTCAACACTAAAGTAAATAAGTTTTACGAAATCCATCAAGTATATGGGAAATAATTAAGTCTACGTTGTAAAAAACGATTAAATTAAAAGAAAAAACATTTTGTTTGCCGATTATGTTTACACGAAAAGAAATATAATATAAATATTCGAAGTACAGTAAAGTCGTGTATTTTTCCCATCGTCAGTTCCGAGCAGGGAGAAATATCGTGTAGGGACACTATTTTATTTATGACTGCGTCTACCGCACCGACCGCGCCGAATGTATTAGGTTGGAAAGAAAGTTCTGGCGGTTTTTAACTATTAAATTCAAATGCACATATCTCAGTTCAAACAAAACTTTTTTAATCAAAATAAAGACCATTGCAATCAATGTACTTTTACCAACGAGAAACAAGTTTTGTTATTCCGGTTGAATAAAATTCTGGAGTCCTGGAAGCGACAAATTCGTTGAATGAGAATAGTTGAATGAGAATAGACTAGGTTAACAATGAAGTAACAATATTTAGAGAATCATTAGACCTTACTTACATTTTCCCGGAAATATTTGACGTAGATAACGTGTGCTCATTATATCTCGTCTTAAACTTTTTCTTTATGTTGTAGAGCAAGATGATTATTGAAGCAGCATACCAAATGGCTTGGTACGACCTACATCCTAACATCAGTCGGCAATTAGTACTTCTAATTTTAAAATCTCAGAAAGGATTGCCGCTAACTTTTGGAAAATTCTCAACCCTTAGTTTGAGAAGCTTCACCAGGGTAAGGATACTATTTTCTTGATAACAACTTTGACTATTCATTTTGCATAATTGTTTTCTTCACACGGATCAAGACACTTGTAAAGTGAGTGTCAAGTAATTCTGTTTTCCGTGTTCATAGATTATGAAAGCGTCTGCGTCTTACATGTCAGTACTACTTGCGATGTGAAAATTACGCTTCACACGAATTCCATCTACTGGGTACTATAATTTACATATCTCAAGAAAATTCGCAATCCTATGTAGATGGCATCAGATACTCGGAAAAGTGTTCACCAATTTTTCCTACCCGTAATTCCTTAAACTCTTGCGTCGAGAAAATAATTAAATATTGAAACATACCAGAGAAGCATGTAATTTAAATATGTCTTTGATTATGTGTTTACCTGAAAAACGGCAAAAACTCTACTGGGTGACTAAAGCATTTATCGTTTAACCATAGCACTCCTATGTGTGGGGAGGGGGAAAGGGGTGGCTCATCGAGCCCACAGGTCACAAAAATTGAAATTAGGACTATTTTTCGTGGGTGAAAAATTCTGAAAAAATTATTTGTTGTCGTTTATACATTATAGTTCAATATCCCGAACGTTCTGCTGCTATATAAAAAAAATAACAATGGATAGAAAAAAAAACACTCACGCGAGCGGACCCGAACGGTCCTCTTATCTCCAAAGAATAACAAATAATCTCAGAACTAAAGATTAAATATAATAATATATCGAAACCCAAATAAAAATGCTATAAATGTAAAAATCATGTATGCAAAAATTATTCCATAAATGTTGTATACAGTCATTCATGTTTGTCATCTGAAGAATCGAG
Organism: Lasioglossum oenotherae; assembly: GCA_028455765.1. NCBI lineage: Eukaryota > Metazoa > Arthropoda > Insecta > Hymenoptera > Halictidae > Lasioglossum > Lasioglossum oenotherae. The sequence continues at coordinate 413,053 of CM052283.1, read as the reverse complement.
TTCAGAGTAGTATTCAAGTATACATTATCTTATATGTATGATTCTCTATTGCATACATATACATCTAAATACAATATAGGATGTTCATGAAGTATCACACACTTAAATATTACCAACCATTTTACTCCTTTTATATTTACTCCCATTGTTGATATTTCGGATCACAAAATATAACAATTGTGAAGACGCAACTATACGCTGTGTGTTCGAAGTGTTTTCCGATTATCCTTTCGTCAACGCTTATTTTTTTGTAAACTCCGGCGACGATAGAAAGTTCGCGAGCATTTTTGTTTCCAGCTACCAGATATGTTTCTCTGCGATCGAAGACAATACAGTGCACGATCACATGTTAGCAGAATCTTACTCGTAATGTTTCTATTTCCGTATATTTTATTCAACTCGAAGGTTATAACTCCGGCGAATCTTCCCTCGTCTCTCGACAGACCTATAATCAGCGCGGTATATTATTTTCAATACTCATGCAGATCATGCATGCGCGAGCTGCTGTCGCGGGCTATTCTGTTCCCATGGTTTTCGAGAAACTTTTTTTTAGTCCACATATTGGAGCGAGTCCTTGAGGTTCTATCGGAGTGCGAAGGCTGACGAACGCAAACTTTCGAAAGTAAGGGCTAGTTAAAAAATAAGATATATTAGAAAAAAATATAAAATACAAGTAAACGTTAATGCTTGAAAATGGCGTCGCCCAGTACGGTTAGTAAATCAGTAAAAGTTGGCCTTCATTTCGCTGGTGTTTGGCCCGGGACACCGCTGCCAAATGTGCACAAAGTTTTCTGGATATTCTTCATGGCTATATTACAAACTTATCAATACGGATACATAATTACACGCTATAAAACTGAAAGTCTTATGATACTAATTGAAAGCGTGAGTCTCGCTATGCCGTTCACTTTAACGTGCATTAAATTAATCGTCTTTTGGATGAACCAGGGGTAAGCTTCCCAATAGGGATAACATTTAATGTGCATGAAATTGCCTGTTTTCTTTGCGAGGTATTGTATTTTCGGAGGTAATAAAGAAACATCAAATCTGTGCCCTTTTGCGAGAAATTGTGCCTGTGACAGTGATAAAAATTACATAAAATCTTGTTTTTTAATAACACCAATTCTACCGCGTTTTTATGTATATCAATTTCGACCTATTTTTTTATACAGAGTCACCTCCTTTTCGATTGTACCACTAGTTACCAATCATCTTATATATTCTAAGACAGATTAATTGAACTCAGTGAATTTTTATTTAAAAGATGTCTCTCGGCACATATGGTAGAAGTAGTGTGAATCCACGTACATCTCGTTTCAAGTATCTCTAAGCATGACTCTCAGGAGCCTCGGAGACTGATAACGTTCGCTCTCGATGCCTCGCAGTGTGCTGCGCGATATTTTGTCAACAATGGATGAAGACTGCGAGAAATACGCCGCGATCGATACGAATAATTTGATATCAAAAACGTCGGTGCTTTCGTTTCGTTTAACGAGCGCGATCGCTTTTTCGTACCTGGCCTCCGTTGCTTTTTACATGGCCGGCACGGTGGCGTATCAACATGGTAGTAATTCGACGACGCGAGAGCTCCTTATCAAAATGGATCTGCCGTTCGACACGAACGAGTCGCCGGTTCACGAGCTCGTGGTAACCGCACAGTTCCTCCATCTGGCAACATCTGCGTTTACCTTCGGCACTTTCAGCAGTCTCCTTTTGATGGTGGTGAGTCTAATTAAACGATTGCTTGCGTGTAATCCTCACAACTGTTTCCATTCAAGTCGGATTCCTTGATATGATCCCTTGCGAGGAACCTGTTGATTAACCAGTTTTCTTTTCACTCTATCTATTATTTGCAAGAATAAATACAGAATGGAACTACTCATTTATTTTTCACCCTTTTGAGTTTACAGATAAAATTCGATTATTTTGCCTTGCTGCTCACTCGTACATTTCTTTGCAAGTAATTCCCAGAAATTACGTTTTATTAATTTCAAACAGAGAGTTTATAGAAAGTATAGAAATAATTTCCTGAGAATTGTTCGATCGAAGTTCTTTATTGCTGCGTCTATTGCTGTGCTAATGTGCAAACGACCTTAGACACCATTTCGTGTCCAACATTGTGCGATTACTTTGCAATATTATATTTTATTTTGTTACTTAAATTTCAGCCTAGAAACTAAAATCTTTTTTGCAAACAGAAACATTTCCCATACTACCACACAAATAGAACAGATAATTAGGTTGTCTGTTTGTTTATTTAATGTCCAGTTTAAACATTATTTTTCAGACCCTTCACGTAGGCTGTCACGTCGATATACTGTGCATCAGAGTGTTGGATCCGTCTTTGACAGACAAGGAGCAAGTGCGATTCTTTATCAGCAGACAGCAAGAAATCATTATATTCGTGGAGAAAATTGAGAAATTGTTCACGTACATCGCTCTTAGCCAGTTGCTATCGAATACTTTCATTACGTGTTGCGTGGGTTATCTTATTGTAATTGTAAGTAAAGTTTCTGTGTGCATAATACTAGCTGAAGTAAAGGAAATAAGTTATTGTAAGGAATATCGAAATAGCGAACGTCGAGAGCGGATAGCGTGCGGCTCGACAGCGCGACGCGTACCCTTCCAGGGTCAATGTCGGTTCAAATTGTCTCAGGAACCTCCCGTTTCCGGGATGTGCAGGAATTTTGGGACACCCTGTAGTTAATAGAATAATTTCCTACATTATAATCTCGCCTTTTTATAATAAATGTTTGTTCTTGACCCTTGCTGCCTTCTACTGTTGCACCCACCTAATTTTTGCAGTTTATGTATGTATGTATGAGTAACACGTAATATGAAAATCATTTCTTGTTCCAGTCATTGAGGGCGGAGAACGGACTTATCATGGTAATGAAATGTATTCTATTCTACTATGTAATGTGCTTAGAAGCGTTCATCTATTGCTTCGTTGGAGAATTCCTCGACATTAAGGTCATTGTATGAAACTAATTGCATAGTGCATATTGTAAACAATGCATATATTATAGGTGGAGTAGAGTACAGAAATGCTAAATTTCGCAGTAGTTAAATTAAAAGTAATTTAAAATTTAGAAAATGTTTGAAGTTAGTCGAGTCGGTCGAGTTAGTCAGCTCAGTATAGGTCTAAACGAGAGTAGTCTGCTTTTTCATGCCATGTTGTCCTTTATTAACTGTTGCACTTGAGCCTCTCTTCTTTCCTTACGCTTTACTATATGCAAATATGCTTCGAATAAAGCAAATATATTTCGTTAGCATTTTTATACGCACATAAAATATACACTACTGTGCAAAAGAAAGAAGCACCCAGCACAATTATAGAATATAATGAGAAACAATATCTTTATGTAGAAAGTGTGTATTGTAGAATGATTGATTTACCGCATTTAAAGTATTAGATAATCCGCAATAACACATATTCTCAGAACTATTCGATTAAATAGCGGAAATCCTTTTTCAAAACTTACTGTGTTCTTATTTGATTTTTTACTCTTTTCTATTAAATATGGCTGGATGCTTCTTTCTTTTGCACAGCCTTCTGTATCTTACCTCTACTCAACAATATGTTTGCTGGAAGTTAGTAGTATTTATACATTAATGCCGATCAGATGTCAATTTAGCAATGTGTCACTTCTGCACGAATGTATCTTCCGTTCATGTGCGTTAACATCAGGGCACATTTTCCAAATATTACACGGTTCAGTGTGTAATTCCTATCCATACGTTGTTACTGAATATTCTCTGCACTTCCAGAGCAAAATGATCGCTGCAACAGCATTCGATATACCATGGTACAACTTACACCCGGATGTCAGTCGACAATTAGTGTTGTTGATATTAAGAGCTCAGAAGGGACTGCCACTAACGTTCGGAAAGTTTTCGATTATGAATCTGGAGAGCTTCACCGGTGTAAGATTATTCTATCTTTTACGCACGATCGTGTCTGCTGTCCTCAGCAAATAGTTTATTCTTCTGTAAATAAATATGTAAACGTCCCAATCAATCTCATATTCTTATATTTGTAGATCATGAAGGCTTCAGCATCTTACATGTCGGTGCTTCTTGCGATGTCGTGAAATAGCAACCTCGCACATGTTGTACACACAGCACGCAATAAATTAAATATTTAAGTTAAATCGACATGTTATCTGAAATGAAATAGACGTATATAATTCCGTAACGTGTATTTGTTTTTCCGAGGGTAAGTGTACCGATATTATTTCATGGGCTGTTAAACTGAACAGTATACAAATTTTCACAGCCAACAATTTTACAAGCTTCCTTGTCGATCATTAAAAAAACTTAAACCACAGTAACATTTGAAAATTCGACTCGCACTGTGTATCAGATGATATCAAAACGATCTCTGTTTTTCCATTGAAATCCATGTTTTTTTAATAAAATTGTTTTCAAACTCGGTTCTATCTGAAGGGAATGATACTAATCCATTTTTCTTGGTCTTCAGCGATGTTACGATTTCATAGGCCTTCGAAGAAATCATTATTCCTTGCAGAAGTTTTTTCTCGACGCTCGAGACACAACTTGAATGCGACATCCGACCAAATCAATTTAAAATGATGTTCCCAGTCGTGCCACTCGGCTCCTGCATTTTTTACGAAAAACGTTCGTCGATGCAGGAAAGTTACAACTTCAGCTTCAGCGAATCTTCCCCTATTTTTGTTGGTTCTTGGCATGCTCGTAATCAGTGTGGTATTATTTGAAATATTTATGCGGATCATGCGAATGTGCAACGAATGCGAGGGCTTTACTTTGAGGAAGCTTCAATCATAGAAAGTTGGTTGTGAGATATTGATCTACGCAACGTTGTCACAGTATAATGGACCTTGCGGGATCAACAAAAAAAGGAATCTAGTGAAATTTAAAGATTATAATATCGAATTTTTAAAAGATGTTTCGAAGCACAGTGAGTCAGCCTGTTAAGTATGGACTTTATTTCGTTGGGATTTGGCCCGGCACACCGTTTCCGGGTTTGCACAAATTTTGTTGGGTGTTGTCTACGACTCTATGCCAAATTTATCAGTACAAGTATGTGATCGCGCATTTCAACACCGACGGACTCGCGGATATGGCCAACTGTTTGTGTTTTGCTCTGCCGTACACTATGACGATTGTTAAATTAATTATTGTTTGGACGAACCACGGGTAAGTCAAATGATTCTAGTTACTGCGGATGAAAATGTTCGATGAAGTATTGTCGAAAAAAGAATAAAAACATCTTATGAAGTATGCGATATTTGGTAACATAAATTATTCTGTTGTTAAAACATTTGGAAAAAAAGAGGTTTCTGCAATGACGGTATCCTTGCTCCTTGAAACATTCATAACTAGACTACGGATCTTTATGTAAAATAAAAATTGCTTGTACCAATTGCAAGTGACTGGAGTCACATAAACAGTTAATTCTAATAGTTTTAACAAGCTGAGAAAAATGGTACTTTTAAACCATTGTAACCTTTCTACTGTTTTAAATTGCATCCACTCATTTTTGACATAATTGCATAAAATCCGCAGTATATCCATAACTTCGTTAACCTTCTCTCTCTGTACTACTACTCTAATGTTAACTGTGTACAGGGGGGTCATTGGACCCCATACATTTTTGGAGCAAAATGAAAGAAAAAATTTGTCTACATAAGTATACAATATTTAAAAAATTTGGAACGCATCATAGACAGCATTCCTATCTATTATCCTACCTGTTGTTGATCGTGGCCCGCGCCATCGCGACTTAGCTCATAGGACAAGGAGTTAAAGAAATGCAAACACAAAAGGGTCATTCCATGGCAAATCAATCACTTTTTGCAGGCACTATCGTCGATTTTGTTCTAAATGAAATATATTGTAGTCCATGTGAAATTAGGGGGGGGGGGTTAAGTCATCATTTTGCCAGTTTCGAATTTTTTTAGAAATGGAAGGCCTTCAAATTTTTCAATTTTTGCCCATTTCGGCGAAAACGGGCCTCGCCTACGAATTTTTATCTTGGGAACTGTTCGTCCGATTGAGTTACATTTTTTCTGTTTTATTCGGAAAGGATTGGGCTATTACAAAATAAATTTTTCAACCTCGAAAATCAACTTTATAATGTAGAAAAATTTAAACAAATTCTATTTTTACGTTTTTTTCGATGACGGGCCGGAGTGATTTAAATTTTGAAGAAATATGGTTATATTCCTTGAAGTTTCCCCTTTGAAGGCCTGCCATTTCTAATAAAATTCGAAACCGGCAAAATTATGACTTCAACCCCCCCCCCCTAATTTCATATGGACTACAACATATTTCATTTAGAACAAAATCGACGATGGTGCCTGCAAAAAGTGATCGATTTGGCATGGAATAGATTTTCTCCAAATAGAACAAATTTCTAGGTTTTCGGTTCCACTAATTTTGGAAGTGGTACTTGTTTGGTAGAAGCAATTGTTCACGATAGAACCATTAGACTAATCGGTACCATCCGCTTCTGCCGTTAAGTATCAATGTAATTCTCAGTTGAAGACTGTGGTTTTAATAATGATATCTCGTAGTGTGCTATGCGAAATTTTGTCAACCATGGAGAAAGATTGTGTGAAGTATGCCGTTGTCGATGCAAATAATCTGATATCGAAAACAGCGGACATTTCGTATCGTTTAACCAACACACTCGGTTTCTTCTATCTGGCTGCTGTGATTTGCCACGCGGTTATCATTCTCGCAATTCCACGATCCAACAATTCCATGGATGAAAAGCTTGTTTTGGCCATGGATTTGCCGTTCGACACTAGCGAATCTCCGACTTATGAGATCGTGATCGCCGCGCAAGTTATTCATCTGTCGTCCACTGCATACACGTTTGGGCTATTCAGTGCTTTGCTCTTAATGATGGTAAGCTTACGACGTGATGTTAAGATGGTCAGATGGTCGTTTCATAATGATCTTAATTTTTCAAGTATTTCACGCACAGATTCTCTCGAAAAAATTATAGAACTTTTTAGTAGGTTCTATTTAACACATACATTCTGTCAAGAAAGTACCGGGAATCGATCATTTAAAAAGCCCGCTTAAAGGAATTGTTGCAATTCTTTTTGTCGCTAAGTTGGCACAACTGTCCTCTATACTCGCGCGGAGTTTGAGCGTCACTTGTCATTTAGTTTGTTTACAGTGCGCCATTTTGTCAGTTCATCTCAAGTATGTTTTGCGATTTTTGCGAATTTTGGAAAGAAAATTTGTGGAAAGAAAACTCATGGATTTTGCACCACGATAACGCTCCATCTCACAAGGCTATCATTGTGAACGAATTTCTGGCCAAAAACTCAACAAATCTTATCGAGCAGCCACCGTATTCCGTGATATGGCTCCGGCCGACTTTCTTCTTTTTCCAAAATTCGAATTACCGCTTCGAGGCATCCGTTTTCAGTCGATAGATGACATAAAAGAGAATTCGCGGCGAGTACTGAAGTTGATTCCAAAAAATGCGTTTAAAAGATGTTTTGATGATTGGGTTATTCGTTGGCATAAGTGTATTATTTCGAAAGGGGCCTACTTTGCAGGCGATACCATAAATTTGGGTGAATAATACATATTTTGTGTTTCATTGACCAATTCCCGGTACTTTTTTGACAGAATGTAGACCAAGTCTATCTTTTTCTCAACATGACATCGCTACTTTTAGATACTCCACGTAGGGTGTGTAATTGATATATTGTGCGATGTCCTGGCACACGTGTCTGCTGAAGAGACGGGACAATTACGATTCGTCGCTGCCGAACATCAGCAAGTTATCCTCTTTACAGAGAAGATAGAACAGCTCTTTACGTACATATCCTTCTCCCAACTTCTGTCGGACACTCTGGTCACATGCTGCCTAGGATTTCTTGCTATCTCAGTGAGTGACGACGATCTTGTAATTTATGTACAATGTACACGCTGTGATATTGAAGGCCTGGCCAACGCGCGGCCCGCGGACCGCATGTGGCCCGCCATGTTAAATTGAACGGCGCGCCAGGCGATTTTATATTTTGTTATCTTTAAAATGCAAATTAGTTACTTTTAGTGCACGGCAGTTCCGCCGTTAATCCACGCGAATTTTTTCCAGAACCTAATAGGATCCAATAGTTAAACTTTAACGACACCGCGAGGAAACTCATTTTACAGGATTGTCCTAAAGGCCTCGGACAAACAGTTCCAGTAGAACTAACAATGAACTCCCCGTTAATCTTTCCGTACATATATACGTGTATATGTATACTACCCCCCCCCCGAAGTATTTCAACGAGTACCGGGGACGGCTTGTACATACATATGTGCACGCGATACATGTCTACATAAGAACGATTTTGTATTTCAGGCATTAGAAACAGAAAACGGACTTCCCCTGCTGTTCAAATTTTTCTCTGCCTACGCTGCCGTTTGCATGGAAATATTCATTTACTGCTTTGCTGGAGAGTACCTCAAAACTAAAGTAATTCAATTTCATAAATTAAAGTTGGCGCAAAAGTGATGGCCGAATTCTTTTTCATCGTGTTTTACAGATGATTTTTTGGCTGTGTTTCCGTTTACGTCCAACGTCAGAATTGAATGAGATTTTGGGAATAGGTTCTTTTTTGACACTGAAATGGTAAAAATTTTTTTTACGAGTCGCCAAAAATCCTTCTGACAATCGTCATTTTAGTCAAAAAAGAACCTATTTCCAAGATTTGATTTCTGACGTGTTGGACGTAAACGGAAACTTCGCCGATTTTTCTGATAAATCTTATACCGATACCGTTTGTTGTATATCACTTTGACAATTATGTTCGAATTGGTCATTGTTCTCGCGCTAACTTAAACCTCAATTTTTCAACCAGTAGAAAACAAATGTTCCTCAAATTTTATTTGAAAAGACATAGGTACATTGTTTTGAAAGAAATAAAGACGAACTTGCTACCTATTCGTTAATGTTTCTTTAATACTATATTTTCGTTTGTTTATCAGAGTCAGATGATCGTCGACGCAGCATACCAAATAGCATGGTACGAGCTACAACCTAATATCAGTCGGCAATTAATACTTTTGATCTTAAAATGTCAAAGAGGATTGCCACTAACATTTGGAAAATTTTCAACCGTTAGTTTGGATAGCTTCACCAATGTAAGTTCTTCGCAATTTATTCACAACAACATCAGTACATTTAATAAAGCGATAAAATGTGTAACATTTGTAAAGTGACCAATTGTTCTTAACAATTTTCATTCTGTTTTCTATGTTCCGTAGTTCATGAAAACGTCGGCGTCATACATGTCAGTCCTACTTGCGATGTCTTAACAGTTATACGTCACATATTTTCCATACGTAGTGTACGATAACTTAGAATCTAGAAAAAAATTAGCACATCCAGATAGAACATTTAGAATACTATAATCCACAAGACCTGATGTGCACTTTTAGAGTACCGTTAATTGGAAATAAATACTATTCATCAAATATTGCAACTGTATCTTCGAAATGATTTAACCAGATGTCAGATTTTGATTTCGGAATTGTTGGAATTATGGGGCTATTCTCATAGGAAACCATTGAGCACATTCCTTTAATCTTTAATATTATGATTAAAATATCGCACCATGACACAGAGGTCCCAAATCGCGAAAACCCGACCAAAACCTCTAAACGTACTTGAATGCACCCAAAAATTCGCACTCGGGAGTTTTCGGGGTCGCTGATTACGAATATGAAGTTTAAATTCCAAAAAACAAAATGGCAGATCCAATATGGCGGACATATACATTAAAAAATGGTTAGGTCTGCATGGAAAATAATCTCTTCGGGGTCTTTGGGATCACTGATTACGAATATGAACTCGAAAATTTGAAAAACAAAATGACCGATTAAAATTTAGACAACAATTCGCATTAAACGTGTTTTGAGAGATTGATAGCTAAAAATGTATATAATTGACAAACAAAATTGCACTTTGTATTTCAAGAATTAGTATAATTGTAAATTATGTACATAAGATTTAATCATCCGAATCGTTTTTCATTACTAAAAGTTGTAAAATCGCATTTTCAAATCCATAGAAAAGAAATAAAGTTTACCCTCGTATGAGCAAACAGGAGACTATTGGAGGTTGGTTTTTATAAATTTTAAAAGATAAATTAGCAACACGTCAGAAAAGGAATCATTGAATGAGGAACGATTGAAGTAGTTTAGTCGTCAATCGTTGATTAAATTTTTGCCCAACTCTGCAGAGAAGAAACCGATGTTTCAGCTCCTCTTTAACCTTTGCGACAGTTCATAGACCTCCGAACACACAGATTTTAATTTCCAGAAGTTTTTCTCTTCGCATTCGAGACTTCAATGCAACAAACCTGACCGCATCAATTTAACGCGATGCAGCCTGTCGTCTCTCCGTTTCTGAATTTTTCATGGAAATCGTTCGTCAGTGCGGTGAACCAGAAACTACAACTTCAACAAATCCCCCCTGGTCTGATGCAAACCCGTAATCATTGCGGCTTTATTTCGAATATTCATGAAGGTCATGCGTGTGCGCATCAAATGGCAGAAGCGTGGCATCCGCATGCTCTTTTCCACATTACATATTTTGAATATAGTTCCCAGTCTACCGTAAGAAGTTGAAGAAGCATTACCGTGCGTGCCCCTGACAGATGTTCGATCATAATGGACTTTGTGGAATCGAAGAGAAGTGAAATTTAAGAACGAGGATATATTAATTCAAAGTGAAATGAAATTTCGAAGTACAGTTAGCCAATCGATCAAGTATGGACTTAATATCGTTGGTGCCTGGCCTGGTACATCGTTTCCAGGTTTTCGTAAATTCCTTTGGATCCTGTTCACAGTTATACCTCTACTTTATCAGTATATGTACGTGATCAGGCATTTCTATTCTGAAAAGCTCCCACAATTGTTTAGCTGTCTCGCTGTACTTTTCTCATACATTTTACTGTTTGTGAAATTAATTGTCGTGTCGGTGAATCATGGGTAAGTTGTTCCATAGTGGATATTGTTTATTACATTTCGACTAAGCCTTACTAGTTTTGCGATTCACCAATTCATATTTCTTATAAATGCATAAAATTTTAGTATTTTGTCACTCTTGCGTTTGTGTACGCTCGAAATTTCTCGTACTATTTCTTGTTGCGTTTGACTTACGTTCAGTTCGCGAATAAGACCATCGTCTCATTAATATTAACTTATATGGTTAGTTTCTTCAGATACTTCCTATGTAAAAGCAGTCATTTCTGTTTCATCCTGGACGACTGGTAGCTTTAATAACGATATCTCACAGTGTGCTAAGCGACATTTTAACGTCTGTGGAGGAGGACTGTGTAAAATATTCCGCTGCCGATACACAGAGCTTGGTATCGAAAGCAGCGGAACTTTCGGAAGTTATTACGAGGACAGTTGTCATTCTGTATGCGGGAACCACTGGTTTTTACGTAGTTAGTACTGTTGCACCTCCACAATTGAACGACTCCATACCTCGACGTCTTGTTATGAACATGGATTTGCCTTTCGACACCGACCAATCGCCAAATTATGAGCTCGTGGTGACTCTACAAGCTATCAGCATTATGGCGACGTCGTATGTGTATAGTATTTTTACTGCTCTTCTTTTAATGCTGGTAAGTGTAATTCTGTAGAAGATCACTTTTAGACATCAATTATGAGAGAACTACACTCCTCAAAAGAATTAAGGGATCACTTGTGCGAACCCGAAAAATTGCTCCCACTTTACGTGATCATAACTCCGTCAAAAATTGCCGTATCGATATCGTTAAACAATCGCTTGAAAGCCTGAAACTAGAGGTTTCAGGCTTTCAAACCATTGTTTAACGATATCGATACGGCAATTTTTGACGGAGTTATGATCACGTAAAGTGGGAGCAATTTTTCGGGTTCGCACAAGTGATCCCTTAATTCTTTTGAGGAGTGTATGTTATTATCATTACGGATTTTTGGTTGTTTTTAGCCAATTTATTGGGACCGCCTATGGTATTGCTGCTAGTAGATTTTTAGAAATACATAGATTTTCAAATATTTTTTCTGTGGCTGCTTTAGATACTTCATATGGGATGTCACATTGACATATTATGCCAAGTAATGACAAAAATTAGATCTTCTAAAGACAAGAAACATTTTCGGTTCGTTGCTGTGAGACATCAAGAACTCATCCTATTTTCAGAGCGAATTGAGCAACTCTTTACATTCATATCCTTGGCTCAACTTATATCGAACACTATAGTTTCATGCTGTCTAGGATATCTTGTTATAATAGTAAGTAACGTTATTTTCGTGGTTTGCGTGTGCCCAGTCAGCAGTTATCGTGTATATCGAATCAATTGAACCATGCATAATTAATAGTTCCCCGAAGACGAAAATGTTTTATTTTGTATAGGCATCTTAAAACTTGTATATCTATACCATATTTTATCTAACAAGACATTTTCGAATTGTAGGGGGTGCAAGAAGGAAGTGATCTTCCAGAACTGTTAAAGTTTGGTGTTTGCTACGTTGCGATTTGCATAGAAATATTCATATGTTGCTTCGCTGGAGAATACCTCAATGTTAAGGTAAGTTGTTCAGAAAGTTTAAATAAAAAATCTAGGAAAAAATAAGAACAGATTCGGAATCAGCGAAAAAAAACTCCATACGAACCACCTGGTGGATCAAATTTGGTGTTGGACAGTGTTATTAAAGTTTATTTGTTTTCTAGAACAACATGATTGTTGAAGCAGCATACGAAATATCTTGGTACAACATGCAGCCTTCAATGAGTCGACAAGTTATACTCTTACTTTTAAGATCACAGAAAGGAATCCAATTGACTTTCGGAAAATTTTCCGCCTTGAGTTTGGACACCTTCACCTGGGTAAGGTTTCTCAATTTCATCTATGTCAGTATAGTTCGTGAATTGCGAATAATTTCTTGATTTCTGAAGCACTTCTGTGTTCGTAGATTATGAAAGCGTCAGCGTCTTACATGTCAGTATTTCTTGCGATATCTTAACTGCGCAACACTGAAATAATGAAAACAAGGGAATTTGCAATTCTAAAATAATACCTTTAGAATACAGAACACATAAGTACTTAGGTGAGTCGAAGTGGAAACCTAAAAATTCAGAGACAGCGTGATAAATTATAAATGTGTAACGTGAACTTATATCACTTTTTCAGATCACCTGTTCGTTACAGGCGCGTGCTTCACATACAAAGGTGCTTTATCAAATGTTAATGTATCGAAATCTAATGTTGAAATATAACGTTTGAAAATCCAACTTATATTACACGTTGTAGCAATGTGAACTTCTTTCTTGCCAACATCTCTCTTCGGAACGAAACCATTTTCTGTCTGCGTACTTCGACAGGAGAATGAAATCGACATCTATACTTTCCTTGAAACTATAATGACGCTACAATTTCATAGGAGGTCGAAAACAAGATTTATGTATATGGCTACAATGTTTTTCTTGGTATCGGAAACTTCAATTCGACTTCTGGCCTTATCAATTTAACATGATCTTGCCTACCGTGCGTCGGTGCCTGCATTTTTTATGAAAATCGCTGATCAATGCAGGCAAGCAGAAACTTCAACAAATTCTTCCTTCGTATTTTTCTGTTCTAGGGAAACCCGTAATCATTTATTACTTAGAATATTCATGCAGATCATGCGTGCGCGCATCAACCCGAAGATTGCAACCTTCTATCCGAACATTAAAGTTTTCAGTCTGTCGTTCGAAGTTCAGGAAGCACTACCGATCGTGCTCTTGATAAACGCGAAGATCATAATGGCCTTCTCGGAATAAGGCAAAGGTGGAATAATTTCAGAAATAAAAACCAGAAAAGTCAATCCTCTGCGAAATGACGTTCCCTAGTACAGTTAGCCAATCCATCAAGTATGGTCTCCATATCGTTGGTGCTTTGCCGACTGCAAAATTGCCGGTTTACAATAAATTCTTTTGGATGACGTGTACGGCTATATCCCTATTTTACCAGTACATGTACGTGGTCACACACTTCTATTCCGAAGGGCTCCCACAACTGTTCGACTGTTTCACTTTGATCTTTACGTATTTTTTGCTGTTTGTTAAATTCACTGTTGTATCGTTCAACCGTGGGTAAGTTGTGCCGCAGTGGGAATTGTTTATTGCTGCGGATGTTTGTGCGAAGCGAAAATATTCCAAGTCGATTGCAAGCGACGGAGATTAGATAGAAATGAAATTTTTCTTAATTTTAAATTTTTCTGAAACCTTCACAGTTTTGTACTTCAATTCTCATTTTGGCTATAAATGCATAATACATTCTGTCAAAAAAGTACCGGGAATTGGTCAATGAAACACAAAATATGTATTATTCACCCAAATTTATGGTATCGCCTTCAAAGTAGGCCCCTTTCGAAATAATACACTTATGCCAACGAATAACCCAATCATCAAAACATCTTTTAAACGCATTTTTTGGAATCAACTTCAGTACTCGCCGCGAATTCTCTTTTATGTCATCTATCGACTGAAAACGGGTGCCTCGAAGTGGTAATTTGAATTTTGGAAAAAGAATTTTACATATCTACAAGCAGTCGTTTCTGATTGAAACCAATGGGACAGTTGGTTTCATCGTAGACGACTGGTGGCTTTAATAACGAGGTCTCGCAGTGTGTTACGCGACGTTATAACATCTATGGAGGAAGATTGTGTTAAATATTCTGTCGACGACTCAAAGAATCTGATATCGAATGCAGCGGACCTTTCGCAAAGTGTATCGAGAACAATTATTATCGCCTACGTGGGGTCCGCAGGTTTTTATGCAGTTACCACTCTAGCAGCTCCACATTCGAACGATACCATACCTCGTCGTCTTCTTTTGAACATGGACTTGCCTTTCAACACCGTTGAATCGCCTAATTACGAACTGGTGGTGATGCTACAAGTTATTAGCATATTGATGACCTCGTACGCGTACAGCGTTTTCAGTGCTCTTCTTTTGATGATGGTAAGTTATCTTCAGATTCTAATTCGAAAAAAGAAACTGTGTTAACATTACCACAGATTTTGTGCCGCGCTCAACCAATCGTTTTATACAGTGAGCGAAATTCGTTTAAACGCACCTACAAAAATAAGGATTTTGGGGATAAAGGTTCAAAATTTTAATAAGAAACATTTAACAAATAACTTTTACCAAAACATTTATGTAAGAATTTCTACAAACAAAATCATATTTTAAGTGCGGAATTGTGTGTTTAAACCAGTATCGCTCATTGTATGTCATGTTATCGCTAGTTTAGTATCATAGTCCTATATCATGAATAGATTGTCGATCTATACGCAAAATAAATAATTTTGTGCAGACGCTGCAATGTCTTTCTTCCCGTAACGCTAAACCTGCCATAGTTAAATGAACTGTTTTATATTTTATACTTATTGGAATTATGAAAATTCATTTCTGGAAAATAATGGAATAAATTCTCTTGTCCAAGCATTTATTGTATTGGAAATTATAGACAATCTCCGTCTTGTAGTTGCCATTCTTATAAGGCTATATTTACCAGTACCTTTAATACTTGGTAGATTTAGTGTTAATAATTTGAGTAGGTCGAAAGATGTTTCAAATTACAGCCCCTATTTTTGTTAAAAGTGCATGAAATCCACAGTCTAATTATGAAATCTTTTTCTATAGTGCGAATCTTTTAACGACTCTACTTTAGACAAAATAATCCCGATTATATATCAATCGTAAATGTTAAATATTTAATTCAATGATGCTTTCGGCGCTACCGTCTTGATCACTTAGTAAATCTAGCAATTTTGCAATAAACTTTAGATAGTTCACATGGGATGTCACATCGATATACTATGTCTTGCAATGTCGAAAATTGCAACTTCTAAAGACGAGAAACAATTCCGGTTCGTTGCTGCGAGACATCAAGAACTTATCACGTTCTCGGAGCGGATTGAAGAACTCTTCACGTTCATATCTTTCGGGCAACTTATATCGAACACCATATGCTCTTGCTGTCTAGGATATCTTGTTGTAGTAGTAAGTAATGTTTCCTACAGTATTGCTGTGTATTATGGCTATACTTTGAGTTCGTGAATTTGAGATTGACGACTAAATTTCTACTTCAATCGCTACGTTAATCGCAATTAACGATTAATCTCCTCGTTTAGTCGTTAATTGCGGTTATCGATTAAATTTCTACTTTAGTTGTTAATTGCGATTAACGATTATTAATCGTCATTCCGATAATTGATTAATGATTAACTGCTGAAATCTCTAAATGAAATACGTAATCAGAACTGTACGAATACTGAAAAAAATGTAAACTGAGTTTAGGTGTATTGTCATTTGGTCTATAACACAACTATAACCTAATCAACGATTGACGATTAAATCAATCGATTGAATCAATCGCCGATTTTTCGATGATTTCTTTTTTTAATCGTACTCATTAATCAATCAATCATGATTAAAATTTTAATCGATTAATGCCCAACTCTGTGAGGGAGCTTGTACATGCAGCTGCAAAATGATTTATCTGAAAATACATTTTTGTTTCAGACAATACAGGAAGGAGGTAAATTTTCGCAACAGATTAAGTTTATTGTTTGCTATCTTGCAATTTGTGTAGAAATATTCACATGTTGCTTCGCTGGAGAATACCTCAACGTTAAGGTAAATTTTTTGGAATAGCGTAAAAAATGGCTGTATAAATGTATTCATCCAAATTAAATCTTCCTTGAGACGTATCCACCATTGCATTTCAATTACAAGTTTCTACAACCCGAATTTCCATTGGGTTGAAAAATATGAACACATTATATGAACAAGATTATATTTTACGAAAAATGTATTGCGACGTGTATGTCTAGTTCTTAATGTGTTTTTAGAAAGTGTTCCTTAAAAAGAAGCGCGTTCCATGCATCCGGCAATTAAAGTTCCTTTTGTTCTTTAGAACGACATGATTCTGGAAGCAGCATACGAAATGTCTTGGTACAACATGCAGCCTTCTATGAGTCGACAAGTAATACTGTTGCTTTTGAGATCTCAGAAAGGATTGCGTCTAACATTCGGTAAATTTTCTGATCTGAGCTTGGAGACCTTCACCTGGGTGAGGTTTTTACATTTTCACAATTATTTCTATGCAGACAAAAATTCACGAGATTCATGAAGTAACGTTAATTTTAAAAAATACTTCTTTTCGTCTGTTTACAAAAGATTATGAAAGCATCGGCGTCTTACATGTCAGTATTCCTCGCGATGTCTTGAGAGCAACACTTGGCAAGTTTTCCATCTGTAGCATATGGCAATCGACAAATTGCAAGGGATTTAGCAGTACTAAACAACACCCTTAGTATACCGCTGAACACATAAGTAGGTGAGTCCCATTAAAGTACAAAATCGAATGTTACTGTATCAAAATGAAAAGTTAAATATATTTGATAGTTCAAGTTACCATTGAAACTACTTTCTTGCCGGCGCTCATCTCTTCCGAATAAAATCATATGCTGTCTCTGTGTTCGGCGACAAAAATGAAACCGATATTTCAGCTATTCTCGAACCATAATAACGCTATTATGGGACGTGGAAAAAATCAATTTCATTTCCAGAAGTTTTCTCTCCGCGTCCAACACGACTTCAGACTAAATCAATTTAACATGATCCTGGCAGTCGTGCGTCGACTGCCTGCATTTTTCATGGAAATCGTTGGCCACTGTAGGAAAGGAAGGACCGCAACTTCAACAAATCCTCTCCCGTTTCCTCTTGTTCTCGGGGAAACCTGTAATCACCGCGACATTATTTAGAATATTCATGCAGATGATGATATGTGCGCGCATCAAACGGTCGGAGGACTGCTTTCGCGGGCTTCTCTTTTTACATAGTTCCCGAGGAAGTTTTCAGTCTGTCGCAGGAAGTTGTTGAAGAACTACCGAGCGTAGTTGAATGAAGTACTTACTGGTTGTGAAAGTGACAAAGGTTGGTTCATAATGGACTTTGAGGAATCAGTGGCCGGCGGAATCTAGAAAAGAAGGGAAACAAAGGCACGGATACATCAATTTCGTGTGAAATGACATCTCGAAACACAATTAGCCAAACTGTTAAATATGGGCTCCATTTCGTTGGTATTTGGCCGGGCACACCTTTGCCAGGTGTACGTAAAGTTTTTTGGGTGGTGTCTACTGTTCTTTGCCAAATTTATCAGTACAAATACATGATTACACACTTTAAGACTGAGGGCTTTATAGAGATGATCGATAGCTTGAGTATTGCTTTGACGTACAGTTTGATGATCGGTAAACTAATTGTTGCTTGGATCAATCATGGGTAAGAAAAGAAAGAAAAGACTTTTTATCTTAATCTATTCTTTATCTTAACCTATCTTTTTTATCTTTTTAAAAGACTTTTTATCTTAGTTTTTCGGTCCCCTGCGCACTCTTGAAGTTTTGCCATTTAAATTCAGAACACCCTGTATAACAAAAAACTATTTATGAACTATGACAAAATATTTTGATTTGAAGGAAATGAATAATGTTTGCGTTCAACAGCTTCTGCTTAAAATCCACCATAATGAATTAAGCTTGTTATCATGAGGCAATGGATTAATAATTTTGTTTGCTAGAGTGCTACGTCAAATTGTATCAACGATGGAGGATGATTGCACGAAGTATGCGGCGCTCGACAAGAATAATGTGATATCGAAAACGGCGGATCTTTCATTCCGTTTAACGAGCACAATTCCGGCGCTTTACATGATATCTGTGTGTTGTAACGCAGTCGGCAATCTCGCGATCCCACAATCGAACGATTCGAGTGTTCGGCAACTTCTTATAAACATGGATTTGCCGTTCGACACGAATCAATCGCCAACTTACGAGCTTGTAGTAGCTGCGCAGATTATTTACCAAGTCATATCTGCGTATACCTTCAGCATGTTTACTGCTTTACTTTTGATGACGGTAAGTGTGAACAATTGCGCTGCGATCTTGAGAAGGTCTTCTTCTGTGATAGCAAAATCTGTCTGCGAAAGAATCTGTTAAGGCCTCGTATATGTAGACTAGAACATTTCGACGAACGGCGATCGGAACGGATTTGTGCTATTTCCAGATTTTATTTGCGAACAACTAAGGGAGCTGCAGTGACGTATACTACACAAAGAAATACAGACAATGTTGGCTGTTTATTGAGTTGAAATGTTCAGCTCTGTATGAAGCATTTTAAGGACATCGGATTCGATATTAAATGAGTTGAATTTTTGGAGATGTTGTGACATTTCGACGAACATTTCGGCGAACATTTTGGCGAACATATCAACGAACATTTCGACGAACGGTGCCACGAACGCCGCGCCGCCGCGCGCATTTCGGCGCGCACGAACGCTTAACGGGTGGCACTTACAAATCTGTAGGGACGAGAATTTTTCTTGAGATCGGGACGGAATCCCGAGAATTTCGGAATCCCGAAAATTTTCGGGAATCCCGGATATTTTACGGGAATTCGGAATATTTTCGGGAATCTCGCACACCCCTGCAGAGATCCCGAAAAAATTCACGGGGAATCCGAACACCACCGGGATCCCGAATATTCTCGGGAAAAAGTCAGGATTTTTGGGATCCCGTCCCAACATGATACGAGGCTTCCCATTCCGTTCCCGGCATCGGGATTCGGGAATTCCCGGGGGTTCCCGCACACCTCTAGTATTTACATATCAAAAGGCGTGTGCGATTTTCACAACTTAGATGTGTGACCAACCTTGTTGTTTACGGAACGCGCTCTCGGAACTTAAACCTTCCGTTTTTATTCAGAATATGTATCGTAGAATCATAGAAAGACGAAAATTCATCATGTTGCAACAACTCCAAAAATTCAAGTCATTTAATCTCGAATCTGATGTCTTCAATGCTTCGTACAGACCTGAACATTTCACTTTGAAACTTTAATTCATTCAATAAACTGCCAACATTTTCTGTATTTCTTTGTGTAGTATACGCCGCTGTAGCTCCCATAGTTGCGATCGCCGTTCGTCGAAATGTTCGTCGAAATGCACGGTTCGCAGCGCTGTTCGTCGAAATGTTCTAGTCTGTACGAGGCCTTAGGATCACGAAGATATAAATGTTTGACAATCGCTGCTCTCATCATGTATAACTGATAGTCTAGCCATGAAACAGATTGTTTAAACATAATTATTACTTGTAGATACTTCACGCAGGATGTGTCATCGATATACTGTGCTACATAATAACGCATATATCTTGTCAGGACGAAAGACAGTTTCGATTCGTTGCGATGAGACATCAAGAAATCATTCTATTTACCCAGCGAGTTGAACGACTGTTTACGTATATAGCTCTTTGCCAACTTCTGTCGAACACTCTAATTATATGCTGTTTAGGATTCCTTTTCATCACAGTAATTAATACCGATTTCGTAATTTCCATGCACAAAGTTATATGTCGACAGATTAGACCAGGGCTGGCCAACACGTGGCTCGCGGGCCGCATGTAGCCCTCCACGTTAAATTGTGCGGCCAGCCGGGCGATTTTATGTTTCTATTAAAACTTTTGTTTCTCGTTGTATGTATACAAAAAATATTGAATAAATGAAAATTTGCATGTCATATTGTTATAATGCGCAAATGTGACGTATAACAATAAAGTTTTATTCATTTTGTATTTGCATTACATTTTTTAAAAGCATGTTTACTAAAGTGCGGCCCGTGGTTACGTTACGCGTCATCAAAGTGACCCGTGAAACCATTTGGGTTGGCCAGGCCTGGATTAGACCTTCATTCAAGTCATACGATTTTCCATTCAAACTGTCGGAAGCTGTAGTACACATATTTTTTCAATCAAATGTATAAACCTGTAGCTGGGACAATTTGCATGTGATTTTATACAAATAATTCCTGAAATGAACACGATTCTCTGTTTCAGGCGTTGCAGATTGAAAATGGACTTCCTTTGATTCTAAAGTCTTTTGTTTTCTATATTGTAATTTGTTTAGAAATATTCATGTATTGTTTCGCTGGGGAGTACCTCGATACTAAGGTAATTAAATTTCATAAAACAATCTAGTATAATATTAATTTATTCATATATATTGGAATTATTAGATGATTAAAAATATATCATTTTTATATACAACAATAATAAGAAATGTTACAAAATAGTGTGGCCGTAAAATTTTCAGTGTTAAAAATCATTCTATGGTGTTCAGTATTTAAGCAATATAGTATTTATAATTTAGTAAACATACACATGTCCTAAGCTCATTGCAGTGTAAATTAATAACATTTAATAATTGAGATTCTATGCTGCATATAGTTTTTTCAAGTAATTTTGGAAATTAATTTGGAACCTAATGCTATCATAAATAAATATAATAATTCCGTAATTATCGCAAAAGGGTCTGCGTACTCCGATTTGAATGAAATTTTAATATGATTTCGACATTTTGAACAACTAGTTTTAGAGATATTTGCAAAAAACTATCGCTAATACTGTAATGAATTTTTCACCTTCAACGTAAGCCTGTCCCGGCGCGGCGTTTGTTTACATTTTGACGCTGTGGAGATGAGAGAGAAAACATGGTCTCACTCTGGTCATACGTATATAGAGTGAGCTTTCAATTTTAAAAGACTACTTCTGGATTTTTGTAATTTCCAGTGTCGAAAATTTTCAATGTTGCACCGCCTGCGAGAAGATTGTATTGTATTTAAGCTCGCGTGTATATTCACGTCAATTAAATGGAAATTATTTCATACTTTTTAGTGCATTTTTTTAGTGCGTTTTTTCGAAGTCGGTTTAATTTTTTTTATAAATGTTTTTTATTTCACACTTTTTAGTGGAACAAGCAGAATTTGTGGAACAACGTAGGATGGATTTTCGGTCTTATTGGTTATTTGCAATAAAAACCGCAAAGAATGAAAAAATGCAAAATTTTTTTTCACGGGACCACCCCGGGGACATACTCTACAAGACATGTACACAGAAAAAAAAAAGCGAAAAAGAGGCATATACAAATCGAATTGAGTAACCTCCTTCTTTTTCGAAGTCGGTTAATGAAAAAGCTGAAGGGAAATATTTTCCGTCCCATAGCATAAGTCTACAGGAATTCTTCATCCTTGAAAGAAACTTTTTTATTGAATATCAAAATTTTCCTTTACCTTCCAGAGCAAGAGGATCGTCGATGCAATATGCGAAACGTCTTGGTACGACCTGCAGCCTACTACCAGTCGACGTTTAGTACTTTTAATACTAAAATCTCAGAAGGGATTGCCGCTGACTTTCGGAAAGTTTTCATCTCTCAGTTTGGAAAGTTTCGCAAATGTAAGGTTCTTTGCAAATAGTCGTGGTACCACTAGGAAAATTGTCTAAGTCAGTCGCAAGGCACTGGAACTAAAGAAAAATGGTATCATGATGTTAAATTCTTTTGATCTGTTTAGTGTTTTATATTTCATTAATTCATTTGTGTTCTATATACATGAAAACCGCCGTCTCATCACATGGATAAAACGTACGTAGCTTTACAATTAGCTTTAGTAATTTTGATTTTGATTTTCGCAGGTTATGAAAGCTTCAGCGTCTTACATGTCCGTACTTCTTGCGATGTCCTGAAAATTGCAACACGTGTGCTATCTATTCATAGCGTGGTGTTAGAATTTAGAAGAGAATTAGCTTGTCATGATAAATAAAATATTTGTACATTTATACTTTTCTTCTATTATTTTTTGAAGTCAAACTTCTTTGCTGAGGGGGCTATAATTTTCTAGCGTCACGGAAGTGACGAAATTTCGCGAATAACATCGAATAGTTTGACAAGTAACATTTTCATAATTAATTTACTAACTTTAAAAACTTCATTAGTCAACTTTTAAGATTGTAGAATGAAATTTTTTTTGCAAAATGAAGCCTTGGCTACATTCCAATTCAGTTTTATGCAAGTTTGATGCTTAAATTGTTAGTTATTAACAAATTTTGGAGAAGTAGTATGTTATGTATGTCTGTCCTTGTCGCACAGATCGACCCTCCCTGTCTTACGCATTAGGGGAACTTCCGAAACCAGAGTTAATTCGTGAACATTTGCAATTGGATAACATAGAATCAACCTCCAGCTACTTTCACATGCAGCTTCTCATCGGATTTTGTTCCGACTGAAAGATTTATAAACAATTATCCAAACCCTCGTTCTAAATTAACCTGAAAAATTTTTACAAGTGTCAGGTAAGTAAAAAAACTTCTTGCAGTCTAGTAATGTTTAGAAATAAATTAAGATTCGAAATGGTAAATAATCCTAATGAAGCGACAACAAGATTGAATTGAATCAAGAAAATTGAATCAAGAAATATTTATATCATATTTTAGCTATCACAAGCTAATTGTTTCAATGATAGAATCATAGAAAATCATAGAAAAAATAATGAACGATCAAAATTTGCGACGCAAAGAAGGAGAGCGTATGGAAAGGATATCTTTTCCATACGCTCTCCTTCTTTGCGTCGCAAATTTTGATCGTTCATTATTTTTTCTATGATTTTCTCTGATTCTATCATTGAAACAATTGGCTTGTGAAAAGTTAAAATATATTACCATTCTCTCCGCCGTTAATTGAAACTGCTTTCTTGGCGGTGCTCATCTCTTTCGAATAAAATCGCATGCTGTCTCCGTGCTCTGCGACAAAAAATGAAACCGATATTTCCATTCTCGATATAACTATTCTCGAACCATAATAACGGTATTATAGGACGTGGAAAAAATCAATTTCATTTCCAGAAGTTTTCTCTCCGCGTCCGACACGACTTCTGTTTAAATCAATTGAACATGATCCTGGCAGTCGTGCGTCGACTGCCTGCATTTTTCATGGAAATCGTTGGCCACTGCAGGAAAGCAGGAACCGCAACTTCAACAAATCCTCTCCCGTCTCCTCTTATTCTTGGGGAAACCTGTAATCACCGCGACATTATTTAGAATATTCATGCAGATCATGCGTGCTCGCATCAACGGCCGGAGGACTGGTTTTTGCATAGTTCTTGAGGAAGTTTTCAGTCTACCGTAGGAAGTTGATGAAGAACCATCGAGTGCAGTTGAGTGAAATACCTGCTGGTCGTGAAAGTGGCAAAGATTCGTTCATAATGGAATTTGCGGAATCGTGGGCCGGCGGAATTTAGAAAAGAAAAAAAAAGGAAAACGTGGTTTCATCAATTTCGTGTGTGAAATGATATCTCGAAACACAATTAGCCAGTCTGTCAAATATGGGCTTCATTTCGTTGGCATCTGGCCGGACACACCTTTGTCAGGTTTACGGAAAGTTTTGTGGATGGTGTCTACTGTTTTTTGCCAAATTTATCAGTACAAATACATGATTACACACTTCGAGAGCGACGGCTTCATCGAGACGATCTATACTTTGAGTATCACAGTGGCGTACACTTTGTTGATCGGCAAATTAGTTGTTGCTTGGATGAATCATGGGTGAGTGAGGAGGCATAATCTGTAGTCTGCTTTGGAATCGTAATTATGCTGTATCTCACCTGTGTAACAGAGAGTTAAATCGGGCATGAACTTTGCACGAAATGAGTAATGTTTGTGTTTAACGGCTCCCGCTTGAAATCCTCACCACGAGTTTGGCTTGATATTATGTGGCAGGAAATTAATCATTTTGTTTGTTAGCGTGTTACGTGAAATAATATCGACGATGGAGGAAGATTGCGCGAAGTATGCGGCGTTCGACAGGAATAATGTGATATCAAAAACTGCGGATCTTTCATTCCGTTTAACAAGCACAATTCCGGCGCTTTTCATGGTGTCCGTGAGTTGTAACGCAGTCGGTGCTCTCGCGGTCTCACAATCGAACGATTCGAGTGCGCGACAATTTCTCATGAACATGGATTTGCCGTTTGACACCAACCAATCGCCAACTTACGAGCTTGTGGTAGCTGCGCAGATTATTTTCCAGGTTATGTCCGGATTTACCTTCAGCATGATCAGTTCTTGTCTTGTGATGACGGTAAGTGCGAATAATTGCGCCGCGATCTTGAGAACGTCTTCTCCTGTGATAGTAAATTCTGTTTGCGAATGGATATGTTTAATTTCGTAAGGATCACGAAGTTATAAATGTTTGACGATCGCAGCTCTCATCATGTATAACTGATAGTCTAGTCATTAAACAGATTGCTTAAACATAATTATTACTTGTAGATACTTCACGCGGGATGTGTCATCGATATACTGTGCTATATAATAACGCATGTATCTTATCAGGACGAAAGACAGTTTCGATTCGTTGCGATGAGACATCAAGAAATCATTCAGTTTACACAACGAATTGAACGAATGTTTACGTACATAGCTCTTGGCCAACTTTTGACGAACACGCTAATTATATGCTGTCTTGGATTCCTTATGATAACAGTAATTAATACTGATTTCGTAATTTCTATGCACGAAGTTAGGTGCGATATATTAGGCATTCCAGTCATACCATGTTTCATTAATACTATTGGAAGGTAAAGTATGAAACCATAATCTCGGAATCGTGAATATAATCTGATACAAATTTTGCCCCATTTTTTACACGTACTTGAAACCGTAAGTACATCAAATTGAAGATAATGTTGAATTAAAACGAATAGCCCAAAACAGAAGTACGTTACTTGAAACAGGGGTATTGATTTATTCATGTATATAAAATGAAGTTAATTAACAACAAGGACCAGCTCTGGTTGATACTGTACAATTCATTAGTACATATTGACGAAGCAGTGACAATCAAATAGATCGTTCCTCGCAGAGATGAATGGTTAATGATTAATTCGACCGATTGGAATTGCCTGGATTACTGGCGCATCCGCCACAATCACAATTCTTACAATAGACGTTCCTATAGAACACAACTTAACGACAACACGAGCAATTGCATTTCTTCTCAATTGTTACTACTTATAGTAACAAGTACTGTGTACTACTTATACAACTATTTTTCTTTTACATGTATAAACCTGTATTTGATATAATGGGAATGTGATTTTATGGAAATACATACAGTGGTCGAAATAACGATAGGTTCACTTCAATTTATTTACATAATGTTGTGTTTAATGCAGTATATTTCATTTTACTTATTATTATTATCATCATTTGTAATATAATTAACAAAATACATACCGACGCGCTAGTGAACCTATCATTATTTCAGTCACTGTAGTTCCTCAAATGAACATGATTCTCTGTTTCAGGCATTACAGATCGACAATGGACTTCCTTTAATTCTAAAGTCTTCTGTTTACTATGTTGCAATTTGTATGGACGTATTTGTGTACTGTTTCGCCGGGGAGTACCTAAATACTAAGGTAATTAATTTTTTCGGAAGAAACTTTCTTATCGACTATCAAAATTTTCATTTACCTTCCAGAGCCAGTTGATTGTCGATGCAATATACGAATCGTCTTGGTACGAGCTGCACTCAACTACCAGTCGACGTTTAGTACTTTTCATTCTAAAATCTCAGAAGGGATTACCGCTGACTTTCGGAAAGTTTTCATCTCTTAGTTTGCAAAGTTTCGCAAATGTAAGGTTCTTCTAGTTTATTTATAGCCTCGAGGATCGTGTGTTCATTGCAAATAGTCGTGTTACCACTAGACTTCGGATCTTTATGCAAAAGAAAAATTGTCTACGTCAGTGGCAAGACACTGGAACTTAAATTCTTTTGATCTTTCTAGTGTTTTATAATTAGAGTTATATGTATAGGTTGTTTCGTTTAAAACAGCCTAAATATCTCCTCTATCTCTGAAAATACAAAAAATCAGGCGAATCAGATGGAAGAATCGTTTTTTATAAATTGGAATTTTTTAATCCTTTTTTCAAGGTCACTCGTGTTTTGTACGTATATACACACATTTTTTGTTGTTCTATGTTATAGCAAACATTATTGTGCTTTCATCCATGTTTAATAGCACGACCTTGAAATGACCGTGAACTGTATAATTTGCTAATTAATGCAGAACTTTCTTTCAGCGACATATCCGATTTCAACCGTAACAGAAATTAAACCATGAACTTGAACTTGTAAATAATCACATTTATAACTGCAATAAATGTTTGAAATACAGAGGAATGATACAATGTGTTTTATACATTTACAATAATACAATTTACATGTTCAAGTTCATGAATCAAAAATTACAATTTATAAGAAACGATTCTTCCATCTGATTCGCCTTTTGAA
This sequence comes from Lasioglossum oenotherae, assembly GCA_028455765.1. Classification (NCBI taxonomy): domain Eukaryota; kingdom Metazoa; phylum Arthropoda; class Insecta; order Hymenoptera; family Halictidae; genus Lasioglossum; species Lasioglossum oenotherae. The sequence goes on along the minus strand of CM052283.1, from coordinate 385,829 downwards.
ACTATTTAGCTTACGTTAGAACCATTTTTTGTATTTTCAGAGATAGAGGAGATACTTAGGTGTCCTGTTTTAAACGAAACACCATGTATTATAGTGTTGTATAATGATTACTCAGATAAAATGTATATAGCTTTATAATTAACTTTAGTAATTTTGATTTTGATTTTCGCAGATTATGAAAGCTTCGGCGTCTTACATGTCTGTGCTTCTCGCGATGTCCTGAACATTTCAACACGTGTGTTATCCATTCCTAGGGTGGTTTTAGAATTTAGAGGAGGTTTAGTTTATTATTCGAAATAAAATGGTTGTACATTTATATGTTTCTTGTATCGTTTTCTTCCCGAGTAAACGTGAGGATATGTGATGCGTAATCAAATTCGAAACTAGTAGAATAATGGAGAAATAAACAATCCAGCTTCTGTTACCTATCGAAATTGCCAGGATTTGCTAGTGATCTGAACAGAATCTGCGACTAAAACGTGACTGGGCGTTAGAAAATTAGCCGAAAATTGTGCGTCGAGTCAGATGTCCCAATAGGTTGAACGCGTAGGGGTTGGTTTCCGCTTCGCTCGCAATTTCAACCCTCGTTTGTTCGCACCCGGTCGCTTGATCAAGCCAGATGGGCCGGAAGAGATCAAGTTGGCACGGATCTGGGATTGCTTATCAAAGATAATCTTCGTATCTCAGCTTTTCACCGAACGAAGAGATAATACTTACAACCTCTGTCCCGACAGGCATCGTTTGGCCAATTAAAGGTCTGTCGAGCTCAAGCGTCATTAAATTTGAAACATGTTCCCTTCGATATCCGATTGCGTACGGATACGAGCAAAAGTATTTACGCAGCTAACTTTGAAGTAAATAATTTTTCAGGATAATTAATCGCTGAATGCTAATGTGAATTAATCGAAACAAGTTTTTTGAAGTAAAACTTCTTTGCTGAGGGGGCTACCATTTTCTAGCATTACGGAATAGTTTGACAAGTAACATTTTCATAATTAATTTACTAACTTTAAAGACTTCATTGGTGAACTTTTAAGATTTGTTGTCGCTTCATTAGGATTATTTACCATTTCCAATCTTAATGTACTTCTAAACATTACTAGACTGCAAGAAGTTTCACTGCTGCCGCCCGTGGTTTTTCACGCGTATGTTTTTATTCATTACCTACGACATTTCGTCATCTCTTAGGTAAAAATTTATTTCTAGACAAAATGATCTGCTTTTCTCGAAATAAAATTATGCATCTAACTTTAAATACCTTTTCTGTTTCAAACTTTTTGAAATTCATGATTGTTGATATCAAGAAACTGGACTGGGTACGGAGGAATTTCAATACGATTTATCTTCTCAGTGAAAAGAAAAAGAACGCTATGGTTTTGAGAAATTCCTAGAAATTGTCTTTTTAGCGTCAAACTATTTAGAAAGATCCATGTACCACGAAGTGCCGGTCGGTTAACGTAAGAATCGTCGCGGTTCGTTTCGTGTTGCATTAGTTCAATGCACACCGGATCAGTTGACATTGGCGCGAGCATGTTCAATAATCAATTTCCTGGTGCTCGTTTTTCCTGTGTTTACTGTTTACCGGCTCGTCTCGCCGAATGCTCGCTTGTGCGCGTAGATTAGAGAGACGATGGACGGTGACGGGGGAAGGGGGACGATGGGACGAAATTAGGCAAATACCACGTGACGAATGGTTGGCAGTAGCTTTTTGAAGTTTGGGTGCAGTGCGATTTCCTGGGGAATCCGACGCTCGGTTGCACCGGCGTGCGGCGCGGCGCAGTGTATCCTCCAGATCGAAGAATTTTGGAACGACTTTCAAACTATAAGAAACATTTAAATGAAGTTTTCACTGAAACGTATAAAATAATAATTGTTCGTTGATTATGTACAATTCGTTTGTTTAATAGCCATTTTCTTAATTTTCTTTTCGATTTTTGTTACCTTGAGGGGTTGTATTCAATCGTCATGGTATTTGGTTGTCTCAACAGCTCGTTTCGCATATGAGCGCTTGATATTTAGTTTAGAAAACGTGGATTACGTTTTTATTAATGTTCTACGAGTCTTTGAGCGTTTGATATTTTTCGTTGAGTCTTCAACTCAAATATCTGTCTAATTTTCTATTCTTCATTTCGAAGGTCTATGGATCCTTGGGAAGCGGTTCGAATTGATTGGCTATCGATTCGAGAAGGTCGCCTTTTTGTCAAAATGTCTGTAAATTCTTCGATTCGGAGGGACGCACGGCGTGGCAGCGATGGCAGCGTGGCGGCGCGACGACTTCCCCGGGCCGAGCGAATTGGTCTCCATGGAAACCACCCCAAAGCCAATCTGGGGTGCATTCGTACGTACATTTACCCTTGTCGAGGCGCGTCTGCAGCACCCCCCCTCCCTCATCGTCCCCCGTCCCCTCCATAAACTTGCTAAACCCCCTTTGCAGCCCCTCGCCCTCCCTCTGTATTGTCCGTGGCCTTCTCTTTCGCCCTGTCTCGAGCTATCTTTCTCTCTTTCACCTCCACCATCTTGCCTCCCCTTTTATGTGTTCCTTCGCGCCTTTTCGTACTCCGCCATAATCTTCGTAGCTGCTTCATTCCTTTATCTCCATAACCTTCGCTTCCTTCTCCGTTCCGTTCGCTTTATTTCACTTTGCCCGACAGTAACAAGCTGCGCAGATTGCTCCCGACGTTTTCGCTCTATTCTCGATTTTTCGTTTGTTTGCGATTATTTTGTTGTTGCTCGACGTTGACTCGCGCCCCGCGTTGGTTGATTCGCCGGATTTGTTCGCTTGTTTGGCTGTGTCCTCGGTGGAATTACTGCGAGTCGAAAATGCGCTCGAATTAGCATTCTGTGGTTTTGTTGGTTCCTTTGCGCCGTTTTGTGATATCAACGGTTGGTTCACTGCCGTTCCGTTCCGTTGCCACGCGAGCTTCTTAATTCAAGACTCCCCGTAGAAAATGCTGCGAGAAGTTGAACATTTTGTTTCCTCGGTAAGTCTACGTGCCAACGGTAATACAAAAATGAAATTCATTTCCATAAAATGTTTATTGAAAATGTCTTTTTGAAACGACGCACAGTGGAGTATTTCGCTGAGAAACGGGAATAAATTATTGTAGCTTTATTTATAGGCTCAGGGTCATGAATAAGTAGGTCGTTGTATTCGTCTTGACTCCTGCTATAAGATTATGAAATAAAAATTGTACTTTAACATTGTGCGACGTTTAGCTAGACTAGCGTGTGGCGTTGATCTAAAAAGAGTTTTCATTGTACGACGCAAGTTGCTACGGAATTCGCGTTTCTAAAAAATGGTTGCGGAACAATTCGCATGAAAGCTCGTAGTCCACCGCGCCGGCAACACACGCGCACAGGCTGATTGCTACGTAGTGAAAAGACCCGTCAGAGAAGGGAGGTAATGTCTTTGCCTTTTAGTGACCTTTCACTTGCTCAGCTTTTCCGTGTCAACGTGCGAACGGGCAATTGCTCCGAGCCATTCCTGTTCGACGGGAATTTGAATCTTGTTATTCGACTACCCTTCGTAAAGTTGTACTCTTTTGTCACGTTCCGATGGGCTTTTAAGTTCCGACGTTTTCCGGAGCTCGACGAGTGTGTATGTTGTTCCGAACTTTATTGCCACGCGGACTTGTAAACCGGCCAAATCGAACGTTCCGAAACTGTTTTGACGAAATTGAATTTCTTCATGAAATTCGCGAACGTTTGCCGAACCAAATAAGTCGCTCTAGTATTGAACGTACGGAAATTGTTTAAAACGTAATCTCAATTTTAGATGCTTTTAAAATACCTTGCAGATATCAGTCCACTAACTTTAATTCTGCTTCAACTCTTCGTCAAGAATTACATAATTATATATGTACTTGGGTCTTCGCGACATCCGGAAATGTTAATGAAAATGCCTTGCACACGTCCGGAAATTTGTTGCTACGTTCTCCCATTAAGATGCGTTCGTATGAAACTCATTTAGCAGTGACATTGTACTTTGTGTTTGAATGCGAACGTAATAGAATCTGTTTACACCGAGTTTACTCCGTCGCAAGTATTAAAATGCACTTTCATCTCAAAGAAATCGCTCTTTCACTCGTTTCGAACCTACAGGAAGTTTCTTAATATTTTCTGCACGAAGTATTCCATCCTATAAAGCACCCCGTGTGTTCTAAACGCAGACAAAACGAGATTTGCCAAGTAAAAGGGATTTTGTTACTTACGATTAAAACGAAATGCAATTATGCTTTCCTCAGTACAAAATATTATGCTTCGTGCACTGGAATTTTCAAAATTGACTCTGCCGAGTGCGTAACTTTGTGTGTCAACTTCGAGGTGATAGTTTGATTGAGGTGAAAAATCTGCAAGGTAATTGCAATAATTGTAATTAATCTATAGATTCTTATATTTTTTTATGCTTGTCCATATGACAAATCGCCCACAAAACGTATGTTTTGAAACATCTAAATGGAAAGATCTGAAATTTTGACCAATTAAGATTTTTTTTTTAATTTCTTTGGCACATCATCAGTAATTCTTCTGACTTCTCGAAAAACTCTTTACAAATGAAATAGCGTTCTTTTAAACTAATTTTTACAAACGCTTTTTTCAGTATTGCAAGAGGTATTTCTAAGCTAACGAACTTGGCCGTATTTTCTTTGATCTCACAATTTTTACGGCCATAAGAACTTGGCTCCTGTTTACAGGATGTTTTTGTTGGGATTTGATAATTTACCAAGTGACTGGCTCCACTTGGATCAACCGGAAACTCTTTTGCGAATTTTAAGCTGCGTTTCTAGCAGAACGTCCTCGTCTGATGCCGGAAAAAGATAAACAAGATTTATTCTTCTCTTCTTTTTCGAGAAGATCGAGTTTCAAGTAGAAATGGCCAGCGACAAACAGGCATATTAGACGATAATTATTCTCATGTAAGTAATTACTAAATATAATTTTACTAAATGTATCTGATTTACTAATCAATCGTAGACAAATTTAGTTGAAATCTATAAAAAGTTGTCAGCTGTACTTAGTTATTGCAATTTAAAGTTGCAGTAATACTTATTCCTGTGAAAATCTTCTCGGAATGTATAATTCATAACTTTAAACGTTCTTTGTTGAAAGTTTCTCTTTTTCCACTCGATTTGCATTACTTCGCCGCAGTAATATTCCACTTATTTTTACAATCTTCTTATTTAGTATTTCACTGTGTTCGTGTCTCGTCTCTCGCGCTTTGTTTCTTGTTTCCACTTCCCTGTTTTCACTTTTTTGTCTGTTTTCAGTATGCGCGGGCAGGGGAGTAGAACGAAAAAGAATGCAACAAACTCTCGCCTCTACTTGTGTATATTGTCTAGAATACGGAAGAAAATGCAGAACACGTGCACGTACACGCCGCGCCATTGTGATGAGGTACGGATGTCGGGCAGAGTTGGGCAAAAATTTAATCAACGATTGACGACTAAATTTCTACTTGAATCGTTAATCGCAATTAACAATTAATCTCCTCGTTTAGTCGTTAATCGTGGTTAACGATTATCAATCGTCAATCGGATAATTGATTAATGATTAACTGCTGAAATTTCGAAATGAAATACGTAATCAGAACTGTATGAACACTGAAAAACATGTGAACTGAGTTTTTTAGGTGTACATATTGTCATTTGGTCTATAATACAAACTCTGTTTACGTGCTTTTATGTTTGAAGTTATTATTCCTGGAAAGCTACGACCATGTTTTTGTTGAAATATATTATTATTTATGTCAATTCTCCATCCGCGCTCTCTGTCTCTCCCTCCCTCCTTATTACAATTTATGGATAGACCATGAGGCGATTATCTTCAACAATTGATTAAATTATCCGATTTTACGATGATTCCTTTTTTTAATCAACGATTGACGATTAAATCAATCGATTGAATCAATCGCCGACTTTCGACGATTTCTTTATTTAATCAACGATTGACGATTAACTTCATCAATCGATTGAATCAATCACCGATTTTTCGGCGATTGTCTTTTTTTAATCGTACACTTTAATCAATCAATCATGATTAAAATTTTAATCGATTAATGCCCATTAATATTTGTCATTTAGGAACTACAGTTTTTCCGTACAATGTAAAAATCATTTGAACTTTCAGCAGAATTGATTCCATTGTGCTCTCTCGAGAATTGATCAAATGCATAATATCTGCAGTTGATTGCAGGTTGCTGAAATTCACGTTACAATTGCGCCGACAAAGCTTTGTTTCCTGTAATTTCCCCGGTAGATTTGGTTTCCTTCTCTGCATCTAAATAATGCGTCAATGTAACCGTTATCAATATTCCCAATGAAACTAATAAATTCATAACTTTCGCAACGGTGGTCGAGAATAAACGAAACACCCTGTGTAATAGAATTGCGACGGCAGCGAAATTGTCTTCTATGTGCATACATATGTATAATCATTTCGCGATGTCTCGGAGGAAATATTATTTAAACAGTGGGGGACGTCACGGGTTTCGACCCTCGATGCGAGAGCATAAAGTCGTTATTGTAAATTTATTCAGTTCCGCTTTGAAATTCTGGAATTCCTGGATTTATGAAATATAAAAGTATTGCTTCCCGGGGAGGGGTTACTGCCACCCCCTACTGTTTTCTGCCCCTACCTTCAAATAGAAAAGGATGATGCTAGCAGTATATGAGTTTCGTGACATAAGCCACTTTTATGCTGCGACATTCTGTCCATTATGTTTTTACATCGCATTATGTAAGATAGGGCAATGAAAATTACAACTTTGAGCACCTCAAGCTCACATGTAAATGTAACGCGTTCCACTTAACCCTTCTGCGCACTTCCCTTTTTCCGGCCCATTCACGTTCGTGTTCATCTATTAATCTTTTTATAGACCGAATACACATTCAGTAAAACTTTTATTCAATACTTCCCCTGTCGTTCATGATTTCATACATGAATCATACAGATTTGTATGTAGCTAGTATTATAGAAAATATTCCAAAAAATGTGCAAGCCTCGCAATTTGCCGATGATATTGCCATCTATGTACTGTGGTCCTCATTCTGTTGCTGAGAGTAGAAGATCGCTGGAGAAGAGTCGATTATAATTATTCAGAATAATCTTAAAAGAATTGGCTTCGAATTAGCCTCCCATAAAACAGTATTTGTTCATTTTAACAACGCACACATTCTCCCAGGAAAAACTGAAATTGTGATTGATAGCCTAACTATCAAGTCCAACAGCTCTGCCAAATTTTTATGGATTAACTTCGATTTCGACACGAGTTTTAAGACTCATGTTGATGCTATAAGAAAATAATGTTTTAAACTATTAAACATTATATGAAATTTCTCTCCGGCGTTTCTTGGGGAGCATCACCGGAAATCCTAATGACGATCTTTGGTAGTCTTATCAAGCTGGTCATGGAGTATAACTGTTTCGTATATTTTCCGAGAAACAAAAACTTGCAACTCAAATTGGATGAATGAATTGTTCCTCGATTTATGAGATGCGCAGAGCAATATGATCTAGCCAAGAGGAGGATAAAAAAAATGCAATGCACATTGATTGAGAAGAGAGTGACTGAGAAGAAAGTGATTAAGAAGAAATCGATTAAGAGGAATTGGTGATGAAGTAACCACCTTATGAAAATTAAGCTAAGAACAAAGGATTGATCGATCTATAAAAGGGATGGCTCCTCATTAGGAGCTCAATCCGCAAAATACAATACACCATTCAACAAGTTCAATTTATATTAGCCAAATCAAATGAAACGTTATTGCGAATTCCGTCTTGTGCAACTCGATATCGGAACTGCAGCATAGAATGGTTTGGAGCGAAAACAGAGGATGTAAAGGGTGTAAAGGAAATGATAAAAATTCGGTTTCCATTTGCGAACGCCGACCCGTAAAAGACTGAATAAGATACGGCGTAAATTTCCGTGATTCACGGTGCGAACCCGTGGACCGTTGATAGAAGCGCGAGGTGTAAATCAACGGACAAGTTTCCCGCGAAAATGTGAACCGCAGAGGAAAAACTGTTCAACCACGGGGGCTGGAGACAATAAACAGACGGAAAACACGGAACGTGTGCGGCGGTAGTTTGTTGCTGGGAATAATAAGTGTTTGCCTCCCACACGTTTCATTTTTGTTGCCGCAGCGCGGCGCCCGTGCATTCATTTCCTGGTGAAACACCACTAACGAACCAGAGGTGGCGTCCCGAGGCCGTTTAACTCTTAATTTTTCAAACATTGCCAAACGTCTCCGGGGAATCGAGTGCGCGTGATGCCCCGCGGAACCGCATCGTGTTCATATGTCACTGCCTGATCTCGAACGAATAAACTAATCGTGATTATAGTCATCACACGGCTCTCTGTTCACCGAAGCTTGTCCAAATGTGTTGATACGGCGCTACACAGTTTGTTTAATACGGATGATACTAAATAAAAATTTATATAGTATATTACTCCCTCTGTCCCATAATTAGGGATGGGATCAAATTCAATATGTACTCACGTATCTGAGTCAAGTTCATTAACCAAGTTTCATTTCATGGGTTTCGTTTACTACCTAAAAGCAATAAAATGTTTCCCGCTAAGACTGATCTTTTGTTCAGAAAAATCTTCCACATAAATAAAAGTACAGATTTATAGCTTGGACGAGATGTATCGAAAATTAATTGGAAATTTTAGAATATGATTGTTAATAAATGTTCGTTGCCGTCCCACAATTCGCCTCTCGTGCTAGCCTCGATTGGCCATCGCTCGACTTCTATGGCCTTATTTTAATGAAGTTACCACCGCCACTCGCCCCTGTCGCATTTCGCCATGATAAATATTCCGGAGCAGATAATGCCACGCTGTTATCAAGTGATATTAAATTATTTGAAAATCATAGTTAAACGATAATGGTAGGTAGATGGGTAGCGTATCGCCGCACCGGTGTGCTCGCGGGAAATTGTTAGGAAGGCGTTGAGAAAATTAACTGAATACGCTGATGATTGGAACGGGGTGCAGCGGAGGCCATAAGCTCATCGACGAGCTTCGCAAAATAGAAAATATCCTACCCAATTAAAACATGCAGATAAATAATCATTAATCGCGTCGGAAGTCTAATAAAATATCGATCGTTTTAATTATAAAGTCTATGCGGAATTTTATTACATATAATGAATATGCTCTGTTTAGAGAGAAGATTATCTGTTCAGTATTTCTAAAAAATGATAAGCGTAGTCCTCGGTAGTGGTGTAAATTGTACAAATATGTATATCCAGCATCAAGAACACAAACACTATCCCTATCACGAAACCTTTCATCCATTACCAACCAGGATTCCGGTTCCGCGTGATCGCTGCTGTAAAATTCAGGGATGCATTTGCAAATAGACAGATACATATTTAATCTTCGGAGCAGTTGCAGCCTGCGGAACTCGGCCAGGGGTCGAGCTGAATATAATTTTTCGAAAAACGTCTGCAGCAAGCTCTATAATCCTCGGACGGGGATCAGTGATTTAGCTATTGTTGCAACCCCGTTGTCGCGTGCCGGTTGCGTGTGTACCGGCCCCCACGCCTTCGGTGGCTGTTATGGTAATTTCTGTGCAGCTCCCCAGGCCGCAAGACTGTAACTGAAGCACGTTGCGCAAGAATGACGCGATGAATACGATTTCCAGCGCCCATTGTTGCAGCTCGAGCTGCCGTGAAAACATTAGGGCTCCTGGATATGAATATAGTTGTTACGCCGGCTCCAGATAGGTACAAAGAAGGGATTTCTATTCGCGCGTTTTCCAGCAGCCTGATACGATGGAAACCGGCCACGAATATTTGTCCTTGTTTATTATTATATAGGGTCATCAAATAATGTGCTTATATATATATATGCAAATAATACACATGCTTATATCGAAGTAAAAACATGATGGTATAAAGAAAATTAACCATGACAAACCATGACAACTTGCATTTTAAAATGATACCGATATAACCTACCTACACACATCCATATTTCATTCTAATTTCATGTAATAGCATTAGCGTAAGAGTACTACGATTAGCCACGTAACATAATGGTAATTCACGCGAGACATTATCTAAAGTACCGTAGCGAATCTGAGAAAACGTCGTACGCAAATATTGCATTTGCATAGTTTTCGAACCGCCACAAACAGTGTGAAAAGGATCAATTATGCAAATCGTTAAGAGGGGCTGTTTTTCATTAACCCGTAACTACCGGTAAAAGAAGAAAGCCTTTTATATTGATCCCACTTCCAATAATCTGTCAAAAAAATGTTTCGAATAACAATGATTAAAAGTAAGTGTATTTTTATAAAAATTGGCTCCATGGTGCTGTATCTAACGTCAAGACGATTTCAATGACTTGCTGGACCATGATCTTGAATCTATTGAACCTCGAACCTGTTAAAACAGTTTTCTTTTTAAACACCCGACCGTGAATCTTGACGTAATCCGATATGGGGGGTCTACGGGTTTCGAGCTTTTCCGCAGCGTTGTTTCGAATGTTTTCCATCGATTCGATGATCTCGATGTCGCGTCGTGCCGGAAGCGGCAATAGAAAGCAACGACAGGATTAAGCGTTTAACGCGATCCAATCGAAAGTTCGACACACCTGGTATTATCACAGAACCACTACAGATCTTGGGGACTCGTCTGGGAGTTGGTGTGTGCATGTGTAACTTCTAATGGCAGATGGCATGGGGTCCGTGTGACGAGCAGCTGCAGCCGACGGAGAGAGTCAAAGGCACGAAGGGGGAAGAAAGATGGCGAAATATACATAGAAAGAGGGGAAAAAGGGCCGTGGAACGTACTCGTGTTCGCGAGGACCAGTCAACCCCTCTGATCCATGTCGAAAAAAGCCCTTGATGCGTGACCTTACTGTCCAAAAAACGACACGGCGAAAAAGGAATCCGAGGGAAGTGGGACGCGTCAGCACCTTAATGATGAACCGACCTCTGAGGAGGTCACCGGAAATGAGCAGTCGCCCTGTGCACCAGATACATGGAAATGGTTCGACATTTTTGTACCTGGCTTTGAGCGACCACGGCAACCGAGCTGGGTCGACCTTTCACCCTATTATTAGCACCTTCATCCTGTTCGTTGTGTTTTAGAAAGCTTCTGTCATTTATACAGGATCAGGAGAATTTGAAATTGTCTTAAAATTGGAGTAATTGGAAGATACAATTTTATTTACTATTTATTACTACTTATTTACAATTTTATTAATTTTATTAATTCAAAGCAGCAAAAACATTAGAAGAATTTACAGTTACCATTATCAAAGAAATTAAATTTTTATTTTACCTCAGTTTCTTGCGATTCAGGTGGAAAGTTTTTATTTTGCATAAAAATCCGCAGTCTGCTTATTACACTTAAATTTAGTATTAATTGAATTATAGTTTACAACGACCTAGTTATTTCGATTCTATTACCGCGGCGGCTCAGGTAAATTATATCGTTTATTAATTTACAGTTCAATTTTCCGTGACGAATACTACACCGTAGAGAATTTACTGTAGACTATTCATACAAATAATTATAATTCGTGTCGATTTGATACGTTAGCTTCCATTATTTATTCCGCTAACTCTCTGTTTTTATCGTCGTAATATTTTATTAAATGCAATGTATTTCCTTTGTGAAATTATTCAGATGAGCCTTTCATCTGCATGGGGGAGCGTGTCATTTTTTTATGAATATATTCATTAACTATATAATTATTTAAATCTCTTGGGTGTCTATAAATAACGATGTAACACAAATTACATTTCACCTATTGCATTTTTTATAAACTTAATCGTGACGATTGTGCAATTTTTAAATGAAGAACAGCCACTGTCTCTTTTTATTTCAATCACAATTTAATCTTCCTTGTTAACATTAATGAATTCGAAGATATCTCTCTCGTTCTAATCTGATTACTTGCTTGGTCTTCTGCCAAGAGACGTACTCCAACACTTTTATCCTAATTAATCGCGTTACTGCAGATTGCGACTATCCAGTAATAAGTGAATTCAAGAATAAGACATTACTAAAAAATATTGCTTGTCATAAAGTAGACTTTTATACAAAATTATATTTTTCCTGCATCAAGAAACAGGAATTGAAAATAAAAATTTAATTTAAATTTATTTTAATTTAATTTATTTTTATTTAATTTAATTTAAATTTTAAAAAATTTAATTTACTTCTAAACATTACTAGACTGCAAGAAGTTTTATTTAAAAATTAAGGACAGATTCGGAATCAGCGCTAAAAGTCTATAATAACCACCCAACAGTAGTTGTGGAACTTTAGTGTTGGACAGTGTAATTACAATAAATTCCAAATAATATAACGGTATTCTTAGGTGCCTGACAAGAGGGCCATTGTACACCTAAACGTGAAATATGGGATCGATATTGGCAATTTCAAAGTATCTATGACCCGACTGAATTAAATGGTCCAGCGATTACCGTAAATCGCGTGCCTTTTGATCCGACCGTACACAGCTGATACAACACACGTTTGACAATAGAAAACAGGGCCCGCTGACATCTACAGTTACGATCGGCCGATCATCCGCGTCATTTAGTCTCGAAAGTCTGAAGTGGCTGTAGCGGTAGCAGTCGCGGTACCGGCAACACTATACATATAGTGACAGCAGCTGCAGGGTCCTCTTGCCGGAGCAGCTGTTGTGTCTTGCCACTCCCGAATCAGAATCCGAGTTCTAGTTTCAGTTCGGTTCTGGTTTTTCGTCGCGTTTCTCGCGCCATATGGATGGGTTCGTTTCAAGTGGAGCCGAAAAATTCCACGAAGTGGCTTCTTCAAATCAAATTACCATTTCCACCAATTGTTTTCGACTTTTTCGGCAACGCTGCACTTTCGAGTATTCTCGTTTGTACAGTGCTCCGGCCTTCGATTCTTGAACGCTAGGCGCGCTCAATAACAACCAAAAGTTTTGTCTGTAATCGACAATAACGCTTTTTTGTCGGCGGAATTCATTTTGTCATTGTTCTGCGAGCTTTCTGAAATTTTCTAGTTGACAAATTGAACTTGTACTGAATCAATCAACGAGAATTCAGTGCAGCTAGACTTCCACATAGAAATTCGTTGTTTCAATTTTGAATTTTTAAGACGATTCGATCAGCCACGGTAGCTTCAGCAAGTTATACGATTTCCCCCGCGATGCAACAGCTCGAGAGACTGTGAATCTCTCCATGGTTACACAATAAAAATCTGGAGATGGATAAACCTAGTGCTCAAGTCTACGCATCACACTTTCCGACGGAATAATTATGTCCCTGGGCGTCTGGCCGTTGCAGGGAGCGGAGTGGTTGTCCCGAGTTTTGTCGAAAATGAAGTGTCATTAACGATATTCCTCCCCTCGGGTGCAAGTGGTCCACGATTATATCATATAATACAGCAGGAGGATGATCGCGAAAGCGTGCGCGCGTGCACGTCGTGTGCTGATTGGAACGCGTCAGAACGGACGTTTAGGCGAGGGATGCATGGGTGTAAGGAGGGCTTTGGGAAGGGGGTAGGGGGGAGAGAGAGGGCAAGACCAGGGAGGTGATTTGGCCCCTGTGTCGAGGTCTCATTGTGCTCGCCGCCGATTCTCGTCCCCGTGCCAGCTGTTGCTATTTTTTTCTCTCCGTCTCTCTCGATCTCTCGGGTGGCGGATCCGCCCCGTCGAAGCTTTTCCCAGAGCGTTTCTTTGTCGAGGATCATCTACACGTTCGTGCCAGTCGATCCGTACCGAAATTAATCAAAAGGGAACGATCGCGAGCACGTGGGCAACCCCTGCCGGTCGCCGCGCCGCGCGCCGTACGAAACGCAGACGCTTCTCTACGATCAAAATATTAAATAGCGCGACAAACCCTCGGGGGCACCGGCTCCCCAACAATAAGAGGTGACGGGGTTCTGGGTTTTGAGGGGATATCGAGGGTACCGGCGCACGGCCACGTGCCAGCCATGGGAATATAATGCCGCAACGGCCACGTGCCCACCACCTAACGGGTGTGCGTTCAAGAAACGGCCACCGGTTGCTTTCCGAGGAGCGAACGTGGATCCTAAGATAGTTCCTGCTTCGAAATTGTTCTAATTTTGCAGCACTTGTAGCGGATCCCATGGAAATCACCGACACAAATTTCCCCGACACGGTTTTCGCCGACAACATTTTACCGACTCCAGATTTGACAATAGCTTTGGCCAACAACGCCTTTAACCGACAACGAATTTGATTGACAACGATTTTGACCGACAACGAATTTGATCCACAACGACTTGAGACACAGTATGATAATATTGTATGATAATACATATGATAATACTGTATGATAATGCATACTGTGGTCGTCTAAAGTTGTTGTAGATCAATTTCCTTGTCAGTCAAAATCGTTGTCGATCAAATTCGTTGTCGGTTAAAGGCGTTGTTGGCCAAAGCTATTGTCGGTGAAATGTGGAGTCGGTGAAATGTTGTCGGTGAAAAACTGTGTCGGGGAAATTTGTGTCAGTGATTTCCATGGGACCCCTTTACCCCTTTATTACAGCCAGGTCTGCCTATGGATTAATTAATCCAATAAATCGCATTATTGCAGACTCTAGCACTCTGTATAATCGTATTGATTCTTTGAATTGTAGAATAATACCATATAGTTAGTACCATTAGTTTTTAGTTTTTGTGCATGTCCCTTATATGTATATTATTATACGAGTAGTCCTTCATTGTTTTCTATTGTAAACATTTATGTAAGAGGGCCTCGGTCCGTTTATAATAAATAAATAATAATAATAATATCCGGGATTCCCGGGAATTTGCGGGATATAGAAATGACGCTTATTGGACTCAAATGCCGACATTTTCAATGTAGAAAAAAACGATGTTATTGATGCAAGCGTATACTGTTATGTATTGAATTTTATTGAAAGATGTCCAAACTAAAAAGTTAACATTACTTTAGACGTTATAGTTAACGACAGTTCCAGATACAGCTACTCGACACTAAACGGACGGAGCTTTCCGATTGACCTAATAATTGCAAGAATAATACGTGAATGTTGGCAAATATGAAATGTAAGAATTTTTGGCAAAAGAAATTTTGTGGTTCATGCTTTAAAGAGAACGAATTTCAGTGGTTAATGACTCGGACCCAAAGCCGGCGGTTTCGTCTGATTTCGGCATGTAGGATCACCACCTGAAATGCGTGCTACACGTAATTGAACGCCCAGTGTACAGACCATCTGTCCGAAAGGGTAGTTTTAAGCTCGGCCAAAGTGCTTTCATGGGTTGGCTACGGCGAATTATACAATGTATGGAGGGGAATACAGCGCACATCCCGCGTGATTCGTTGCTATCGTTAAACGTTGCTCCCTTTCCTCTTTTCATTTCGTCTTGCTAATCTGATTATGGTTTGTTTGTACCGCAATGATATGTATACACCGTCGGCAGAAATTTTCCGGCCACTTTTCCTTTTTTTTCAGGAACGCAGTTTAATTCAGCAGAATAAATTGTATATTCCTTGTCCGTTTCCTTTGTGCGCCACTTCTCTCCCGGTTTAAAGCTCGTTTCTATTATCCGTAAATTGCGCTCTACCTCGGGCATCGCTTGCACGAAATTCCCGGAGAATGCTAATAGATTTTCCATTATTAAGTTGCGGGTATTTCATCGTAACTTTAGTAGAAAAATGAAGCTTTAAATTTTCGCAGGTCTCAGAAATGAATGTACATTCTACACAAAAATTACAGTTCACACTTTTAAAGACATGACTGCTTGAAAAGAGTACGATTCATTGTGAGAGATTGTATTATATGTACGATGAAGCAGGAGCAAGTATGAAACACCAGCACGATAAGATGCAACTGAATGCGAAACAATAGACAATATCGTGTCCTCAAACGCACAAAATATAGCGAGCGCGCCGCACTAATTGTAAGCTGATAAAACAATTTCAACTGAATAATGGCGGTTGGTAAATGCGTTACCGGTAGTCAATGCTACAAAAAGATTCATTTGTCTCGTGCAACAAAGCGTCAGCTTGACTGCGCGAACCTCCACTTCCTTTCAAGCAGGATTCACACCTAGCGAGAGAGCAATTCGTCCGTTTACTTTTTATTTTTGACTCTGCATTAATTATCTTTTAACGAAGAAACAGCTGGTAAAAGTCAGGCTACAGAATTCAGAAAATTGATCAAAAACTCTGTGATTTCAAGGAGGCAATTATCAAATGTGTCCTGGTGTTTGTCTCAATTTTTGTTGACAACTACGCATTCATTTGTAATTGACTATCTAAAAGCACTACCTTATATTACTATATGTATATTAGTAGTAGTAAATAGATTTATTTTTTGCCTTTCGGCCTCAAAATGGGGTTACATGTGTTTGTGTGTTGTGTGTCTGGGTTAGCTTATTGTGGTTTCAATTAGTCTTCCTCCTTCCTCTTGGTCTTCTTCTCTTCTCCTTTTTTCAAGTACCGTACGCATCCACTCGGTTCCTACTTCTTCTCCCTTATTAGTATCTCTCTTATCGTTACGTTTTCTCTTGTCAGCTGTTTGCATTCTCTAATCATGTGGTCCAGCGTTTCTTTTTCCCCTCTACATAATCTGCATATCTCATTTTCTTCCTTCCAGTATTTGTTTTCCCGCTCTTCGTTTCCACATCTGAACCTTGCGACCATGCTTTGGTCTCTTCCTTTGTAATCTCCATTTAGATAGTTTGCTCGCTCGCTGTCCCGTATTTATATGTAATTCGCGTTGTATCTGCTCCCTAATATTCTATCGTATTGCCATTGTACCTGCTCTGCCCTGTCTCTTTGTGCTAATTCTTCTGCAAACTCCCTTCCTCTCCCTCTCTCTGTTTCTATTTCCTGGGTGTCCATCATTGTTAACCTATAGTATCAATCTCTCCAGCATTCTTCGACTATTTTATTCTCGTTCAACCGTTTCGTTTTTTCTTCATATTTTATTGCTCTTTTCCCGGCTTCTATCTTTACTTTATTCGTTTTAGTTTCCTCCAAAATTAGATAGGCTGGTTTATTGAAGTCCAAACCTAACGTCCACCTTATATATTTTTCCTGTATTTTCTCTACTTTCTCTGCTTTCATCCATCCCCAGATTTCTGACGCGTATAGTAAATTCTGCTTGTGTTTCTGGTATTATGTGGTTTTTCTCTAATTCCTCTTTGAATCTCTTTTTCCAAGACCATTTCAGAATATTTTATAAGCATCGAATGACTCAAACGTATTGAACTTTGGTTCGCGTCCAGCCCTCGGCTCACGATGCTTATTCTTCCATGTTCAGAGTATACTCATCATTATTATTGATCAATTGAAATTTATTTTATAAGCATCGAATGACTCAAACATATCGAACTTTGGTTCACGTCCACCCCTCGGCTCACCCGCGCGGAAACGGGTTCCCACGATCGCGTGCAGTCGTCCAAAATCTGATTAAACTCAACAAGTTAGAGAAGTCCGTGCGCGACTCGGTGTAGGCGTAGGAGCCATGATGCATCAGCTTTCAAGCGGTGGTCCGGCACTGTTAGTGGAAGGGGTGCTTAGCCGCGTATCGCAAAAAAAAAGACAAACGTGACATCTCTGGAAGGTCAGAGGGATAAGAGAGGAGAGGAGAGTTGCGGTATTGCATTGGAAACAAAGCAAGAAATAGCTGAAGATTCGGCGCGTTTCCTTTGTTCGCTTTTACCCGCTAGCCGGCGCGTCGCGTCGCGGCGTGGCGCGGCGTCCCGAACTTTCCAGCACGTTGGAGGGGCTCGATTCCGGCATGGCGATGGATCGATACAGCACCAAGGGATAGTGTTATGGGGGTGGCTCGCGCTCGTAATACACGGGGTTGCTAGCATTGCCCGATGGTGGAGAGAATGTACGTATACTCCGCTCCACCCCAATGGCAGAGCCAACGCTAGCACCCCATTCGTCAATCCTTTTCCCTCGTTCCGGAGCCCCCCGCACTCTCTTTGTCCGAGTTCGTTAAACTTCCAGTCGGTCGACGAAACCCTCTGGACTTTTCCGACGCTTTTTCTTGCCGCGACGTCCTCTGCTTAATCTACTGCAGCCTCGCGATCTCGCCTTTTTAATTCTAACGCCTTGCGAGATCGAACGCTGCCCACATTGCATCAGAGAAATGTTAGTACACACCGCGACAAAACGATAAGGCACCTCTAGATTTCTAATGTTTCTCAATACCAATGATGTGTACAGCTTGTCAAATCTAGCTGTGCGGTTTAATGTCCCCCGCAAAGAGGAAATGACCCCGCTGCATAATGGTAAATATAGTCCAGTCAATGAATGCTCATAAGGGGGGTGTAGAGAGAAATGGAAAGAACACAATTTTTAACTTTGGGTCTTTGTTTGGACTAGGTAGGAGCTAAACATACTAAAAGTCCGTACTCCTAGGAGGTGAGTGGGCTGCAGGGGGCACGTAGAAGGTCCCCTTTTTCGGTTTTCCGCTTATAACTCAGAAACTATGCGTCCTAACGATAAGACCATTCCATACAAAATTAAAGCTGACAAAATGTGCCAAAAGATTGATTGCATTCAGTTTTTCGCTATCTCGCATAGTTTATACAGTTTATTTATTTTATTTTTTAATTGGTTTTGTCTCATTCGTTATATTTCATATAAATATTTAAAATAATATATTACATTAATAGATAAATATATGAGACGGGAATACAAAAATACACATCTCGAATTGAATTCGAATCCAATATACGCTCAGAATAATACAGATTGCTATTGAATAACGAATTAATCATTTTCCGGTTAATTAAAGGGATTTCATCCTTTTGATGGTACAATACAAAAAATAGCTTACGTAAATGTTGCACATGTTAGGCTAAAATATTCCAAGCGCAAGCAGTATTATGCGGTTACGTGTTTGTCAGTCTGCCTGACCATATTAAGTGTCTCGCTACTTGAGAGGGCGGATTATGCGATTATTTACCACTACATCGTTCTCGTCTCATAGTGCAATTTGTTTTGCGTAATTAAATACTATTTGTATTATAATTTCTATTTATTGTGTTACTAATTATACGTATCTAGTTTATGTTAAGAACGTAAGTTTAGAATGTTGATAATAATAATTTTAGTGACTTCTTGGCTATGATCTTTAGCCATAATCATTCTTTCCTAGCACGTTGTCGCAGTAAGATTACAGACTGCATGTTTGAGACATAGTTCGACCTAATCGACGTTGACGACTTAAATCCTACATTTCTGTACTTGAATATGCGCATATACGAGCATCCAAAAATAAACGCAATAAGCATAATGAGTAATATTGAACGCCTGTCTGCAGCATGGTCCAATTATAAATCGAAAATTGCAGGCTAATAAAATTAATGTTCATCACAAATATTATACCCATCTGATCGTGTATTGTATGTATGACGTAGAAATATTGACCATTCGAAACTGCCAGAAATTCGTCCGTTTATTGAAATATTCAGAGTATGCAACCTACACTTTTTGGCCGATATTTTATTGTTCAACACATTTGCCATCTGCGTCACACGTGTGTGACCGAAGTTCCGTAGGATTGAAGCAAAAAGTAAAAGCTG
Organism: Lasioglossum oenotherae; assembly: GCA_028455765.1. Lineage (NCBI taxonomy): Eukaryota > Metazoa > Arthropoda > Insecta > Hymenoptera > Halictidae > Lasioglossum > Lasioglossum oenotherae. Next base: position 366,280 of record CM052283.1, on the reverse strand, counting down.
TTGCTGGACCGTCGCATTGTTAAGGGGAACAGTATTTGCATTTTTATCATTAAATTCGCGGCGCTTACCCCGTTTCTCCCATTTGCGACACGAATTCTAACACTGCTGACAAAGTCTGTGCAATTATCGTGAAACGGGCAACATTGTAGTCTTATTGCGAGAAAAGTAATAGTGCGACGCTATTGTGCTCTAACGCAAACCGTTATCAGTTTTACTGCTCGCGGAATATGGGAAGCGGTAAAATATGAGAACGTCCTTAGAAATCGCCGGTGCATTTCCAAGATTTTGTATGGGCCACTCTGATATGCACTTCAGCGGGATTATTCCGGTCGTTTAGCTGGAGATACTGTTTCCTCCGTATTTTTCACCATGCAACCTCTGCGGAACCTGAACGCCATGGACACTATCGCCGAGCAATAAATAAATTCACGACCCTTGTAATAAACTACGGTTCCGATGCTATCTCCTATATTAGAATGAAAATCAATTACTCCGATAATAAATTTCGACATTCTTATTGTGAATAAATTCTTAAATGCTTTCGGCGCAACGGTTCGATCGTTTATTACGAACTATAAAGCAATTTTTCTAATTGTCAAACAAAATCAACGTTTCGATCCTAGTTTGGATCTTTTTCAAGATTTATTTGATTCGCGTCTGTAAAGTAAATACCCTCTCTCTCTTTTGAAGTCCGTCCGATTTTAATACTTTACCACTTACCTCATGATTAAATTTTGTTCCGTAATTATACATTTCATCCTTGACGTTTTTATTCTTAGAAGCACCATATTCCGCAGGTTGGATGAAGAATTATTTACCGTGCGGATTATATGCTGCGCTTCACCGCGGCAGAGAGTTTTCATAATTCCAACTTAAATATGTTTCAGTTAAATGCGAAACCAAAAACGTCGGCAACGCCGTAATAAGTTCGAGTAAACTAAAATATTGGTTGTTTGAAGATGCAAGAGCGATGTTGGCTCAATCTAATTAAAAAGAAGCACGGCTCAATAAACGTCCGGTTCGCTTCAAAGGGAATGCTCGCGGGACCTAAGACTTTTCCCTTCCAGTCAGGACTTTTATTTGCAAACTTAAGCCGTCCTTGAAATCCGTCTGCGGAAATCCGCTTTTTAGAGTAACGGATCAGTGTCGCAGATTCCGGAGGAATAAGACGTAATAAAAATGGTACCCGGACTCGCGTACGATGTAAAAGAGAAATTTCTTAAGGTATCAAAGCAAGATTCCGAGATGAAAGGACGGGAAAAGCCGTTTCGAAAACGAAAATTTAATTATTAGAGCAGTCCTCTTGTCTACAAACAGCTTATGATTCTAAAATCTATGTGAGCATGCTGAACAACTCCAAAAAGACACTCTAGAAATTATTAATGGCGCTTTATACAGCGTGGACCACCAAGCGTGATCAGCTTAGATTATTCTCCTGCCAGCGCAGCGGTTCGATCGGAATTTTTTTTAGCTGAAATAACATGGTTGAACAAGAGCTTTAAGAATGGGAAAACCTTTCATTAGTAAAATTATTCGTTGCTAACCTTCTTCTAAGGTTTATTGTAAATTTTACGAAAACTTTCGATGTATGAAACTAATTGAAAAATATATTCTTTGTTCAGAGAGAAATCCCAATGCCTATTCCTTGCAATACAGTACTACAGTAATTTAATATAAAAATAAATATGCATGTTCGTATTGTTATAGCAAAATCTTGTTATTACTCTGTTAATTGTAGTTTTCAGTATTTTAAAACGTGCCTATATTATTATATCGATTAAAAGATAGGGAGGCGCGGAAAAAACTTTATTTTTAGGGAGGCATAGTATCATAAAGGTTGGAAACCGCTGATCTAGAGTCTAAGTAGAGGTGGCATTCGCTGAATTCAGCAATCGTCATAACAAATAATTTTTTCTGAATCTAATAAGATGAAAAAGTTATTTCTTAACCGTTCACGCGAGTATATTGGCGCTAGTGGTCACCATTTTGTGCATCAATTCCATTAAGGTAAATTATTTTTTTTATGTTTCTTTGGTTTAGAAAATGAGTGTAAAAATATTACAGGTTTACTTCGAAAAAGTGAAGGTGACCTTGATAATTCTGGAGAAAAAATAGAGTTGACTATATGGGTTGAATAATCTATACTGATCACACTTTGTGGTCCACCCTGTATATTGCGAATTTCCTCGACTTACGGTGATTTTTCCGGCACTTAATTAATCGAAAGCCTTCACACCGCGATGAGAGACGACTTATGACCATGTCCTTACACTGAAATATCAGACTCCCGTTCAGGTACCTCGACCGGCGAGTCAGATCATTAGATAACTCGCAGTTACATACATAGTAGCATCATGTTGCTTACGTAACTTTGCGGAACTTCCCCGGCGACGCTGACCCTTCCTTCTATTCACACGTGACTGTTAATTCGAGTGAAGTTAAGGCGGTCTAGAAGAGAAGTCGGAAAGAAGAAATTATCTTCAGGGTCGTATCAGATTTCGGCGGAGGAGCCGTAAAACGGAGAAGATGTGATATTTCAGCACTGTCGATCTAAAACTAGCTCGGAAAGTTTGCGCGGCCGATGGTAATCGCTGATACGATTATGAACTGAAAGTTTCTCATTTACGGAGCTCCGCTGAAATTTCGCGAGACACAATGCGCCTTCGTTATCTCGATAGCGTGTAAAAGCAGCGTCATCCAACTTCGGCACTTCATTTTTAAACGGATATTATAATATCGGGTCTAACTTTCTCCGAACTGTTCTGATTAGATGCTCGATAGACTTCAACCAAGCTTTATGACGTTTATCGTGCAGGTAAATTGTTAACATAAAAAAAAATTAAACCGACTTCGAAAAAACGCACTAAAAAGTATAAGATAATTTCCATTTAATTAGTGAAAAATATATTTTTGCAATTGACGCACAAACTTTTTATTCCACATAAAGATCTAAAGTATCTTGCTCTGTTCTTATTCTTGTTGTTAGCTAACTCTTGCTTCCCACAACAGGTACATTCAATTTTTTAACAAATCACGAATTTATTTGTTAATTTGTATATCCCAAGATTCTTGTTTACTGATCTCAAGTTTCACAACTTTGCAATACGTGTGATTTCGTAAATCACAAGGAAATGTCCACTATTATATGTGGATTATCGTCTTCAGATTTCTATAAAATATTCTTCACGAATTTAAAGGTGACACGGGATGAGATAGTTTAACTAAATCCAGCAATTCTTTCATTTCGCGGGTAATTGAATAAAGAAATAAATTCTCCTACCTGTTACAAATTACCTGACTAAATACGAATTCCTAGTAATTACATCCAATTGCTTCTCGCTTTGTCCGCCGAGTAAAATGTGCACTTGACTTTTGGCGGAATCGCGTTTGCCGAATATTAGTTGGCGGTGAACGCGACCTATGTTCGACAGCGCGGCGGCGGTACTTATTCGATAAAAAGCCGGAAGGTGCGGGCGTGGGCTCGTTCGAAAGGAAAATAAATAGGCAAACGCGATGTTTCCCTTGAAAACTTTCCATTAGCTGGGAGAAGATTTTATTGACTGTAACAGTCTCTGTGTGCGCAAAGGCAGGCCAGCCCCGAGGGCGTCTGCAAAGTAGTTAAGAAGAGGAGGAAGAACCGAGAAGAATAATTCTGGTGAACGCCCTCACTGCCTTGACCTCGGCGACCTCTGCTTCCACTCACAGGTTTGAGACCAGATTCCTTCGATGCGCCGCGAAGGTACATATAGGTATCCTTAGGTACATCCAGTTACTCTACATAACGTACAATTTAACGTCCGTTCGCACTCGGTAATCGTTTTATCCGACGCTTTTCAACAGCACGAGCTGCTCGATAATTTATTGACGTCCGCTGGCGTCGATAAATGACGAAACAGTCATTAACGACTTGAGATTTTTTTTAGATGTTAAAAAGATTAGTTTATACCAGCGGTTTCCAACCTTTATGCTACTATGCCTCCCTAAAAAAAAATTTTTTTTCCGCACCTTCCTATCGTTCAATCGATATAATAATATAGTCACGTTTTAAAATACTGAAAACCACAATTAACAGAATAATAACAAGGTTTTTAAGAAAAATAAAATTAAACATTACTTCACTGAATTTGTACTTTTACGTTACGATATGAAGTTTATTTATTTGTAGATATTATGGTATGATCATTAATTTTTTATTACATATTTTGGCGCCTCCCCGGTTGGAAACCGCTGGTTTATACTAAATAAAGTGTAAAACAATTTTTTTGAAATCGTCATTGCTCGGAATTTCGCAGAAAAAAGTGGACATGATTTTTAACTTTTTCATGGTCTTATGATTATTACAGTTATATTGCTTTATATTTTTGTGCACAACAAATTATAAATTCAAATTTAATTTGATGTGAATTGATTTTTATCGGTAACCAATTTTGTTTATGATACATTTTTTGCAATATTCCCCTGGTTTAATAAATTGTATGTATTTGTAATGTAGTCGATAAGAATATTGATGCATATTGAAAGGACACGACGGTCGACTATAATTCAATACATATCATTCAATAAACGATAACATTCGAGATGCTACTCGACACATACAATACTGATTTATGCGTATCTCAGGTGGTTCGTGTGGAGTTTAATTAGATCGTTCAATGTAGCATGACGTAGTGACCGCGATTGGATCATATCTCCAGGGATGTCCTCTAATCCTATGAAACTGCCTATTCTAGAACAAGACGTCTAGAACGCCGCAATTGAATTCTTCCTCATTGATTGGGGCGAGCTGAATCCGACACTGATATCCAGTTTCTTGCGAACGCTATTTTTATCACTTTAATTAAGGTGTTTCCTGGATACAGCTAACTAGGGTGTACAAATTGTAGGTACACTATTCTCTTTTAAGTAGACGTACCGTAGGTACAAATAATTATACCATCGTACTGTTTTGTTCTGCATTTAACAAATGGAAACTTAAAGCAAGTGCACCGTTTATTGAACAATATGAGTCATTAGTAAGATGTGCAAATTATTTCTTACTGTTAGTTCATTACAGTTGCTCGTAATATAAATGTATACATACAGGGTGTCTCAAAATTACCTCCGGAGCCGAAAATGGGAGGTTCCTAAGATCATTTCAAGCGACATTTTCCTTTGAGAAAATGTCGTCCGCGGCTTCGTTAACGAGTTATTAACAAAAAGCACGGACCAATCAGAGCGCGAGCTAGACGCGTGCAGCCCGGCGAGCCGGCAGCCGAGTGTCGGTGGCACGCCGCGATATCGCAACAAACAAAAGTTTCTCGATGATGTGAATCCTCGCCAATTTCGATAAGCTTTGTAAAAGTTGTCAAGACTATGATCCTGATCAACATTTCTCTTTACGGTTTTTGTCGGTCGACTTTAGTTTACGATATTATTGTAAAAATTTGTATTAGTAAATCGATCGATGTACATACTATCTCTTCGCCGATTTCGATGAGCTTTATTTCAAAGGAAAAAGATATTTAAAACATCGAATTTATAACATATTTCAGTCATCGCAATCGGTGAGGACCCACATCATCGGCAACTTTACCCGAACGATAGCAGAAGTAGAAACTGATTGAATTAAAAACTCACTTATTCAGCCGTAAATCCATTTAGTTGTTACACCAGTGAAACAGGAAACACCACACTTCCACACAATTACTGAACACTACACGTAGTACACTTTCGAATTCGTGGTTACAGCGAACGAGAAGAAATTAGAGATACTCCGACGCAGAAAGATGGCCGTGCTCTTCGCGATTCCGCGGGAAACTGTGCTCCCCCAGCCCAGCCTATGGTGCTAGATGGGGTATGTTCAGGTATGTTTTTAACTGTTTTTCCGCGCAGCGCCTCTAGCGGCTATACATCGTACGAAAAATGTTGGGCACAATCGAAGCACTACCTAGACGCGAGTCGCCACAGTCGGCCAATAGCAGCCAATAGACAGGTGGCGCGCCGCACCGTGCCGACTGTGGCAACTCGTGTCTAGGTCGCGCTCTGATTGGTCCGTGTTTTTCGTTAATAATTCCTAAACAAAGCCGCGGATACCATTTTCGCAAAGGAAAATGTTACTTCAAATGATCTCAGGAACCTCCCATTTCCGGCTGTTGAAGGTATTTTGGGAAACCCTGTATAATACACCGTGAGTGGGGCGAATGGGAAACACGTTGCACGTGCGCGATGGGGACGCAACAATGACTGACATTTCGCAGATTTTAGGTTATTGCCGCGTATCGTATCGTACCTATTATGTATATGTACCTACTTAATGAAATGAATCATATGGATCGTTCTCATTTTTCTTCTACACGATAAATTGGCAAATTATGTTTTGTTTGCAACGTCACATGTTAAAGAAATAATAATTACATGGTATGTGAAATAAGTAAATGGGTGAATTTTACGTGGCAATAACCTAAAACCTGCGAACTGTCATGACATTGTTGCGTCCCCATCGCGCACGCGCAACTTGTCTCCCATTCGCCCCACTCAATTCTAGGTTAGATGGCGATGGAATAGGATAGTGAAAGGGGAAAAGGAGGAGAAGTATTTCCGAGAATTTGGACATGGTTTTGATATCCCATCTGGCACCATAGGCTGGGCTGGGAGAGCACGGTTTCGCGCGAAATCGCGAAGACCATGGCTCTCTTTCCGCGTCGGAGTCTCTAATTTCTTCTCGTTCGCTATAACCACGAATTCGAAAAGTGTGCTACGCGTAGTGTTCAGTAATTGTATGAAAGTGTGGTGTTTCCTGTTTCACTGGTGTAACAACAAAATAGATTTACGGCTGTATAAGTGAGTTTTTAATTCAATCAGTTTCTGCTTCTTCTCTCGTTCGGGTAAAGTTGCCGATGATGTGGGCCCACACCGGTTTCGACGACCTTGACATATCTTGTACATTCGATGTTTTAAATATCTTTTTCCATTGAAATAAAGCTCATCGGAATCGAATAGGAAATAGTACATCGATCGATTTACAATTACATACAAGTTTTTACAATAATATCGTAAACTAAAGTCGACCGACAAAAACCGTAAAGGGAAATGTTGATCAGAATCATGGTCTTGACAACATATCCAAAGCTTATCGAAATTGGCGAGGATTCACATCATCGAGAAACTTTTGTTCGATGCGACATCGCGGCGTGCCACCGACACTCGGCTGCCGGCGCGTCGGGCTGCACGCGTCTAGCTCGCGCTCTGATTGGTCCGTGTTTTTCGTTAATAACTCGTTAACGAAGCCATGGACGACATTTTCTCAAAGGAAAATGTCGCTTGGAATAATCTCAGGAACCTGATCGCATAATCTTGCAGTTTTATGAAAAACAGGAAATCTACTTTACCGGCTAAACGGAGCCCATTGATAACCTGTTATATACACATTTTTTTCTTAAAATGATCCCAGGAACACAAATATAACCTTTAAAGTAGGGGTCACGGTTATCGTAATCGTGTCAAAATTTTTATTCCATAATCTTATAGCTGGAGTCAAGACGACTACAACGACCTAGTTATTTATGACCCTGAGCCCATAAATAACGTTACAATATTTTATTCCCGTTTTTCAGCGAAATACCCCACTGTGCAACGTTAAGTCCGAGTGAAAACTGTAACAGGAGGTTTATTATCGACTTAGCGTTAGTAAAACAACATGGCGGCCGTCGTATATATTTCGCATAAACGAATCGTTTTAAGATGAAGCTACAGGGTAGACACCGGCGAGGCAACGCGTTCTGATTTTCTTGTTAGTGTTTTATATAAAAGGAACCAGGCTTTATTATTCCGCGAGATAGCATTTGAATGAAAAAGAAAGTGGCAGAAGGCTGGCGCGAACAGAATGAAGGGGAGCAGACTGGGGAGCAGAACATGGTGGGGGAAAAAACGTGGAAAAAAACCGAAGGGAGAAAAAGTTAGGGTACCGTAGACATCTGTCGCAGCAACATGCAAATTAGTTGACGAGACCAAAGAACTCCTTTCGCAGTGACGCGCCACTGCTGGAGAGCACCACTTCTTCGTTTATAAATTATGTTAAGTACAGACGAATCGGAATCGAAATGAAATAAACATCAAAGCGTCGCCTTTGTCTTGCACTGCAACTTGTTTGTAATTTCGTTTGTACGATTATTTTATTAGATTGTCCTAGACGTCGACATTGTACGTACATTTTTCTTAAAGAAAGAACAAAATTTCTTAATAACTAACAATTTAAGCATCAAATCAGCATAAAACTGAAATGGGAATGCAGCCAAGGCTTCACTTTACATTCTACAATCTTAAAAGTTCACCAATGAAGTCTTTAAAGTTAATAGATTAATTATGAAAATGTTACTTGTCAAACTATCCGAGGTTATTCGCGAAATTTCGTTACTCCGTAACGCTCGACTGCGTCACTTCCGTAACGCTAGAAAATTGTAGCCCCTCAGCAAAGAAGTTTCACTTCAATAGTATCACAATTTATTGAAAAATTATGTATTGCGAAATAATCTCTACCTGGAAATTCAAATTGCATTGAATAAAAAAGAAATAAATAAATACTTAAGGGAGAAACGTTTCCTTTCTCTCTCTCTCTTGGAAAATCAACAGAGCGAATGGAATATTGTCCATCCGAATATTTTTCGCTAAAAGCGGTCAGTTTCTCGGGATCCACCATGTATGCAGACTGCAGACACGTCGAATGCAGGATACAGATGCAGAAACTAGTGAAACGTGGTAAAAGCGTAATGAAATCGGCACTGTCGTCTGTCTGTCGGTCCCAGGTTTGTGTGTGTGTGTGTGTGTGTGTGTACACGCGGGTGCACAGGTGAACGAAAAACAGCTCGTCGCGTCGACCAGCTCCAGGAAAGAAATGACGATGAAACGTAAACACGATGTGTCTGGGTTCGGTTACGTGAAACTGGTAGAGAGTGAAAGTCCCGTCTGAACCGGTTAAATGCGATATCGGCGGTGTCGAGGAGGTCGGACGTTCGATAAAATCTCGTTTGTTTTTACAGAATGTTGCACACCGGCGCTGGGCACAATTTTAATCGGACCGCGCGAGCAAAGAGCACCGGTCTATTTTAGGCTCACGCGATAATAATTGCGATTTCGAACCCCGCCGATTTCGAAGCACCGTATTTTCAGCTCTCGGATGTATTCACAGGCTGATGAATGTACGCGCGCCCTTAATTTCTTCGTACTAACCTCGATTTATTCTGCGGTTACAGCGATCAGAACTTCCATGCATATACCACATTCGTTGACAATCCTATTGATATACTTGATCCTATTGTATACGAGTTTTTCATTTTATAAAAACAATATTGTGAATAATGGTACAGCAATTTTTAGTTCTGACTCTGTGTCACCTCGAATATGCCTTCAATATGTCATAATGCATAAAAGTCTCTTTCGAATTTTCCAATGCAATGGAACGCTACAATGATGTTAAAGTTATGAGACAATAAAGATCGTAATTTGTTAATAAAAGGTCTGGGGTGATCAGAATGTTGAAGACTTTGCTTGGAACATTTCTTAAGGGATGTTGCGGAGAAGAGAGTGTCACGACGCGAGTGTACTAATTGGAAACCGAAGCTCATACTCGCCGGCAGTGTGTAAAACGGATAAGTCTAGAGACTGTAATCGGTAGCGGAAAGTAGCTAGCAACAAGTGGCACAACCCTCCAGTTTAAAAGCTTTGTCTGACACTACGGGCATAGGCTATGAGCCAGCTATAGGCCAAACACTCGTGTCATTCAAAGACGGAGTTGCGGTTAGGTGAACAAAATGGCATATGCCTGCGTTGTCGTCAAAGAAGTGTGGTGGGGGTTAGATCCATACTGTTAGCATAGTAGCTATCAATCTAATATTAATATGTGTCATACGTAGAGCTCAAAGTTACGATAGATATTGTTAGAGCAGGACTATAATCGCGACATCTCTTTTGTAATAGAATATCTCGTACGTAATCACATTACATTACATTTACTTGCTTGTGTAACGTCTTGGTCCGACAGTAATGATGTTTTAGAGTTATTTAAATTGAAATATCTCCTAAACTACTAACTTTTCGACATACATAAGTTAGCGCTTTTTTAGAACGAATGTTCAGTTGCATCGATTGGTGTATTAAAAAATATCTCATTCCATTTAAAAAAATATCGATGACCTTTATATCTCATAAAAAAATGACCTTGAAAATTTTTTCCCTTACACCGTTACACGTGGCCCTTCAAACAGTGTAACTTTGTCCTAAGAAGTTTTTTTGTACAACGAAAAGGAGCGGAGATATTTAAGTGTTCTGTTTCTTCGGACTCACCGAAAATTGAATTCACCCTGTATAAATTCCATCAGATATAAATAGTGGGAAAAGAAGTATGGAAGAGATCATCGAGGGAATGATAAATGCAAAGTCAAGGGATTCGTGATGATTTTCGGACACCTAGTTGCTTAGGAATACCGCAAGTCATGTTTAGAATTATGATGAAGCAAGTATATCGAACTTGTCGCTTATAACGTAACGGAAAATTGCGCGAATGCACTCTTGAAAAACGGCCTTCGATGCAACTGAATTGCATAACCACAGTATGGACGTCTACTTCGCTTCCGTTACTTTCACTGCTTCTTATTTCCGGTCTGTCGTGCGACTTCTATCAGAGGAACTGGAACGATCTTGCAGCAAGTATCGCAGCATTGTCATTCAACATGTTGCTGAACTATTGGATCCGAATAGAGATAATGATTGTACTTTTCACTTCCAACTCTTCGACATTTGTTCGCAAATAAATTCTTACCGAAATATGTCCGTGTAAAGAACCACTTCTAAACGCTGCATCAATTCAAGCCAACGTGATTTGAAAGGTAAAATTTACGACAGCGGATGCTACTCGAAACTCTCTCACCTTCTAAAGAAACACGAATTTCTAGAGTCTACTTTCCGCCCGACTCTGCGACTTCGTTGACAACGAGAGCACCGATAATTAGCATTATTCGCGGCATCAGCGATTCGTCGGTAAACAAGCATCGTCGGATTCTTGAACGAGAAGGCGCGTCTCGTCTCCGGGACTCGACATAAAGCAATTACACCGAGCGCAGGCGGCGTGTTGCTCATTGCCATTACGCTTACATCTCTCGCGGAATCGCTGCACCATGGCTGATTCGGCGGAATCCATCATTAATTATATCGCCGCCGCCGCCGCCTCCGTCTGTATAGATATAATGCGACCCTCGTCGCAATCGAAATCCCGGCGCCCACGGTCTCGAATGTTATTTTAATTGCGACGCGCGAGAACGCGATCGCTGCGACTTTCCGCGCCACTTTGGGACACCTGCTACGGAAACTTTAATGAACGAGGATCCGACCCGAGCCTCCCGCTAACTCGCAGTCCAGGGAACACGAACGCTTAATTGTGTCGATACCAACAGGTGATCAACAGTTCGATCAGTATTATTAGGTTGCCGCATTCGAACTTGTCGCTCCTCGTAATCAACTTTCCCCGAACAGATTTTTTGCTCTTTGACTCCTGCATCTAACGCTTGTAGGCGATGCTGAGGACCATTTCTCTTAACCCTCGCGCTAATTATCAAGATTTGACAATACAAAAATCTTTATCAACAGAAGCACACACACGAGTCCGAAGAATCAGATGAAAATGACAATTTCCGCTTCGCTCGTTTTGCTGCTGACAGTTTTGATTTTTTGGATGTAGTTCAGTCAACGAGAAGTTGTAGAGGGAAATGGAAGGAACACAATTGTTATCTTTGGGTCTTTGTTTGGACTAGTTAGGAGATAAACATACTAAAAGTCCCCACTCCTAGGAGGTGAGCGGGGTACAGAGGGGCACGTAGAAAGTCCCCTTTTTCGGTTTTCCGGTTATATCTCGGAAACTATGCGAAGTATCGTACAAAATTCGGTTTACGTCGACGTTAGACAAAAATGATTTCACCGAGTGATTTCAGGATCGAAAGTTATTGTCGAATCGCGTACGTACTTGCCACCATGGCAGGGAACAGTAACATTGGCGTGTGCTTCATAAAATCTGCCACTCACAGTATTGCACCGGTTGAATTCTTGACGTACACGCGGAAACGTGGCTCGTACATAGACATCGAAAGCATAACGTACGAGTAGATAAATCGATAGAGAAGGTTGGCAGTACTAACAAGTTTCTAGCATTCCTCTTTGATGTGATCGCATGTACGCGAACATTTGCCGTTGAGTACCTCGTCACACAGTGACGAGCATATCGCCATCAATTGACCACGCGAATGCAAACTGAGAGGCCACATTGCGATGTGGAGTGTTTCGTAATGGAAATGCATTGTACTAGGTTGGAATGTGCGTAGCGTGGATCTCCGCGATATTGATCTGCCCGTTAAAATTTCCTACATCCACATTTCGCATGCTACTTCAACCCTTTGAACATTCGTCTACCGCAAAGTTCGCGAAAATCGCGAAAACCTCGCCGAAAGTCGCAACACCGAGCTTTCAGCTCTTCGGTCGTTCCGCAACAATGCCATAAAGCAGGCATGTCAAACACGCTTACCACCAACGGTCTTATTGACACTAAACCTTCCACGAGGGGTCAAATGAACCATTTTAGATTTTTTATTTGACAATTACTGAAATTTTAAAGACGTTTTCATGGGAATTTATTCCAATATAGTTACATTATAGTAAAAATCGCACAAAATGTATGTAAATAAATTTAATCTTGTTATTCTTACTATACTATACACATCAGTCACTTTTGATGGTCGGTATAGGTTTAGTATCAAGTATTATGAATAGGATCTACGCACAGTGGAAAATTTGGACCAAACTCGATTCAAAATCAAACAACTTTCGATAGAAATGAGGTAGTGCGATGAAATTTTTTAAATCTAGAGGGTTATTGTTGCTCGCTCGCTCCGCTCGCTCGCGCATAGGGTTGTTTTTGCTCGCTCGCTTCGCGAGCTCGCGGATAGGACTGCACTTGCGAAAGGGTTAGTGGTACGCATGGCTAGTAGTACCTATAGCTATTAATGTTTTTTTTTATTTGGTGTGTGACTCCAAGAGCCACACAAAGAACTTCTCGATTCGTTAGTTGCAGTATATTATTATCATTATTAAGTGTACGTTATTGCATAAAAATTAAATAAATAAATTTAAATAAATAAAAAATAAAAATGAAATATATATAATTACATTTGTTTATTCGGTGGAAAATTTCCGTCCTCTCGTATAAATTGCATTGTTGAATGAAACAATCGTTTGCTAGCGACTGGATGTAGAAAAGTCAGTCCGGAAGTGACCAACGACGTGTCCTACTGAAAGTATGTCATGCAGAAAAATGTCTACGAGCTACAAACGATTTTTAACTCGACCAAAACGTGTTCCATTACTTTTCGTGGCCGGTGTTAAATCTGTAGAGGGCGGCGGCGCGGCGGGGTGAAAAAAAGACGGTAAAATGGGAGCAAGGGAGATGAGGAGACGGTCACTTTTATCCTCTCGTAGTGATTACCGGTAAAGGGCTTCGGCCGCTCGCTTCCTCTGTTCATCTTCTTCCCTCTTCGGCCCTCGGTATTGCGCCACTGTGCGAAGACCCGTGGCACTTTAGAGGTAATATGCTCTTAAAGATAATGGCACCGCAGTGTCCCTCCGGACATTATTAAGTCTTCCTTCCTTCTTTACTTCCTTTCCGTGGGACGCGTGCTCTCGCTCAGCCAGTGCCAGCTTGACCAGGCTAGAGGCAAGTACAGACGCGTAGAATAATAACGATACGCCCCGTAATGTGCACCTACGTAAGAAATTATTTACACGTTTTACTGTTTGGTATTCCGCGATTTTCTCTCGCGCCATGGTGAATCGATCCAAGAACGGGGCTGGTAGAACCTTCTATAGTATGTCCGAATTTGAAAGGATTAAGTCGCTCTATCCTATAGCTGTCGTTTTTTAAAACGCAAATCGTTTTAATAGTATCTGTACATTGGTTTTTGTTACGCGTCAATGATGGAAGAATGTAGTGCACTTCTGCATAATCGGCGACCAGTCTACCAATGAAAATATGTACGTATTATTCGCATAATAGAGGTTCGGTTAATAGTTGTGTATATGAGGTTTCGCATTAATTGGTGTTATTAAATGGAAACGATCTCATGGCCCTTAGCATTTGGAGATGTATTCAGAGTCAACACTAAAAATTGTTGCACCATTATTCACAATATTGTTCAGACTATTAAATATATTGGTATCTAATCAATTACTAAATATTTAAGTATTGTATGAGGTATTATATCAATTTCGTATCCATCAAATGAAAAGAGTCGTGTACAATGGAATTATTCTAAGTCGAAAGAAACGTTTAATTTTCGAGTAAAAATAGCTCCGAGTGCAAAGGGTAAATTATTATTTTGTCAATTGTTTAAAATCTCAATGAACGAAACTTGGTGTGAAAATATAGTTCTAAGTTCGCACGTGGACTCGAACGTATTTTGTTGCAAAACTGCGTTACAGGAAGCAGGAAGTGCGCAACCAGTTGTTTGAATTCATGCCTTTAGATTTCTATTTCGATGGCATTCCCCGTGGAGCCGGTATCGTAATTCATGGCAATCAGTCGTACATAGAAAAAACGTCGATACACCCAGGAAGGTTGCTACCAGCGATATCCCATAAAGCTCCAGAACGGAATTATGGGCGTGTTCTATGGTCCACATATAAGAGAGGGGACGTTCTTTTTTATTATTATCCTTGCGATAGCATCTGGCCGATGCGTGTAAGTGTACAAAGTTACCCTCGCAGCAGAAATCTCTCGGCCAAATTCTATTTCCGTTTTACCACATCGATAAATATCGCCTTCTCCCTCGTGCTAGCCCTTCCCGTTCTAGTCAGCTCGGCGAGCCCTTATGACCTTCGTTCTTTCTTCTCGCCGAGCAAGAACGCGCGTTCGCTCGCGAAAGCGTCTGTACAATTACATATGCAATTTTTATTGTGAATCAATATTTGAACGGTGACAGCCGTTCATTAGATCGCGTTACACTAGGGTGCGTCGCACAGTGTGCAATATCGCCCGAAACGCGGACAAAATGCAGGCGAATGCTATCTTTCAAAGTAACAGATATTGTTTATATGAGTTGTAATATCGTCAGTTAACACTTTACCTACCGGAAGCCTATTAATAGGATTTTCAATAATTGTTCTGTGCCAAAGGAAAGTATAGAAATTTTTGCTTTTACATTGAAATCTTAAATGAAACTATTAGATGACATTATTGAGGGTGACTTGTTAGTTCACGATGAAAATTGCTGTTGCTATTAAAGGTTCCATTAAAAAGTGTTTAGCCATGTACCATAGATTTTTCAAAATCTCTCTTAAAAGAAAATTTATATGCTTTCTTTTGCTACGACACAATTATTGAAAATCTTATTAATAGTCTTCCGGTAGGTAAAGTGTTAACAATTTGTATTAATTCCAGTAAAAGGTAATAAACGGAACGCTGTAGAAGTTAAGGGTCGTCATAAGTATGGCAAAGACGTATTACGTCTATGGGGCAAATAGGGTAAAGGGCAAGGAAAAGGAAAGTTTCTGGTTGTTAAGACACAGTGCCTAGCTCCCAGAAGACCTTTCCCGTTTCCCTGGCCCCAGTAAAGTTGGACGTGAAGGATTCGGCTTCCGGGTATGTACCCAATAAACGCTAGACATTGATCTCACCTTTATTTGCCTCATAGGTGGAATTCCACCCTGTTCGGGTACGAAAATGTTAAGGCGATCGTCTTAGAAGGGTCCCAGGTGCTTTCCTTCGAGGGATCTCTGCTACTCGAACCGTGTAAGTTGTTCCTTGCAAATAAGCTTTCAAACAATCCCCTTCTTTCGTTCTCTTCCACTTCATATCTTTTATTATATCCGCCCCAAAATGTATTCTTTTCCGTTCCCAAGCTCCCACCAGCTGATTTCAATTAGAAACATATTTTTTGGCTAGCCCCCTCAATTGTTCATTATCCTTAATATTTCGTATGGTACGGATCTTGGATTACGGATCTTGATGATGAAATTCAAAATTGTTAAAAAATTTTTTAAATTCAACATGTCAATATACAATGATTTCTCCTCTTTTAAAATCATTAAGGGAAGAAATAACATTCGATTTAGTTTCCATATCTTGCAATCGATGCAGACAATTTTTATTTTGCATAAAGATCCGCAGTGTCTATTTACTGTACAGGGTGTCCCGAATTTAAATGGCAAAACTTCAGGAGCGTGTAGGGGACCGAAAAACTATGACAAAAAATCTTTTAGAAAAGAAACAAAACAAGTTTTCATTTTTGTACTTATTTATTTAGAATTAAATGATGGCACCATCGGAAAATAGGATTGTATTATGAACATTATGCATTTCTTCTCACAATCAGTAAACATATACATTATATCATTTGTTTGATTCAGAGGAAATATCGCAACGATTGAATTGCATCAAATGTCAAGCGGTTTAACTGGAGTCTGATCGTCTTCCCTTCAATTTCATCTGCCTCTTTAAACAGTTACTCAGCAATCATGAGAAATCAATGTTCACTAGAAACCCCCTTCATTCGAGAAAACATGGAAAATACTCGGTCGCGGGAGACAGGGTAAGGCATTGGGTTACTCGTGGGAGTCGTTTTATTAGCGAGAAAGAAAGAAAGAAAGATCAATAAATCGAATTTCACAGTTATTCACCAGTGGCTCCGGAATGCTCCGGTGTTTTTCATATCCTTAGGCAATGGGAAATTGAGGTAAATCGGATTTCCGTGTTACACGTGACGAGAGAAGAATGGGATTTCCGATTAGATGGTTAGACCGCCAACCACTCCTCTGCGCCTCCGCTGAAAAGTAAATTGGGGGCACGTGAAAATGATCAAACACACACGCACACACTGACATTTTCAATCCAAGATTTTTGCTTCGAGTTTACTCTAGAAACAAGGATGGAACGTGATCTCTTTAAAAGGTTTCCTTCGTTGATTGAAACCTCAGATTTTGCCAAATGATTTATATCAAATCTCCGATAGCAAAACGTCGAGAGCAATCAAATTTTTTAAACGTGCAAACACCTGGATAAAAATTATATCCAGAGTTTAACTCTGCAGTAATTGCGATTCTAAACGTTCCTTGTTAAGAATTTCATATCTATTCTATTATGAGAATAATCTGCTGAATAATCCGTAAATTCCATTAACGAAACAATTTTGCCTCCCTACTAATTTCCTATTGAATAAATTTAAGTATGAGCGCGAAAATCATTTTGCTGCGTTATTAAATGAATAACTAATTTCGTTAAAATATCCAGAGTATATATTCGACAATGGTGGAGAATAACACGAACCTTTAGTTTCGTTTGGTCAAAAGACGCAATGGAAATCGATAGAAATCTACACGGCGGCGTCGTAGCCGCGATGAAACTGAATGGTACATTG
This sequence comes from Lasioglossum oenotherae, assembly GCA_028455765.1. Lineage (NCBI taxonomy): Eukaryota > Metazoa > Arthropoda > Insecta > Hymenoptera > Halictidae > Lasioglossum > Lasioglossum oenotherae. The sequence continues at coordinate 348,854 of CM052283.1, read as the reverse complement.
ATGCTAATAAAAATTTCAAGCCCTTTTGGAGAGCTAAATGAAACGTTTTCGTAATTCTAGCCGCGTTAATTCAAGCGAGCACTCCAAACTCCAACGAGAATAACCGCTTTAATTACATTCCCTCCATTTTTGTCCTACGCTTTCTACTCCTCTTAATTAGAATGGGTAATGATTATGATCTTTATGCACGTTGCAATTCGGAACAAAGCACCAAGGAAACGCTAAAGTACTTTGGAACGCGTAGCTACGGATTTTGCTGCTCGTTTTTCAGAGAGCTTGGTTTAACGGAAGCACAAAACAGAAGTTTAAGATCCCGCTCTTGGAGGCCTTTGAAGATATATAATAAGTTTTAGAACACAATCTATTGGGTTGCCCCAAAAGTGTTTCGTTCGCAATGGTTAGCATTTTATAAAACAATCTGTTTCTGACATCAATGAAAGTATCTTCAAGAATTTCAATTAGATTTCGTGTGGGGTAAATGTCTGTAGCAAGATGATTGACATAAAAAGAATATATACAAAAAGTTTCCACTTTCCACTTTCGATACTTATAAACGGTCAAATTATTTCTCTCAACTCTCGAACGTAGTTAAATCTGTAACGAGATTTCATCAGTGAAAAATGAGACGTCCATTGAACAAGAATTTCAATGAGTGAAAAATACGATTTCAGCGAACCAGAAAATTAAAAACGGTTGTGCCGAATTAACGTAAAATATTTTATAGTTAAATATCCGAAGAGACTTTTCGGTCCAGTGAAAGCGGCGTTGCAATCATTTATACACGTAATTCTAATCAGCGCAATCTTTGATAACGCATTCGTAATTAATACTAACGGGCTCGAGTTACAGGCACTGCATTTTACTTGTTAATGCTCGCCCTCGTTATGCTAGGCAATGCATTCAAGGCAAAAATCAGAAATGCAGGTTATATCGAACGAAATGCAGTTCTTCCTGCAGCGCAACGATAACTACGTATGTGAATCCACGTATTCACGACGTATACAAATGAACGCGTTCACCGAGAACGCTTTTCAAATGAATTCCTGATATTAAAGACCACTGCGCCAGTACTCTTCTTTCTGACGTTAACTAATATTCTCTGGCAACTGCACCGTCGCAAATTTGCCAAGGCTCTCGGGCAACAAACGTTTATTTAACCCGTACGCGAGTAACCACTTGTTAAGTGTCTTGTTAGGGCACCGTCTCTCTTTTTTATGTCTAATTGTGAACTTGTTTCCTCGATAAAGAATTCTCCTTTCCATCAGAAATGTTCAAATTCAATCAGGAGAAAGAAACCGTGCTACATGAACTCATGAGTACTAAAAATAAATACATAGAGGTTCACGTTTCCATAAAATCAACCGGTGTCCCGTATCTGAGCAACTAGGTAGATGCACATTTAATGTCATTCCAATTTACCAATAAAAATTGCGCAAACTAAAAACAAGGCTGGCTGAGCTAGATAAATTGCGCCATCGCTTTTGACCACATTGATCATCGAATCTGCCCTGAAAGTTTCACAGAATCGAAACAATTTATTTATTCTATAGAACGTAATATAACGAACTGCAATTTTTCTTTAAAAGCCAACTCGTTATCAATCTAATTCGAGCTTTAAACGCGTTTCTCTCGAAATGGAGTTTCACAAATTGGGGTACCAGGAAAAACTGCTAGATAAACTTGCACACAAGTTTGCAGTAACATTTTTCAGACTATTATCTAGTGTTTGCCGAAGGCAAATTTTTGACTGGTGAAGAATGACTGTCATGTTGCAATTTTCAATTTTAATATGTTTAGCTCCAATTTTCATCGAAAACTGCTTGAATATCATGTAACAAGATGTCTATAATAAAATGGTTCTCTTATTTTTCAACCGTTTAACAGCATGTCACTTCTTAAGAAAGCTTTAGCTGCCAGTTATCAGTTTTTTAGAGAGCGAAGTGATAGTATGATTGATACGATTAATATCGTAGAATCGAAGTGACCTGGGCAGACAGTCCATCAAAATTCTGACGGCGAGCGTGTCAAGGTGTTCCGAAGTGTCTCCGCGAAAGAAGCATAGGTTCTTCGCGTGTAACACCTCCGCTCGCGAATTTGCACAGAAGACCCGCGATGGTATTAATGTTCCTTATTGGTCACGGAAGGTCGAATTTTTTATGAGAGCAGCTGTATCAGGTTATGCCGGGATGTCGCACTGCGGTATGCACCGATGACCTCGTGAAAGAAACCGGGGACATTGCCACGAAACACCGAGCGTTAAACTTACGCGAGACTTTTCTTGGTTCATCCTCCCAACGCGGATGCTTTTGACGATCTCATGGCGGCCATTGCTAGTTTCGTTCCAATCTTTTCACATGAGAATTTTTTTTCATATTTTTGAACCTATTCCCTTAAGGGGATAGACTCGTTTCCAGGATTGCAAGGGTGCGGGATGCGCCTTCTCATTTCTCGATAATGCAAAGATGGGGGTTTGCAGTAGTCAAAAGCGCTAAATAAAAGATCAATCTAGGCCGCAATCGCCCTCAAAACTCCTATTTCTATGTTTACGAGGCGTAATTTGCATTATTCGGCATCATGCAGCTATCGTAACTTTATGAAAATAGCTACATGCGCAGCTTTATGCTGCTGAATAATGCTAGTTGCGCCTCGTAAACGTAAAAAGAGGACTTTTGAGGACGATTGCGGCCTAGACTGATCTTTTATCTAGCGCTGTTGACCACCGAAAAACCCTTGCAAAACCCTTGCAATCTTACAAACGCGAGTCTACCCCCCTAAAGGAATATTCTAATTCAGAGCCGTTAATTTTAAACAATTTTTGAGATATAGGTTAGGTTCTGAATTTTAGAAATACTGTACGATAATTAAGGATGTTCTGGAGGTACAATGGGAGACAAAAGTACAAGAAATTCGAAATCCATCAATATAGTGGTAATGAAAGTAATTCATGAGTATATTTTGCATTAAACTTTTGCGAATACTGTACAGCTATATTCTGCAGCTATATTCAGTGGTCTACACATGTCGCGTGTCCATGCTAGTGAGAGACAACACGATAAAGACGTTTTGTGACGGTTTATAATTTTTTTGCTCTGTAACTGTTTAGTGAATCCTAATAATATACCTAATAATATACATATTAAACCTAGCCTACAGGTATTAATGAGTGCCGGTGAAAAACGGCTATTGTACTACAGCGGGCTGAAACGAGAATGAACTTAACACGAAGGGAATAAATTATTCGAAATAAAAGTTACGGAAAGAAGTGCAGAGTTAATAAATTTCAAATCCGGGTTTCGCTTTTAAGTAACTTCTGAAGTCAATCTCGACGGGCGTCATCTCGTAGGATATTTCTGAAGTAAATTAATTTCTGTATTAGCCGGAAAGTTTTCTGTACGCAAACTCAACCGATGAGGACTTTTTAATAAGTATAGTAAAATATTTTCCTGCATATTTCAATAAATTAACAAATTTTCCTTTCGAGCTTCCATATCCGTTTCAGAATTTTACAAAATTATAGTGTACAGCATGATTTGATAGGAAAATGTTGAGCGCGAAGTATCTTAATTGCATCGATGATTTTATTCTTTTATTAAAATCTTCTTTATTAAAATACGCATCAATGTTTTATTACATATATTTGCGAAAGCACGAGAATGTAATATTATTTAAAATATTATAACGTAAATTGTTAAACTCGATAGCATACAATTACGTGTCCATTTTCCGTCAGATAGAAACAAACATTCGAGTTAGCATTCAAGTTAGTCAGCAACGCATAGCGACAAAAGGAAAATCAATATGTCGACAGAACGCAACCATCGTCCTGATATACACTAGCACGGCTACATTTACAGGGTGGTCCATTAAAAGCGAAACATCTAAACAACTCTTCCAATTTTTCACGTGCACAAACCTAACAAATTTACTTGAGAACAACTATTTCATTACTTATTTAATTATAACATTACATACTCGTGTATTCCTCTTGTAATATAAATGCAAAATTTCTCTTTATAGGTTTAAACTAGAGAGAAATAATATTTTATTTTCATTATACGTATCAAATTACATTTTCCGAATATCATGCATAAATGTATGAGAAAGGTAAAGGTAGAAAAGATTTTCAATTCGCTTGGAAATATAATAAACATTATGCAGCTTAACCCCATTTAATACCAACCTTTTAACGTAATCGGCTATGGACGGCAAACCATTCGTTATTTCCTATCGCGATATGAGGTTGCAAATTAAGTCGTTGCTGACACTGGGAAAACGTACTAAACTGTGCTCGACGGGAAAATTTTCTCATACGATCAGTCATAGGGTAGTTAAAAACTCCAGAAATTATAGAGAATATATTACACATTTATTTGAAGAATTACGAACATTCCGTCTAAATTTTGATTAGGCCTTCTTGTTCAACCATTTTGTAGCTAATCCTATAAGATCAAGACTGATTTGAAGAAAGTAGGTTTAGAAATGTACAGAAATTATTTTATGTTTAAAAATTGTTCTCCATTCTTTGAGGCTGGAATTAGTAATGAATAAATATATGTACGACAACATTCATAGCCATTTCGTGTACAGTGCTCTGTAGATCGGTCAATCCCCTCGTTAGTCGGCTAAGATCGGACGTTTAATTATTTCCCCAAGACCAAATATTGAATCGTTTCCCCTCTCCGTTGTAAGCGATGTAACGATAGATCCGCCCTCGGTCTGAGGTAGCTGGCCGGCTGTGTGCTCATGCGATCGTTTCCACGTAGCCGTGGCCGATCTCGGCTCACAATGCAAGGGAATCGGCCCGATTAATGGTGTAGCCATGCTTCATTGTCTCCGCGGCCGATGTTACTCTACACGTGTGCGGTATTCTCCAGGTCCACCGGTATTGTGTACGCAGCCCTGGGACGCCATGGGAGAGCACACGCCGTGCTAACGCGGTGCCCCGTAATTGCTGATACGCTACGTGACAAGGAGTTCACAATCGACAATTACGAGGGAAATGGTTTATCTGCTAATTTCAAATGATTTATCGAGTGCCGACCAAGTAACGACGGCATAATTAGGTGCCTCCAAGGAGCCAGTCATTTTTCCGCGAAACTACCATAAGGAGTACACCAGGCTCGCTAACAACTCCCTACGAAGTATTTGTCAGGGCCGTCCTAAGATTAAAAAACAAATTCAGCTTAAACGATCTACATAATCACAAGGCTCTGTGCAATTAAGGTTCTGTTATTACGGTGGTCTCTCGCACTTATTCCTCAATTAAAAAGTCGAGTCTACATACAAGGAACTTGCAGTAACGGGATTTTATCCGAATTATCCGATCCCAAAGAACATTTGATTTACCCGGTTGGAAAACGTTCGGACCCGATAAAACGCGATCGTAAAATGGAAACGATTTTTGCTCGTTCGATCGAAAATCGACCGAGCAGACCACGAATCCGAAGAGACTCGGTTGTTTCGACAATTTGGGGAGTTCATCGGTCATTTCCCACGCCCCGCTATCGTCCCCTTGTCGTGCTCTTATTCCTGAAGGAATTTAATCAGACCACCCTTCGAATTTAGTCCGCTCAGACCGAATTGAATCGAATGACTTGTACCAACGGGGGCGAGAATTCCATCCGGCGCGCGGCGGATGGAAAACCATGCGAGATCAATTTTCGTTGAATATTCGAAAAATTTCGGCACTTCGCCCTCTATTCCTGACTATTTCGTCGTGATATCAAATATTACTGAATACAGTGGACGAAATTTCTATAAGAACACTACTATTTTGAACAAAAAAGTTAAGTATTTTGATCATATGATTAAAAGTAGGCTAGAAAATAATTAAGGAATATAAGAATGCAGAAATCAATATTCTAAATTTAAAAAAAACTGCTTTATTTTTGTTACAAACAAAATATTACAACTTAATGTACACAAGTATAACGAGTCGGTTAAAAAATGACACGAACAACGATTTCCCAGGATGTTTACTACGCTGTAACCAATCACCGTCGATCAGGTAAAATTGCTGAAATTAATTATATTTCGAATGCCGTAGCGACTAATGAAATGTCGGTGACGAGACAGCCGAATCTAATTAGGGTCTATTGATGCCCGAGGGATTTTCAAATTGCTGTATTTCTGGCACTTTTCGCGAGCTCTCGCGACGCGGATGGGATTCAAATGAAATTTCGTCAGGTAATTGCGAATCTTCGATGCTCTCATTTCGCGCAGACTGCATTATAATTCAATTCCACGAGTGATTCACCGTATAGCCGTGGTCAACGCGAAATCTACACGAACTCGAGTAGGAAGCGTAAGAAGTAAACTTGCTACGGCCGATTCAAATAACAACATTCTTGCTAATAATTCTATTATCATCCTAGCACCTCGCGTTCGCCGCGAAATTAAATGTTACGAGATGCTCCCTATTACAAACTTTAAACAACAAGTCTTTCTTAAACGTTTTGTTGTTTCCCTTAAACTTCGCGTTGATCGTAAGATTAAATATTGCGAGGTACCTACAATGATAAACTGGCAGGAACAAATGTTTTGTCTTCCTTAACAATTTCATTATTTTCTTTGAACTTCGTCATACAATTAAACACTAGAATATAATGGCAATTACGAACGTTGAATAAGATGTCCTTTCGTTCTTAAATAATCAACTGAAGAACAGTCTTATAATTGTTTTCCTGAAACTTTGCGTCGGTTCTAATGCATACTCGACAAAATTTCAACATAACGTTTTGTGCGTCTCGTCTCGTTTTAATCCCACTTTGCGGTTTATATACTCTGCAATTTAAATTTCCCGAATTATTATACAGATACGTTTCTTTTCACTTAACGAATTTTATATTTCAAAGAGTCGCACTGTGGTTTAAAAGTCAGTTCTAGCGCGAATAAAATACCAAGTAACCTAAATCTGTTGAAATTTATACTTGTATGATAGTTTGATATGTATACTACAATAACAAAAGCAAAATTAGTAAATCACATCACCGTATTATTGTTGGCAAGACTGTCAACATTCCAGTAACCACATTTTGTTTTTCTGCGTTAGTCAATTGCTACAAATTATAACCTCAAAATATCGAGTTCTTTCTTGAAGTGTCCGTAAATTGTGTTAGTATCTTGTTATATATGATATTATCAGTATTTTTACACAAAAAATTTCCTCGCACAATAATTAATTCGCACTAAAACTGATTTCTAGATCACTGTGAGTCGTCTAAAAACATAACAAACTTGAAAAGAGCCAAGAACGAAGGACAGGTATATTTTTATTACCTCGTGTATAAATGCTAAAATTGACAGTTGACGTCACTGTAGTCACCTCTGTGATTTTTAAGTGTAAAAATAAAGCTTGCATAACGATGTATAACTTTTCCTGCACAAAGACACACCGAAAATAGTTTCTCCAAAAATTCAAACGAACATAGAGAGGGTAGTTTTGTCTTCAAAAAGCACGTTCATCTTGACTTCTATCTGTTTTATGTGCCAGCTAAAAATAGTTCGTATTTCGCGTATAATAAAACGCATATAAAACTGTACTGTATTCGGAATCCGATGTTCCTGGACGTTCGTCATGCGTTACATTGATACGCAATTATGTGTTATTCGTATTATGACGAGTTTAGGTTGTTACGTGCAGTATTTAGCCCGGTGCTTTTGAAACAGTGTTTCTGTGTGGCGTGTGCCGCGATAATTTATCTGTTCAGCGCTGCAGCAGATGTAATGTGCTTCGAGTAAATTCCAGGTATCGTGACAGATAACAAAAGTGGGTGCAGAATTTATGGTGCCGAATGCTCTAGCATTGTCTGACGACTGCAACAAGCAAATTGCTTTCTTCGACGCGTTATTAATCAATGAGAACTCGGTCTCGGATCTTGCGGACAGAGTGAAAGTTAGCAAATAACGATCGATTCGATCATCGATCGACCGTGAAATGATGTTCTCGCCGCGAACCACACAGATCGCAAAAATAATGTTCGCGTTTCTGGCTTCCGTCCGTTTTGATAATGAAGTCGCGGCAAAGTAACGAGGGACGCGAATTAAAAGATCTCCGTAAATATTTGCATACTTTGTAATTAAGGAACTGCAGAATCGCGACAAGGGTTGCAAACTAAATGGTTCTGCTCGTAATACTCTGTAAACGGGTTTACTTAACTGTGGCGACCTCATCCCGGAAAATTGCATTTCTGTTCGCTCGATAAATCTTCGAGGCACCTGTCTCTGGCAGCGACCACGGCAACGGAACAGACAGAAAATTCGATGTTCTATTCGCATGATCACCCACTCCATCTGCATAAATTATGAAAATAATGTCTGGAAAAAATGACGAGCACGAAAATTCATGGCCACGCGTGAACCCTTGTTCGCAAGATTTTTATAGTTATACAGGGCGATTCATGTATGGTAGAAATGAGTAGATGAAACACGAAGTAGAGAAAATATCAGATTGGAAAAACTTGATCCTATTATTCATAAAGTTCATGTAAAAACTTGTGAATTTTTGGGTATTTCGAGTTCGCCAGGATGGAAGTTATAATAAATGTATGCATTCCAATATTTAGTGACAGTAGTTATCTCCAAATTGCCTCTAGTCGGCGTGCTCTCATTTTGTTTGTCGCAGTTCTGTTAAATTTCGCTCTAATACTATCGGAATATTACGCAGATAAAGCTTGAAAAAAAATAACGCAACCGCGCGAAAATATCAAATCATTTGCATTGATGAGCTTAATGATTTCGCGAAGGTATTAAACAAAAAAGTGCATCCAATATTCTGTACCATAAATGACAGTAATGATAGGTAATCAAGAATACTAAATACAAGACATATAATTTGTTTCATTAAACGAATTTAGGAGTTATTTAATTGAGATCATAATATAATAAATGATTTAATGGCGAAAATAGAGGACGTTTCATTTAGTAGATGAATTTATTACTCGAATCATTAGACCGCGGGCGATCATAGATTTTATAATGAAGATAAAATACGTGAAATGCGATAGCATAAAAGCCGTAATTAAATTTAATGATGTCCTCGCTTTATTGTCAATGGTACCGCGCCTTCAAGTAAATTTCTATTCACAACCTGTTCTTGCATACTATTAAAAGAAAATGTATTTCACATGAACGTGTGCGTTGTGTATTAAATTAATAATATTCGAACTACCTTCAGTGCCGTTCTTACGAAATTTGATTGCATATTCATATTGTATCAATACAATAATTGTACGTAATTAATTATTATTATTTCTCTGTATTTAAGCTGTCACGTTTATTGTGCATTGTTGGCGCAATATTTCAATTGGACCTCCACGCGTGACAGTGTATTTTTAAAGAGAATGTTACTCCACATTATTGTAATAATATACTTATTGACAATTCAAAATGTATTAATATATTAATTATCTTTTCCAATTTAATTAACCCTACATCAACTCGAATAATATTTGATAAACAGATTTCGATTCAACTTGAAAATTACTCGTCAAGCGAGATTGCAAATGTCCTCAATTTCCGAAATCCTTGATTGCGAAGGAATACAACAGTTTCTGAATTACAAGTTATCAACTCAACAACATAAGCCATTACGTAATATCCTGACCAGGTGCGGCATCTAATTCGAAGTTACCCTCTAACGAGCGCATAATCGCGTAATAAGAGTCTTATCGAACCGTGTTGCGTCACTACTGGTCCAACATTAGTATTCTATTGTGAACGCTAAACCCACGAGAACGTGAAGAAAAATGGGCAATAATAGAAGCTAAATTTTCTTTTTTCTTCCCGTACACTCGATACTCGAGCACCCCCTGTGCGAATGCATTCAACGGGGGTGTATGGCAAATACATATATAGGGTGGCTCAGAAAATATAACACAAAGAAGAATAAATATTAAAACTTCCATCATTCTACACTTTTAATCGAATATTTCTTGATGTTATTCCATCCGTAACTCTTTTAATCTTCTCACTGTTTTAAAGCGTAAGTTAAGATTACGTTAGGTTGTAAAAATTTTATTTTTCCATTGGTTTTGCAAAAGTTGCTTTCTACCACGTTTTTATTAGCTCGCTTTCTTGTCTGTCTGTTTGTTTGTTCGGTACAAATTTTGCAATTATAGATAAATAATATATATATATAATAAACTATAGAGCAATAGAAAAAATTATTTTATACTTTTTAGTCCGTTTTCTAAACGTGGTGTTTTTTAAAAATTTATTTTATACTTTTTAGTACGTTTTAAAAACGTGGTATTTTTAAAAAATTTAGTTTTACTTAAATATTAATACCATTATGTATCTTAAGATCCTCAGTAGCATAATTTAGGAAACATGGAGGGTAGGTAATGAGATAACTTAAGATAATGAAATTTTATAACCCAAGGCTAGCGTAAACAATTGAGTATGATACCATTGTTAACGGTAAAGGACTTATAGAAGGCGAGCGAGCGCCAGCAAGCACGTACTCGCATTGTAAAATTAAGCAGCATTATCTTAAAACAAAGGAACGCGAATATTGTGTAATAGTTAAGCGCAACGAAAGTATTAATAACGAGCCCATTTAAGGATGAAGTTCTGCATTACGAATAATCACAGAGATGATTTTGCGAAATTAATAGATCAAAACGCGACCTCGTAACAATTTTTTAAACCTTGTCTAAATAATAATTTTTAACATTCAGTGACATATGGACAATAGTGACTAGACAATTATTACTAGACTGTAGATTTTTATGCAAAATACAAATGTTGTACATAATTTTAAAGAAATAGAGATTCGAGTACACATAAAACAGAGTTGATGCATTGATGGTTCTCGGTTGCTCCGTGTTTGCCAGGCCACCCTATAGACATACGCAGGAGGGTGAATTCGATTCTGACAGGTTCCCCAGAGTATGGCCGCCAAAATTCGATAAGCTACCCCACCAAATTCGAAGCTTCCATCACTCGGGATTCGATGTTGTGTGGAAAACCCCCAGCGTGTCTAATTGCTTTATCGAACATCGATCGCTGTAAGCGAGAGCAAGATTTTTTGCACGTCCTCTGCGATTTCTTACAACGAACTTCCGTTCGCAACAGCAAACTTCGTGTTTGCTCCAGCAAAATCACTCCTTCATTCATTTCACATGCGATACTCAATTATTAGCTCCTGCGGGGGAAGCCTTTCTGCTTTGTTGAACAAAGTTAGAAGACTAAGAACTGATTATTCATTGTAATTAGATTGCAAATTTTATGCATTTCAGACACTTTCAATCTATTGTTAACAAATTTTATTTAGAAAATTTTTTATATCAACTATTTCATTTAATTTATTGGGTTGGCAAGAAAGCAATTTCGGTATTTTAAGGTGAAATAGAGCTTAATTTTTTTATTCAAGTAATGAATTTTAATCAATAAGACATTCTCGCTTAAGTTCGACGATCTTTTGCCAAAAAGAATAAATAAGAAAATATTTTATTGATTAAATTCAGTTTTATTTCACCTTAAAATACCGAAATTACCTTCTTGCCAACCCAATACATTCAAATTTCATATTTTTGCATTCTTACAAAACTGTATTATTACAATACTGTTATGATAATTCGATGGAGGTTCCAGAAGCTTTTTATACAAAATATGGAGCACTGAAATATTTTATCCCTGCGAGAACACACACACACACACACACTACGGGTGGTGGTAAAGGGTGACAAATAGGAACATTCACTTCAAATGGCAGGAAAATACATTTGTAAAATTTCAATCGACCTTGCATAATATCCTCGAAAGTTCGGTTAAGAAAATTCGTGTGAAAAGTGCTACGAGGAAGAGATGTTCGGTCGACAAGCAATGGAATTCTTGTCGCTGATTTTTCAGGCTGTTCTATCAGTATATCAGCGGGATTGCCAGGAGCCCCAAGTATTTCCCACGATTTTACTTATTCACTTTTCAATCGTGCAGTGCGGTCGACGATCAGAATCTTCTTTCCTTTCAAAAACCAGCCCCGCTGCTCTCCGTGGGGAGTTAAATCCATTAGATGTTCGCCTTCTCTTCCTTTTCTCGCCCCTCTCCCCTTCTTCGAGTAGAACGAGGAAGTATAGATAGTAAGGCGAGAGGAATCGAAAGGAGAAGGTCGGAAACTAGAGAGAAAAGGGGAACAGGCCCACGTGAATAGAGAGGGGGAGAGTGTAATTTATCCTCGGACGAAAGAAGACCTCTCTATGTAAGGTCGAAGTATAATCCAAGTGGGACGAAAGTTCTAAGGAAATCCATGGAAATCCACTAATTTTAGGAGCCCCTCTTTTCCACTTCAGTCCACTTTTCCATTTGAAAGTATACAGTGGATTCGAAAAGTATTCGAACACGAAATTCCAGATTCTCGAAAAATATTAGGTTGGGTAAAAAGTTTCTTCGTATTCTCGCGATAGATCGAGTTACCATGTCATAACTCTGTTACTATTAATCGGATCTGACATTACTTGAGTGCGTCTGAAAGGTGACATATCAGAGAGTAATTAGAAACAAGATATTGTAATATTCGTTTATTTAGTCGAAAGTTATTACGTTTTGAAAATGAGTGAAAACAAAGAAGAAATTCGATACATTTTGAAATTTTATTACACGAAAGGAAAGAATGCGACCCAAGATGCTAAAAAAATTTGTGATGTTGATGGACATGATACAGTATCAGTATGTGTGGCACAAAGTTGGTACAAGCGTTTTGAATCTGGAAATTTTGATGTCAGAAATACACCTCGTTCTGGTTGACCTGACACTGAAAAAGTCGATGAAATCATGCAAACAGTTGAGCAAGACCGGCGCATTAGCAGTCGTGACACCGGTAACGAACTAAACATCGACCACAAAACAGTCCTAAACCGTTTAAAGAAGGCTGGATACAAAAAACAGCTCGATGTTTGGGTGCCTCACCAGTTAACCTTGAAAAATTAAATTAAAAATTTTTCTGGGTTGAAGGTCATTTGTAGATCATATTTTGTTACATGGATGAATTCGTTATTTTGTCAGCTACAACATTACGTTAACGAAGATATATCATTCCATTTAAAAGAACATCGATGATCTTGAAATCTCATCAAAAAATGAGCTTGAAAATTTTTTCCCTTACACCGTTACATGTGGCCCTTCAAACAGTGTAACTTTGTCCTAAGAAGTTTTTCTGTACAACGAAAAGTAACGGAGATATTTAGGTGTTCTGTTTTTGATACAAGGTGTGCTCAGATAGTTCAGGGACTTTGTTTACAACTACTTTGTTCTATTGTTTATATATTAGAAAATCCCCTCTCGAAACCTGAGATCCTAAAGCATCATGTATCGCGTCTCGCAAGCAATGTCCCTGAAATTTTTGAACGCTGTGTAAATAATTTGAGTGGTACGTAAAACTGATGTTGCTAAATGGAAAGCCAGAGGGCGCATGCGTCCAGTGAACAGGTCGAAACTCTGTAGAAGGCAATACTCTGCCTTCTCTCGGTGTAAGCTGTCCATGTAATGCATGGGTTTGTTGCGGGTCACGATGAGGGCGGTCTGATAATTTCACCCTTGCACCGCCACGGTCAAGGTCATTGCCTCCAAAAGATCGTCACGGTGAGATCTGACGACCTTGTAGTGCTTGTGGTGCTTGCTCGATCAAGGTTCGATGCCCTCCCCTTCCTGACCTACGTCGCGTAGGTACGCGTGCGCGGTGCTCGCCCAAACAACCTGGAATTATCGTCAATTACGTTAATTAAACTGTCGCGGAGAATTAGCCAGTACCTCTTGCATCGAAGATTTTCGTCGGCCGAACCAGCCCTATTTTATTGCGACTGTTTTGTATACTCTCCAAAGAAGAACTTCGAGTAGACCCCAGCCACATGAATAGACTGCGGAGTTTTATGGAAAATAAAAATTGACCGCATCGACTACAACGAACAGCAGCCAAACAAAAAGTTGTTGACAAGCTGAGGCTCGAAGTTTTAGTTAAATTATTAATCAAAACGTCTTAAGTGGCGGGCGATCAACTGAAACTTGAACAAGTGAAATCGATAATGGGGTTCCAAGAAGTCGTTTATAAATTCTATAAACTCAATAACTTAAAATAATGTTAAATAAGAAAACTAACGTTCTACATGAAACTTCATCTGTCAATGAAGCTAACAAGTCGATAGTTAAACAAAGGCGATATTGAATTCGATTTCGTTTTATTCCTAATTATGTTCCTCATACGACAGATGGAAATGTAACATAACAATAAAGAAATAAAGAACTGTTGGTTAGTCTTTTACGGACAGCATGATGAAAAATTGCCGCCGTAAATTGACTCGTTAACAACCAGTATACAGGTTATTTAACAATCATTGCGAAGAGAAGGATAACTGATAGATTTTTTCATTAATTTGTTCGCATAAGAGTGAAAGAAAAGGGAAAGTAATAACCGTACGATAATTTATAACTCCTGACTCCAAAGTGATTTATCATCGGGTCCGCGTCAAACTGCACAAGTAGAACTTTCGTAAAAAGAAGTCGCTAGTTTGATCATCATATTTTATAACATTCACTTTTTGACACTTCGTCCGCAGATTAATCGAGGATTACAACGCGCGACTATCAATAAAATAGATTTTGCAATGCCCCCTAGCGAATAATATTCGTAAATGGCTGCGTAAAATATTGCGATATAAAAAACTCGAACAGGTAGAAAATTCTGGCATCTGGCGCGTTACTTTCTCGAACTTAAAAGGTAGTTACAATATTTATACGGCACTGTAAAAATTGCTAGAAATTTATGGAACGATCCTTTATGTGCATTTATACGACCATTCATAAATCTCCTGTCAGTTGTCTAGCCTGTAAAACGAAGTAAAATAGAGTAGAATGAAAAATATGATGAACATGAATTTCTTCTAGCTACTTTTCCTATCTCGCCTCGCTTTTATACATTACTCCATATATTTCAACAAATTCGCGGATCCCGTGGATATTTTCGGCGGTGTGTCTATCTTGCAAAGATTTAATGTCTCACTGTTTCAACTATAACTCATGCTACGATATGCCGGGCACGTTTACATTCGTTCTGAGAGTTACGGGACGGCGCGGCGCGGCGCGGCGCGGCCGGGTAAAGATGGTTGCGCGATATTTCGTTCAAATTTGCACTCATGACTGAGTAATCAACCAACAGGATTGTGAAGTATTCACTGGTATAATAACGTACATTGGTATACAGTTCTCTGTATAGAGTATCATCGATCCTCGGAGACATGGCTCGAATTCGACTCGTTTCACTGTGAAACAGAAATAGATAGCGATGCCGCGCTGGTAACTTCGTTGAAGCACCCATTTTAGAACGGAGAAAAGTCTTCCCTGGTTTGCAAATTCCTCTGTGCGCGATTCGATGCGAGATTTGAATTTATTCCGAGATTTAGGTTAATGCATAATATCTGTCGGGATAGGAATTTTTCACAATCCACAATATCCGAGAGTCTCTTTCCAAAGATACTGTGCGCGCCGATATACATACATATAGTCTCGTCGCGTATACTGTATACTATGCGTATATGTACATACTTTCCAACGTTAGTCGCTAGTTAGATTTTTAGTCATCACATTTTTAGAACGTAGATGTATCGTAATTAGACTACGGATGTTGTGAATTTAGGACAAAAATCAGTCGGTAAAATAAAATACAGTAATAGAAATTAATACAAAGAGAAACTGTCTTTCAATTTAAATCGAACGTTACTTACTATACTGCTGTATATTGTATTCGGGAAAGTCTACAGAATCTTTTGCTGTAAAGAACAATTCAATATCTTTTATAATACCATCACAATATTTGTTTAAAGTTGAAAAATATATTTTTTTTCGAAGTCTTGCTCCTCAAGAACTGTTCGTCTAGGAGAAAAATTAAGGGCAGATTCGGAATCAGTACATAAAACTCTATAAGTACCACCATCACAATGTAATTGTGAAACAAATTTGGTGTTGGACAGTGTTATTAAACGATACTCTAACTTACTTTTGGCACACCAAATTTTGTATATTTAGTATAGAAAGATCAATATCTTGATAAATCTTCAGATCACTGTGATTATCGTTATAAATTTTGTTTTCAACATTACCATTAAATATGTAATCAACTTGTTTATTTTTATAAGCGAATAAATATTACTGTTATTGTGATTTCATTATTGAAAATATGAGTATTAACTTACTTTTGTTATCCACTGTAGTTCTAGACGCGACACTGCATAGCAGCACACTACTGCCAGATTGCACCGAAAATCATTCAATTGTAGCTATCAGTTCGTGGAAACCAATGAAATCATACCTGTCGCAAAACACAGACTGTTGATGAAAACATTTGTCGATAATTTGACCGTGTCTATGAAAACATAGTTTTGGTCAAATCATTTATCGACGAAAGCATAGTGTCAGTCAAATCATTTGTCGACGATTTCACAATGTCAAGACAAACATAGTGTCGACGAAAGTTATTGTCAAACTTGCTTAGAGTAAATACTTCTTTGTAGATGCTTCACCATCTTAAACTACACCCGCGCAGTTCTGGTAACGCCATATGTTGGAAACCAGCGAGAACTTATTCAACATTCCAATATTAGCACATGACGTTCGACATGCTTGTTAAAATGTAAATTACATTAAAAACAGCGAAGTGTTACAATTGTTTAACATGTGTGCCGTAATTAATACTCGACAGAGTTTGTTTAATTTACCGAAACTTTCATTATCAAGGTGCTTGTATCTCGTTAGCGGCTTCGAGAATAAAATGATTCGATAATTTTGAAAATTCCGAAAATATATTGAACTCCCCTCTACGAAACACTTGATCGCGAAAGTCCGTCGGCAATTAATAACTGAGCACTGAACTATTAATTACCGTGGCGGTGGTATCTGGGCTACTCGCCCGCGGGTCGGGCGACCGTAACGCATAAAAGCAGTATTACTTGAATGAAGTGTACAAATGGAATTATCAAGTTTCAAAGTCCTTGCACAATGGAAGTCGGAAACGTAATTAAACAAAAACTCCATCAAAATGATGGAGTTTCGTCGAATTTTAAAGCGTTATCACCGATAGAGGTAAATGCTTTCTTTATGATTTTAGTAATTGAGTGAGTTCGCTTTGTGTCAAATTCGGAATCGCGAAAGAAAATTTCTCGATGAAGCCAATACACCAACGAAAATTAAAAGAAAAATCGGAATCCTCACCGTAGTTAGGAGAATTGCACAGACATAATTTGGGCGGCGGACAAATTTTTCGTAATTAAACCGGGGATAATGGCCGGCTCGGAACAAGATCTTAAAACACTAACGATCTTAAAACTTTAATCCCAGCACTGCTCCATTCGGCAAGCTGAAAGGAAATTTAGTCCAAGGAGAAGAAGCAAGCACGGCTTGGACGAATTCGCGGAGGCTGTTTTCATTGGTATGGCAGAGGCCAGGCCCAGGAGCCCTTGGCCTCGGAAAAGCTCCTGCCACCTGCTAACTCCCGGCTCGCCTGCGTCGCGTCAATATTCGCAGACTGCTCTCCGAAAACGACCTCGCCGGTGCAACCCTGTGCCAAACCGAGCGCAGGCGCCCGCCCTGTCCGCTGCCTCCTCGAATCCTTGCTAACCTTCCCACGAACACCACCGCTATCTATCCGGCAGCGTATTTTACCCAGCTACAAAACGCTCCGGACGCTCGTCAATCTTGCCTTTCCTTCCTATTCGACGTCCCGTCTGGAATTGACAACGAACGCCAGCCGAACAGATCTTACTTAATATTTCTACTGTACGCAACCCGCCGAGCTATGCACTCGGATTTATATAATAACCCAGACCACTGTACAAATCGGCTCTCAGATTTTAATCTTTCTAAATACAGTAAGGAGCAAAAACTGCTCCTAATAATTTATTACTTGTCGCATGGACGTTATAAATCAAAAATTATGAAGCCCACAGAGATACAAATTTATTCGACGCAACGAATGTAACTACAGTCCAATGACTGAAAACAGCGACGAAGATTAAGTTACAACGTGTAAGTTAAAAAATTACTTCTTTATCAAGGTGTAAACTACACAGAGAACATTGTAAACATATTATTCTCCTAAATAATCCGATATACTATCTAAATATTTTCGAATTTTTTATTTCGCATAATCCGACAGTCATCGCGGAATGCTTCACGTAAAAAAGGTATCATGAGTTTTGTTATTGTCGGATAAGAAATTGCTGCGACTTATTGATTACGTAATTTTTGTAATGTAATAACATTCACAAATGGAATTTTCTAAGTTTGTTTATAAAAAATTCTCCAACATGAACGTTTCTTTTGACCCTTCGATCGGTCATGCGGCACTTCAGTATACTCCGCAAGGAGGCTATACACTAGTTTTATTTTTTTTAAGTCTGTTCCACCAATCCGACCCCCATGTAACTTACGCAACTTTATAGCTCAGCAATAAAGCTTTCCTCCTGATTTTTTTTCAGAGGTGTCACTCGAGGGGTTGTTTACAAAATCCACCCCCAAAGAATTAATTCCCTTATTTCTACCGTCTACGATTGAGCTACAATTTTGGAAAAAATATATTTACATAATAGAGCTTAAAGGTATACGTACCATTTACACTTTAAAGCATTCGAATATTTCAAGTAGTTTTTGCGAAAAAAAAATAAAGTTTAGGGTGTTATTAGAATATATGGACGAATCTTAGTCTACTAGACCCATTAATCTGTACTAGGCTCACCGAATGTATCCGATTACACCTTGTAATTACTATTTCTGTTTCTCAGATTACCGATAGGGAGCTGCATCGAACGCCATCGGATTTCGTTACCGGCTGCGACTTATTTGGTCTCATCGCAGCTCTGCGGAGGAGCTTATCCGGGCGGCGGGGATTTTGCGGTTTAAGGGACAATGTTCGACGATACCTACACGCTTATCGAAAATTTTGGCAAATCCTTGGAGAGTATCATCGAGGGAGGACGAAAGAACACAGACAGGAGAAAAGGCTGCCGGGAATACCGGCAGCGGGGAAAGAAAATCGTTATCGCGGTGTTATTAGCTAAAAGCATCCCCACAGCGACACGGGTATAAATAGGGAAACTCCCGTCGTAAAAACAGGTTAAGGAAGTTCGTACATACGATACGTTCTCGATACACACTTGTAACTCGCTGTGCCACGACACCCCAGTATGTAATCTGCTGTGTATTTAAACCGGCAACGGCTGCCGGAACGTTGGCCAAACTACTGGCAGAAATTATTTTCCGGAAACTAACCGCGGTGAAATCTTCGCGATTTCGTTGTTTGCGGAAACGACCGATGCAGGAACATAATTATTAATATAGGAGCGGCGACGCGACGGTGATTATAATTATATGGAGCGTGTAATTACAATATTCAATTACAACAACATCGCGCTGCCTACTTCGCAGTGCTAAGCTTTCGCGTCGGAATCACTTACATGTCGTCGTAAACAGTGGCTTGTCAAATCAGTTTTGATGACGTAATCAAAGATTTTGCGGCGGAAAAAGCGAGAAAAATTATGTAATATGTATCTTACAAAAAGTATATGTAACATCCTTTGTACTTATAATAAATAATTCCTTATTGTGAAATTTAAGTATAGGATTTGAATGTGTATTCTGGCCCCGCACAATTATTGAACCGGGCCCTGCAAAAGTTCACGCCGGCCCTGATATCATATACTATGTAGGTTAACTGACTGGAATGTGAATAAACAAAATCATGCGGTTATTCAACTGACATTATAAGTATTATTCGTCTCTACCATGTACTGGTGCTGCCAGTAACACCAACGAAAGTCAAAATCATAATTCGTTCTAAAATATACGAAGGAAAGAGAAAGAAAGGTCGGGAGAAATAACGAAAGAGCGTGTTCGCGGTTCCCGATCGAAGTCCGCGGTAATAGAAAGCGGAGCAACATGTTTCTGTTGTCAGAAGCATTTCCGTAACGCATCAAAGTGCATTCGATGGGCAAGTGTACTTGTCGAGCGCACGAACCTGCGCTCAGGTTCGCTTGACTCCCCACCCCCATCCACCGTCAGCACCATGCCCTCGTTCACCCTCCTCAGAGTCCTCTAACCCTGCCGTGCATCCGCGCTCCGTCGACTGGCGTCGTCAGCATCGTCGTCGATCTGATCGTGACGGTTCGAAACGGTCCGAACGAACGAGAAAGAGAACGACATACAGATAGATTCTGGGCGAAACGAGAAAACCCGGAGCAGCACGTCGCTCGTTAGCACGGTGCTCGAGAACGGTGCTCGATCAAACGTTCGTCCGTCGATAAAGGAATGGGGGAAAAGGGCGCGAATATCCGACGTTAGATAATCCGATTACCGGGAATCCGGTAGCGAAGAGATATTTTTTCAATTACCAGCCGTTGTTGAATGGTTCAGTGTTTCTTGTACAACTGAACTGCCGAGTGCCCGTTGTTTTTCCTCGTGATATAACTATTGTTCCTAGGTCGCGATCCAGCTCCACGATCTATTCGATCCATTCGCCAGGCAGAGGATCACTCCTCCGTGTCATTTCCCCGTGAAACGCTGTGCTTCTCCGACACGTGGTGGAAAAGGAACGTTATTGCATGGCCGGGCCAAGGTAAGCAAGTTCAAGGTCGTTCTGATAGCTCTGATCAATCGTCCCGCGGCTCGGCGGCACCCGGTGTGTAATAATCCTCGAAATCGCGCGGCGACAAATGGCGAGGCGAGCTCTATACACCGCTCTATGCACCGGTCAGTGCACCGATCGATCCGGTTAACGCCGTCATCACATTTTTATCGAGGGACATTTATCGCGCTCCGCCGAGCCGACAGCCGCGAATGGTTATCCTTAATAGCGCGTTTCGAATTACCGGTTGGATTGAATAACGCCCGGTGCTGTCCACCGGGAGCGGAGGAGGACCAGCCACCAATCCGCCGGATGGTTTGTTCAAAATTGACGTAATGCGAACAGCCGGCGGAGCAGGAAGAGTCACCATTCACATTTTAACGACGGATCGAATTTTCAGATAAAAGAACGAACTGTTATGAATAAACCAGAGATTCCACCCAACTTCGAAACTTACAGTTTATAGTTTTATAGGAGCAAAGTGAAACGGAGACTCCGAACAGCGGTGTCGTTTTTGTTTCACTTTTAAGCGACAAAGTTTCTCGGCGAAGGAAACAAACTTCTGCTTAGCCTCTGCTACCTTTGAAATTAACAGATCGATGCCTATAGCTCGGCGACGTCTAGCAATTGTAGCCGTACCGTGTCATTAAATCGACAGGATGGTAATCCGACCGCGAACATAATGTTTCTCGGCGGCGGGAAAGAAAATACAAGCCGTTTAGAGCGTATTGAAAGTAATCGAAATAGAAGAAACAATTGTCGTAGCGAGGTATAAGATAATCGCACGCGGCGCTAACGTTTCCCGTTGGCTTCCGGATATATCGATCAGGTTAATTATCTCCTTTGAAGCGAGCCATCCCGACGCGTACCGTGCTGCTACACCTCTTTAGCCGACGTGTCCAATTCAAGGTGGTGATTAAGAGACCGCACGGAACAAGCAGACACGTGATGTGTCATCCAATGATAAATCCGACCATAAATATACGATCCGCAAAGCTCGCTGCATGTTTTTAACGAGCAAAGTTCGCCGTTTCATATTTTCGTGGAAAGCAATAGTTCTCCAATTTTGCTGCGCTTTAACTTTGTGCTGCGCAGTTATTCCCCATGACGATAGTTTTGAAATGCGCTGGGTATGTTTGCAAGCTTTCATGTCAATAACATGAAATTGGAATGTTCGCGATTACAGCCTAATTACCGACCGATTGCTCACATTATTGACGCTGGAATTTTCGACTAAATCAGTCGAAAATCGGTTCCTGTATGAATATTGCGAAAATGCTTGCGTGGGAAATTAATGAATTTCATTCAACGGGGATTAGATTATAGCAAAAATCTCGTGTGAAATCTGAATAATATGAATATGAATAAAATGAATATTTTCGCTCACTTGCTCCCAGCTGGTGCGCGTAATAGTTCTTTTAAAGAATGTCTTCTGTAAAGAACAGAAATGATTCGATTATCCATTAAATAGGATTAGACATTAAAGAAATCGTAAAGCAAGAATTTCCGACAAAGTCGGGAAGAATTCATGCGATTGCAATAAAATAGCTGTAACTTGAAATGAAATGATCGATCTCGCAACATCCGTGGCAAGCGGCTGACACGTGAGATCTTTGAAACTGGCATAATTCGCGGAAAACGGCGGAGCGTTGCAGGGTTTCACGGCGAAATGAAACTTCGTTTAAAACGAAGACAATGAGTGGGGGCTAAGAGTCTCGCTTGTCTCTCCGAAGCCAGTCGTCCTTTGAAGCACTTGTTGTACTTCCTGCAGGCTATCAAACTACTCAAGGCCAATTGGTGCTTGTAACATGAGTTCTAAAGAATACGCTGAAGCGAGAAACGTGCACCTAGCTGGTTGCGCCGCGCCGTGTGTTTCCAATTCGGCGTAAGTTGCTTCTTCTCACAGTTTGGCCACTTTCGTCCAGATGCATCTCGAGACGGTCTATTAATATGTAAACCCTATTTCGGGCTGCGATGTGTTTACAGGATCCGCCGGTTAACGGAAATACGCTGCATCACCGGTGCATTCAGCTGCACCATGCACGCAATGAAAGTCGGAGTACTCCGCCCATGTGATTTACTTTTCTTTCGTCTCGTTTACTACACCCGTGGTGCCCGCAATCTTATAAACTTCGTATAATTGTTCAAATTTTCGATCAGGAATGATTCTAAAATAATTTTATGATTATTTACCTTTCCTGTGCCAGAACAATGAAATTCAACAAATTTTTAACATTTTCTTTACGTAACGATTAACCTCATTGTGCCCTCTCTGATCTACAAAGGGAAGAGAAAGTAGAAAACATATTAAACTCAACGAAATTATTTTTCTTTTACTTCCGGCTTTTTTCACGTGTAACCTTAACTATTAAAATTATTATTATTTTAGCTATTTCCGTGGGAAATGTTTCGATAGATTTCTTTATTCCAGCACATACTGCAATAAGAATTGTACAGAATCCAAGTAAATACAGTTTTGTCAATTTTCTAATGTAATCGATTTCAGTACTTCATAGGTTTAGTGTTGAGTAAAAACTCAAATGAATTTACAAATCAGATTTTCGGAAGAAATAAAACTATTGTAGCACAAGGTGGCCACATTGCCGCAGCTCTACAGAATTTCTGGAGCTTTTCGGAAGTGTTACATGTGACCGAATCACTCGAACTCCGGATCGACCGGACAGGTTTAACTCGAAGGGCAACCGAAGCGAACAGCGACTTAAGTGACAGGATGCACCACTACACCTCCTCCAGTTATGCAATTGTGCTACCTTCCTGGTGAGTCGACCGAACGCCGGTTGCAGACTAAACAGCCCGAAACTCTCCAGCGTGTCCTGTGTTTACTATATTAAGTGTGTCCCGGCATCCTTTTCTCGTGACCTTTGTCAGTGTCATATCATGGGGTCTGTAGTTGAACTCTGAAGCAGCTCGGCCCCACTTCCACATATCCAATTTTTGTTCCCCGCCCTGTGTTGTGCCACCAACGCGACGCGACGTGTACACAACATACACATGTATACGTGTCCCCGACTGGCTTCTGGATCGCTACTGAAAATCAGGTTTGCCGGGCTGTTCGGTTACAAGCTTTGATCCTGTTTTCTACAAACTGTGCCAGGCCCAGAGGTAAATATGTGCCCAAAATTTCGGAGAACATTTTGCCATCCGTCTAAATCGATAAAATAAAAAGGTGAACAATTATTTTTCGATGTTTTTTAATATTAACATCTTTGGTTTTTCGGTTATCGGTTCTTCATTAAAAAAATAAAAGTCACGTAGCTTCGACCAAACTTACCTACAAATAACAGAACAATGTAACTTATTTCGGGAAAACTGTGTCGGACGAGGGTTAACGATTGAAGTAGCAATTTAGTCGTCAATCGTTGATTAAATTTTTGCCCAACTCTGCGGTAGCGTGTTGCGGAAATTTCTTCGGATGGTATGCTGATCTCGTTGTTAGACGGCGACAGGGTTAGCTTTTCCAGCGGCCTTGCCTGTTTCTTCGTGTCCTGAGACATTACTGTAAACGCTTTGTGTAACGAACGAGTGAACTAACACAGATCTTAGGAGAGGGGGGTACATAAGAGCGTGGCGGTGTGGGTTATGAGAATTAAAGAGATCGAATGAAATGTTTCGCAGCGCGAACGCGGATGATGAAAACAGGTCTGGCCAACAGAGTAAAAGGCACAGAGAGCATGGTTGCGTAATGCCGCCTTATTGCTTGCCAGAGGAGAAAGTTGGCCTTACGACGTCTGCAGCTCTTTTATTCGCGCGCGGTCGCACGCGGTCTCGCGTACGCACACACACGAACACGGTCACGCGTGGCCAGTGGCCAGTACGCCCATGTGGAGAGGCCTGTGTATGTGTGTCTGTGTGTGGGTCAGATCGTGCAGATCACGATCCGACTATTCTGCGAACAACCACCTCCGAGCATTACATGATACGCGAATTTCCATCTTGAAAATGAACGAGGAAGTTGACCCTGAGGGGTCTCCCATACTCTCACCATCGGATAGTAAGATGATTTTCAAAATTTCGAGGAGCACAGTCATAATTTAAACGTAAGAGGTACTCTATGTATAAAGAAACCTTATAAATTTTGTAAACTACTATTATGTACATTGCAATAATTTGATGTAACCTATGTTGTACAGTGACCGAAATAATGATAGCTTCACTAGCCGCGTCTGTTGGTTTACTGTTTCTACTTTTATTTTCGTTTTCGGAAGTGTACTGTGGCACATTTGTTTTTATTTCGCAAGAATGTGTTCTACACATTGTGTAAGCAGTCAGTCGACTATCAACAGTATTAGTGTAAAGATGTGCTTGTTTCAAAAATACTTTGAAAATTATCGAGTACAAGATACGAAATAATCTTAGGTTCACGGAGAAATATTTAAAGATTTCTAGTTTTTGTATGGTAAGAACACAGATTTATAAAGTTTAAGAATTATAAAAAATATTTTATGTTCGTTAAATTATAACGAAAAGGGCCAAATGACTCTGCTTTCCTCAATATGACTCTCTCTCTCTCTCTCTCTCTCTCTCTCTCTCTCTCTCTCTCTCTCTCTCTCTCTCTCTCTCTCTCTCTCTCTCTCTCTCTCTCTCTAACAGAGAAATTGCAAGAAGATAGAAAAGATCATTACATCCTGAATATGAATATTACAATAAATCAATTATAAAATCGTTGACTACACATATAGTAATTTTTTAAAACTGCAACATATTTGCAACCGAACGGATTTATAGTACAATCCAATAATTGAAAACACCGAATTCATGGTTACACAAACATTCTATCGCAAGAAGCATGATTTCTTTATTAGGTGAAGTATAATAATGTACGGGGCACCAGCGTGTGACTCGAAAATAACAAAGAGGGATAATTAGTCGAAATTGCTGTAATGAATGTTATTTAATTGAAGTCTGGTTAGGTTTCGCAAAATTAATGTTCTTTATTCGTCGATACGTAAATATAGTCGGCTCAGGAGAAGTACGCGGATTCGTTAAAATCCCTCTGGTCGATATATTGTCCGTGACTCAAAGACAAAGGACGCTTTGTCATGACGTAATTACGGTATATTCATCCTTTTGTATGGAAAATTATGAAAGCCCTCTCTGCTGCACGAGAAAACTGCGCTCTCCCATGAAAGTGACTCATTAGACGTCTTTTTCTTTGTTAAACGGAATTCTGGAATTCGACGCGTTACAATTAGACTCGATCTCGTTAGAATGAAATGTGACGATGCCACGACTTCGGAATTGCCTTTGCTGTCGACGATCGACAGAAACTCATGTCGGGCGAAGATATTTTGCTTTCTGGTTCGAAAAAAACGTCGACCATGCATACTTCAAAGGGGGGTTTCTCAAGATAAAAGTCTGCTCTTTCGCGTGGTATAGTTCAATTTTTCGCTGGACCCTAATTTTTTCAGATAAATTCGAAAATATCCGCAAAAATTGGTGCAAAAGTGGTGTCTCTCCGTCTTTAATGCTTGTTTAAACAATCATAATGTATTAATATTGAATATCACTGTATTCGGGAAAGTCTATAGAATCTTTTTCTGTAAAGAACAATTCAATATCTTTTATAATAACATCACAATATTTGTTTAAAGATGAAAAATATGTCTTTTTTTAAACTCACATTTTCTCAAAAACTGGACGTGTAGGAAAAAAGTGAAAAACGGATTCGGAATCAGCGCGGAAAACTCTACAAGAATCGCCTAGTGGGAATCGAAATACTTTTAAAAAGTTAAAATTTGTTGGACAGTATAATATTAACTGACTGTCAAATATACGAAGTTCTAAAGTGAATGGAAAAAATGATCGATTAAAATTAGACCGATTCCAGATTAACTTCAGACAACGTTGATGTTTGAATTGAATAATGAACAATTGATTGAATTTTTGTTAGAAACCCTGTGTAAAAATATGTTGCAACAGAGCCGTTTAAGAATATTCATCGAATTGTAAGTCCTTCGAAACGAAACTTTCGAAAGTTAAATTGTAAAAGCGTGAAAACATTTTCTGATTTGACAATATCTGATGGCAGTATCGTGTTGCTACAGAACGAAAGGTAAACAATATAAGTAACCTCAGCTCATTACCCGTGCACGTGTGTGCACAACAGCCGCTTTAGATTCATATCGTAATGAAAATTTCCACTTTCGAATTCATTTCGTAATACGAAACGCACTGTTACGATACAAGCTCGAGCATTATACTTGCGAGGATACACACAAGAGGAAGGAAAACATTGCTTTCACATTTTAAATTGCGTTGCGTGGAATTAACGCGGGTGTACAACACTTGAAACACCTTATCGCGGTAAGTAGATCATCGCGGAATACATTTCCGAAGAAATTTAACCTGCGAAACGCCGTCGGCAATCTGCAGAACGCTATTAACGAGCGACGCGCTGTAAGCTCGCGTTATTTTAATACTATAATAAATCGCCTTCTTAAATAGTACACTGCCGATAAGTAAAATATTGTTCTGTCCAGGTTCATTTGCACACGAAAGTTCGAAGATAGCGTACTGATTGTATCCCGCCATATTTCAGCTATTTTTCTGAATAGAATTTTGTTCGATTGAGATTTACACAGATGGCAGTAATTTGCCGATGATATTGTCATCTACTGTGGTTCTCATTCTGTTGCCGAGAGTAAAAGATTGCTGGAAGAGTCGATTATAATTATTCAGAATAATCTTAGAAGTATTGGCCTCGAATTAGCCCCCCCCCCCCCCTAAAACAATATTTATTCATTTTAACAACAGACACATTCTACCAGGAAAAACTGAAATTGTGATTGATAGCCTGACTATCAAGTCCAGCAGCTCTGTCAAATTTTTAGGGATTAACTTCGATTTCGTCATGAGTTTGAATGTTGATGCAATAAGAAAAAAAGGCTTCCCAGGTCGGAATTTTAGGAAGAAGAGGCGAGAGAACGCGGCCTGCGTTTGGCTATGATACGTTCTGTTGATTTCGCAAGGGGTACCACGATAATGCATCCGTCGCAGCGCGGCGCGCCGGTGCATCCGAGAAGGAGCAACCGGTTAGCTTTGTCTCAGCGATGTCTAGCGGGGCGGTCGTAATAGCGGCTGTTATAGCGCGTGACATAAGGCCGTGCCTCGCATCGTGCCATAAAAATTGCATTTTCTCATGAAAGCCGGATGAATCATGGTACGAGAGTGAGAGCGCGAGCATGAACACGCGGGCATATATGTAGTACACACACACGCGCGCGTTTCACCCGAGTCCTCTCTCTTCTCGTTTCGTCTCTTCTCTTCTCTTCTCTTCGGGCCACGGCTATGTACAGTAGGCACGTGTTCTTTTATAGAACGTAATAAGATTTCGCTGTTACGCTTGCGAGCGGTCTTTCTGAAGTAAAGACGGTTTGTATTGTGAGAAAGAAACCGCTGCCACTCACTGGGACAGAATAAAGCGGATCCGACGAGGTCCTCGGCAATTTCGACGTTTCACCACTCGCCCGTCCAGCTATGCACGCCCGGAAACTGCACGCGTACTGTGCTGCTCGCAATTAGACCGAGAATGTTTACGCGAATTCCCGTTTTATGCAGAAATGTCAGAGAACTCGGGGTTGGAAGCGTCACTGCATTATTTGATTCCTTGAATCATTTCTCAACCCACGTACGCTACTTAAACATACAGTTGCACGGAAGATTTCAACATACAGTGAACGTTTAATTTAAGAAAAATCCTCGAGTCCGTGCTGTTTTTTCGATCGTACAGTTTTTTTTCTTTTTTATTGTAAGCTTAATTGGAACTTCCCATAGGGGGTTATAAAGTTATACATTACTAGTATACACCTTATAGTTAAATAAAAAAAAACATTAAATATGTATATAACACATTAAGTACATAAGTTTAAATCTTTAAATTACATTGCTTGAAAAAAATTGAAAAGAAGATAACATGCCTGAATATTCGGTTCATAAAGTAAAGATCTGATATTTAAGGGTGGAAACAAATTGAGCTTCCTTAATTTTTTCATGAGATCAACTCTTTGTAATTCCAACAAGGTACACTACCAAATTATATGGTTAAGATGTTGAACCTCATTGCCGCAGTTACATTTGGTATCATCTATTATATGTAGTTGTGAACGAGATGCTGCACGATCGTACAGTTCTACTATTTTTTTGTGACCTCGCCGACCGCGACCACTTCGCAGTAACTCTTCTTCTGATGCCCTAAGCACGTGCTTGCTTTGCTTATCAATCAATCGTTCTAATTTAAATAAAGTACCTACACGATTACAAAAAGACCCATTAACATCTGCAGAAAGAATTCAAAACATTCCCGTGTACTCGATCGGTTAAAAAAAGCAAAATGAAGCACTCATGAAAAAGTATCACAGTGAAAATTCAGGTCCGTTTGAACCATTCGTTTTCCAGCTCTAACATTTCTTTCTAATTGCGATGGGAAAAGAAATATGACTTGTTCCAGTTGCGTGAATCACCCAGCGGATAGAATTAGGTAAACGAAATTTTCTCGTTGATTTGTGCTCCTCGCAAATTGGCCCACGCGACTCTATATTTGCATAAACATCCATCACGAGCTTTGTAATAAGTAATAAGCTGTCGGCCGTGGTGAATGGTCTTTTAACAGCAAACGCGCGAGCGCATCGCGAGAAAAGAGCTGCAAGTATTCTAAAATTATCTTCTAAGGAAACAGTAAACTGACCTTATTTCATGAATTCTTTTCCTCGAGAGCAAAATCGAGGGCCACGATGCGAGACGACGCGAGCATACATATTTCGAGGCTAGAGAAAACTCCTCTGCTACACATTCAAAGGTAATGTATACAAAGTGGTCTTGCTAACATTTATTTTAACTGCCAGCTACCCCGTGGAACACACTTTTATTCAGATGCTGCAATTAAATACTGCCTCTGTTTCGTATGTTTTCTATTCTCGTCTTTTGTCAACTTTTATCCCATTATACTGAACTTGATAAACGCATTATCTATTACGTTTGTTTCCTCCAATTGAATACAAATGTTGGTTCTTCACATCTAAAAATTTAAAAATTTGTTCTTTCATTGGAGATCGTCCGTGAGCTAGCAATTTCTGAGCTGCAAGAAATTTATTTGTTATGCAACAAAAGCACGTACAATATGTGTATACATATGTAAATTCAAACATCGACCTATTCAGCCTGAACATATGATATTAAATTGAATATTTAACGACACCTTCGCAAAACGTTGTTGAACCAAATTCCGCGGAATTCTATCGATGGTGAAAATTAATTTCCATGCATATTATCCATCCATAAATTGAAATACGTCGATGTGTAATTAATCAACGTCCCTATCACTCGAGTTTCATGTCCGAGTATTTATACTTCATGCGATACAGGAATAAATTTAGCGTTTCTAAGTAACGTAAAGTTTTATCGGAATAATGAAATATTTCTAGTTGTATGTACACGGAAGCGGAACATTTACGAGCGATAAAACATTAATTTACGTTTTCTGTCCGAAAATACTGCAGGCTGATGAGCACCGTGAGAAGCGAATTAAAATTCCGCGGTGCGCTACACCTAATGAGACATAAACCGAGCTACTGAATAGACGATAAATCCGAGTGATTCATTTTCACAAGCTTTTCCGATGCAAGCCGCTTCAAAACTGCTCTCATGTGTTCGCACTCGAGACGGTTTTTTTTACCGAACAAGTAAATTCCACGGTAGCAACATTCTCCTCTGACTTATGGGAAAGTCCTTCTATGTATAAAGTAAACGTTCGATCGTGAGAAACAAGAAGCTCCTTTAAAGCTGGCTTAAGAACGTATAAGTAAATATTTTCGAACATTCCGAAAGTGTGTGTGCTGCTACAGAAATGGAGAGATTAGGTCCTCGGGTCGAACACGCCTCCCCAAGAATGTCAAGAGCTCAAAAATTTGAATTTCGGTGTCAGTAAAACCGAGTTTATTCGTTGCTATTATTAAAGCGACAAACTGTAAACAATTAAAATAAAGTATTAGTGTCTAAATTCTGTAGTTTAATTAATTTGTATTTAATTTTAGATGGTCTCATTCAAATTTTACATTTTTTTAAATTCTAAAACCAGTCGCATAATATCAATTACAGGAGCTTTCGTTTAATATTGTTGTTGTAGTAATTCATTCTGCGGTGAACATATTGTATTAATCATTTAATATATTTCTCGGATTCTTTTTTCAATTTTTTGCGTTTCACTTTTCTTTGACGCATTGCTCCACATTGGCAACCAGTAATGCGCTCATGTAATTTGGCAGAGAAGACGGAAAAAGTCCGAATCGAAAAAAAAGCAGTCGCCATTATACGACTTTCGACTTGTCGATAGGTGGTCTAAACATCGACTTCGACCATTTCCTATGTCGTAAATCAATTTTACCGTGAAAATTGCTTTCTCTCGTAAAGCGTCATTATCTGCATACAATTGCTTGCAGTTTTCCATTTCTTTGATTGTCGGCGCATTCTTGACTCGCAGAATAGAACGAAGGAAAAGAAATGTCCCCATTGTATCAAGGACAAAAAATGTTAATCGATGGGATAAATGATCTTCGAGTATGATGTTGTCATTGTTAGAGAATATTCGTTTAAAAGCGAAATGAATATGATTTTCGAATGAATTATTTGGCTTGTATTAAAAATGAAAAATAGAAATGCATCTATATGTTAAACAAATATATGACGAAAGAGTTAGCGACCTTCCGGTAAAACATCAATAAAATAATGAACGCCCGTTTATGTTTAATTCTTTTTAAAACCCTCTTGTTCATTCATCAAACCATTTGTCATCGTACGTTGTGTTTTATTCGGAATGTGACTCCTATAACGAATTTATTAGTGACAAGTTTTGCATCATTGCAGAGTTGTACAGCAATGTAATAAATTTCGTATTATTACAATCCACATTAAGGATTATATATATATATATATATATATATTATATATTTGACAGGTGGCTCCAATAAAAAATTTAATATTGATAAGTTCAGAGAAATTGCACTGATAGAGAGATGCGCGTAAAATATTCAAGCAAATGAAACACAGGAAAATATTGCCCATTTCGTTTTCCTGTCACTATTGACACCCGACGATATATTATACGTACCTATGATAGTCGAATAGAATCTTCCAGGTCGTTTATGTGACTCGTTGCAGGTGTTTACGATCTTCTCAATCGGTTAATCGGCGAGATTGCGAACATCGAACCTTACGAAGTCCGCCATTAAAATCGTAGAATTTGATCTAAGGATTTTTCCTTGTCGGGTCTAACGCGATGACTCATAAACATTCATAGAATTACTCATCTTGGCATAATGAGCGACCTATGCGTCGATATCCTTGAAATCCTCAGATGATTCTAAGTACACGAACATTTTTTTCCATGTTTTTCTACTCAAGACTACGATTCTACGCCTTTCTATTTTCCTAACTTCTTGTATGCATGTAATTGATCATCCTCTCTTTTGCAACATTTTATATCAACAATATTTCATTTGAAATTATTGGTTGCTGAAACTGATAGTGGTTACATGTAAGATTATTTCGATTAACTGCAGACACGGAGAATGTTTATTCGATTAGAAAGTAGATAAAATTGCAGATACAGCTGTTTTGACTTGGTAATTACAGAAGATAATTATTTCGTCTAAATGATATATACATTCCGTCAATGTTCCCTTTCATTATAATATTTCATTATAACTATGACAGTAATACACTTTTAGAAAGGCTCGTTTCTTGAGGACACATTTTTTTGATCGACTTTGACGTGCTTTCTTCGGTTTCGGCTCAATTGGAAAGCGCCATTCCGAAGCTTGTTGACTGGTTTGCATGTGAAACTCGTAAACCCACTTGAGCAAAACACACTTGAGATGAACTGACAAAATGGCGCTCTGTAAACAAACTAAATGACAAGTGACACTCAAACTCCGCGTGAGTACAGAGGACAGTTATGCCAACTTAGCGACAAAAAGAATTTCAACAATTCCTTTAAGCGGGCTTTTTAAATGATCGATTCCCGGTACTTTATTGACAGAATGTATAATGAAATTCAGTTTACTTAATTTAATTACATGAACGAAACACAATTGTACATATGTACAGATATATTGTACATGCTTTCTACATTTGATCACCTACCGATTCCGGATAACTGTGGCATTAGGGCATTTAGCGGTCTACAGCAGCCGTATATTCATGCGTTTACTTTCTTTCCTGGTTCCTTTGAACTGTTACCGTTTTTCCGTGGTTCTTCCTGTTTCCAATGGCCCGCAGCGTGTTCGCGCAGCTGTCGCTGTTCACCAGGACGCATGATGTCACGCATTGTCACTAACGAACAGGAACTCTAGTAATTAGTACGATCTCCATTCCGGGGAAATTCTACGTTTACCAGAATACGCGGTGGAACACTTGACATCCTTCGCAGACTCGTGAAACAGACCAAGGAAATAGCTTTGTTGAATTTTCTTTTCATTCGATATCATCAGTCGAGAAACTCGCGAGACCTTATTCAACAGAATCTTTTCTATAAAGTTTATAAACGCCATTCAACGGAAAAGTATCTATAATAAACTGAGGCGAGTGATTGCCCCACTCCTATATTATGTTATCTTTCCTTCCAATTAAATACATCCCTGAATTGTGCCTTGTCAATTGTATTCAATTATCCAGTATAAAATTTAATTGGACGTTAATCAAACTAAGGTTCCGTTCAATCAAAAGAACTAATAATTGAACATTCATACTTCATATTTCTTAAATTGCTACTATAAACTTTTTGATTTTGTGATTTCAAATGGAAATAGGAGGAATACCCATCCGAGCTATCAAAAAGTCGATCCTTCAATTAATGTAGTTTCAAAGTTTTCTTTCCAAGGGGATATTCTTGTTGAAAGAAAGTAGAATAGTATGATAATCATTTTTTACCTAGTTTCGCCGCCTTAAGCATGGAAGCTTGACTTTGAAAAATGGCCAGTAGTTTCCTGTAGACTTAATGATACCCCCAACTTCCTGGGGAACTACATTATCTTCACTGGGAGAATCGAAAAAAAATTTATAACCGTAGCTACTTCCTTTGCAACATCCTTTTTTAGTGCCTCGACAGGTTCTTGCGAAAGAAGACTTTCGGCAACCATGAAGAAACGGCTGCGAAAGTCTTCTACCATATCGTGAATTATTTTAATCAGGAAAAAATACCAGAAATATGATAATAGAAACTGCATAAAGAAATAATTATAAAAATAAGGGAGTCTCGTCTCTTTAGAGTTCATACTTGGAAGGTGAAAATCTCTTTAGCGAGACGTTCTCGATTTATGCAATAGAATTATTGCATGAAATGAGTTATGTTCATTCAGCTCAGTTTAACCCATTTGCGCGAAGACTTTTTTGACTGTATGTTCAAAGTGTTTGAAATAACGATAGACACCGGCGCGGCGTGCAGCGTTTTCCTCGAGTGAGTAGATAGGCGGCTGATGGTTTAAGTCGACCGGGAAGCTTCCAACTCTGTAGTTGAATCTATGAGGTTGGCTAGGTGTTGTGCAACAGTTGACATCTCATAGAAGTTTCCGCGAAGCGGAACAGCCAGGTTAAACGATGATACTTCGAGATGTTTGAAATTCCCTTGTGGGCCAGCGGAGTCGGTCTGCGGGAGCCATCACAGATTTCTCGACCTACCGGTTTATTTGCTACTTTCTCGCAGAATTTCTTTTCATGGATCCCTTCGACGGGGGACTCGCCCCTTTCCTGCCGTTGCTTTGACATTCAAGCGACTCGAGCAACTCTACACTCCGGGTGCAATATTATTATACAACCCGTAGTGTTCGCTCCGGCACACCTATCGGCCCGACAGCAATAAAATTGCAACGCGCGTTTCGAAACACCATCACCGTTCCCCGAGAAACACCATTGTTCGATCGACGCCTGTCATTCGAGGAATCATATTCAAATTACGCCGCGCCGCCGCCGACCTGTCGAAATAATGAGAAACTGTTGCAAAAGTAAATTGAAGAACCTTGTTGCTCAGCTAAGGTATGTACTCGGCGAGAAACAGTTCGCCAACTATTTGCAGAACACTCGTGAAACCTGAACGTCTCGTCCGAGCGAGGATGCTTTGAATAAGTGGCTTCCGGAGAAATTGTTTGTCGGTTGTTACTCCCGAGTTCGCTCCTTATTAACGATCTGTAACCTCCTTCGTATAATTAATATAAATATTACTGTAATTACTGATTATTTGAACAAGCTGTTTGCGAGCAGGAGTTCGAACCAACCGTGAAACGTTCCGTAAACATTTTGCTGAGCTGTTTGGATTAATCTCCGCTGAAGACCTCTGAGCAAAAATTGGAAGAATTATGCTTTTTTAATATAAAATGTTTTTCCATTTATGATTTTTATCTAGTACGACCCACGTTTCGCTTCATTAAAAAAAAAATAGGATGTTCTTGGAACAAAATAGTTTATAACAAGAACAATAAAAGTGTACGTTGCAGTTCGTATGAATCATGCTAAGCGCGCATGAAACGCGCCCTTCGCGTTATACAGAGATCTACGGTAGACTACTATAGTTTCGACCTTGAATATCTCACCATCTTCTGCTTAATCACAATGGCGTAGGCTAAAGAAATTGTGTGTGTACCCGTCCTCATATTTAAAATGAGTATAGCACAGCAATCTACTATAACGTGAACCTGATTCCCTGAAACATGTTTGGAATTCCCCTTTGTTTCACCCATTGTATTATACACGGTGGTGCAATAACTATTAGCACCTTAGATATCTTCGAAACTGCAAGTTTCACAGAAATATTTGCTGAAATAATATTGTACAGGGTGGGGACAAATTATTGGTCATCCTTTTGGGAGGTGATAGAACTCGTCGAGATTGCCAATATTGCATTATGTACTGTCGTGCTAAGACGTCACACAAGTAAGTAAACTGGTCCTGTTGACTTTTTAAACGTGATCACTGGAACCATTTGGATCCACTGGTAAATGTTAAGAAATATTTAATTAAACCTTCTATTGCTGACAAGAGATGAAATCGCGGCACGCAGAACAGTTATAAGAAGGCATCCATCAGGTTTCCAAGCGATAGAACGGTACGTGCGGGCAATCGTGACAGTTTCGCAAATTCACGGTAGCGGTAAAGGGCAGTTTGCGTCACGATAAAAGCCAATTAACTTTGCAAAGCGCACGCTTGCGTACAGCAAATCGTCAATCGACTTTAGAAACTAGTGCTTTCGCCTCGGGCGTTCATTAATTAATTTAGCAAAGTTATACAGTGCCATACGCGGACAACCATGAAGAGATTGTAACGCTTATTCCGAATATTATTATTCGCTGGAATTCGTAGTTATAATAACATCGTTTTTATCTGTTGCTCTACTTAAAATTTTATTTTATTTATCATTGTATTTAATTACTTATTAATAGAGAACAGATTTTAAAAATAAATTCAGAAATAAATGTGTGATAAATTTCTACGGTTCATAAACACGAAGATATCATTTTTATTTATTGCATTCGCTTCAACGAAATTTTGGTTTGTAAAATTTCATACCTCCTAAAATTACAAATTAAAACATGCGTACACCAATATCCGAGATTTTGTTATTTATTTAATTTATTATTTTTGGACTACGGATTTTAAATAACTATTAATATGCCAATTATAAATTGCCAGTCTTCATGTTTAGAAACGTTTGATACGAAAATGAAAAATATGTACGCGTGCAATTCTACAACTCGTGTATTCTATTCGCATGTAATATTCTATAATATTTGCAAATACTGCAGAAAACTGTACTTCCTGCTGAATATAAATCCAGCTAATTTAAGATGATATTGTGCTAGAAAATGTATATAATATGAATTTCACATTTATTATGGTCTATTATACTGATTTCGCGAGGCAGATGATCCAAGCTTTAGCAATTTCCTACTAGATGAAAGTACGCTTTATCTTGAGCTTACGGTAGGAAATAGCAGCGAAATATGTGCTGAGGTAAAGAATGTCGCGCAGTATTTCACACTTCAGTGTCTCTCAAAGTTAAATTACTCTAATACATAATCTGACGTGCTCACATTTGCAATCCTATTCACTTTTTCCACCATCTGTAATTCACGGATATCAAGAGATGTATGACAGTATTTACACAATTGTTATATTCGGATTTAATGCACGGATAATATCAGAATTAATTATCATTATTTTACAAAACATTAGGTTTATTATACACTCTTGATTTAAGCACTTTGAGCATTTCAAGCGTGACTAACAATGCAGAGTGAAATAAAAGCTAAGGCAAATTAAAAGCGAAATTCTCGCCGAGAGATTTAAATCGTACTACTTCCGGCGAGCAGCGGACGCCGAAATAAAACTGATTGTGAGCTTAGGTTCTCGAAGCGATCCGAAGGTCAGGTCAAGTTGGGTCCGGTATGCCGGCACGGGGACACAGGAAATGCAATTAGAGAAATGTGACCATGAAATTCCAAGAGGACGGAAGCTACGGGGGAATGAAAGACGATGCTAGTGAGAAACCCGGCAAGACCGAAGGTGCCGACGGGATTTTTCAAAGACTTTCCTGGGAGGAGGAAGCGAGAATGCGTTCCCGAGCAATAGGTTCAGCTTAACCGCAACCGGACGAAATGGTTACATGTGATGGAGTGAGGTTTGCTCCGCACGGTCAGGAATCGAACGTAATCCAATACTTTAGTTTCGAAGTCCCTGCCAGGCCTGACCAGGCCACTTCCTTCTATTCGCCGGATCTACGGGGAAAGTCAAGATCACTGACTGACTGACAGGAAATTAATTTTCTCTTTGTCACGCAATTCCGCCGCATCTTCCCGGTTATCCTGTTTTCCTCCAGGCCACCCATCGACAGGACATGTAAAAATATGGTGAACAAGATCCGAGAATCTATTTAGTAAACTGGAAATAGATTATGATGAAAATATTAAAATCACCTGCATACAACAATCAATTTTTAGATTCGCTCATATGACCGAAAATGTTTATTTGTCGTCATCGTTTTCACCGACTTTGAATCACTATACACATCGCCCTATTACTTGTTAACAACGACATCGTAGCATGGTTTGTATTAAAAGTTTTTCAAATTACTCATCTGTCAATTCATTAGTTCTCGTCGTAAAGAGAAAAGTTTTTAAAAAACTCCTCAAACAGTTTAATCCTTGCATTATGTGCATTTAGGAATAGAATGTAATTTACACATGATCAAGCACGCATTTTCACACTTTACCTACCGGAAGCCTATTAATAAGACTTTCAATGATTGTACTGTTCCAAAAAAGAAAGCATAGAGATTTTATTTTACATTACAATCGTAAATGAAGCTATTAAATGCCATTATTGAGGGTGACTTGTTAATTCATAATAAAAATTGATGTTGCTATTGAAGGTTTCATTAAAAAGTATTTAGCATTGCACCATAGATTTTTCAAAATTATGCAATAATCACCGGTCGGTAATGTGTTAACAAATAACATGCTAATATTCGAATTATTGTTTGACTCACTTCTGACAGTTCTTTGATTCAACAGTTTCCAGGTGACTGATTGTTGAACAGTTGCTCCAGTTTGCGCAGTAACTTTTCACATGTTCCATAACAATGTTCCTGTACTGGCAAATTTACAATAAAAAGGCAACGAACAATGAAACTTTATCTCGCGCAGCCAGAGTAGAACAAACATGTTTGCAGTGTACAACCTGACGGTTGCAAAACAAATCTGCTTTTATATCACAGCGAGACGCATTCGTATCTCGACTATCAGAATAGGAAAATGCAAATCGACAAAAAAATTACATTCCAGTGTTTTTCCTACGCAGATTGCATTTCGAACATAACATTTTTTATTTGAAAAATGTGGAATTTCAATTTTGTTCGGAAATGCCGATTCTGCTTTGATGGTAGAATAATTTTATTGCAGCGTGAAAAATTATTGCAAAATTGCGAGCAATATTGGTAGGTCGAATATTGAAGAAATATTTTCAAAGCACTTTTGTAATAAAACGGTGGAGAAATATTTTATATACAATAGTTGAACTGGAACAGCGGCTTCCAACCTTTATGTTACTACTCCTCCCTAAAAAAATTCTTTTTCCGCGCGCCTCTCTATCTTTTAATATATTAGGTTGTCCCAAAAGTTTCTTCCGGAATGTGATCCTTTAATATTGCTAAATAAATATTAGGTTGTCCCAAAAGTTGGTTTTCGATGCATGCACATAATGCAAATTCATATTAAGAAGTACTAAAATATTAACATAAAGATTATCGTATTGTTTGCATTTATTTAGCGACATTAAAGGAACAACCTT
The DNA here is from genome assembly GCA_028455765.1 of Lasioglossum oenotherae. Taxonomy (NCBI): domain Eukaryota; kingdom Metazoa; phylum Arthropoda; class Insecta; order Hymenoptera; family Halictidae; genus Lasioglossum; species Lasioglossum oenotherae. The sequence goes on along the minus strand of CM052283.1, from coordinate 309,904 downwards.
AAGTTTTCCCAACTTTTGGGACAACCTAATATATATAATAATAATATGGACACGTTTTAAATAATGATACTGGAGCAAAAAAAATGTTGGCGCCTCCCCTGGTAATAGTCCGCGCCTCCCAGGTTGGAAACCGCTGAACTAGAACGAACTGTTGTAGGAAAAAATGGAAAAAACGGAAAGATTGTCTTGAATTTGATTTTAAATATTTATAATTGCATTATGATTCAAAGGTCAATTTAACGATCAGCAACACTATTACTTTGAGATTATCTGGCCTTAATATTTACACTGAAAATATACCTACAGCCTTATCGAATGCTAAGAGATAAGTATATGTATTTGGCAATCATTAATTCCGTCATACATATACATTTTGGGTAAATAATTCTGTTTAATGTCGTCTCGGGGACATAGTGTTATCAGTTACTGAAAATGTCAATTTATTCATTATTAAGTCTATAATGAGAATTTATTATAATACATTTCGTCGAAAAAGAAAAGTAACCGATAACAAATATTTTAAAATTTTGTGCAACAATAAAATTATATTTTTGTCCATTTTTCATTTTTGAAAAAGGTATAACAGACTTGCATTGCACAATTTCATCGAAAATAACTTTCAGATCCTAAATCAGTCGACGAGTCTGTGTAACATTCTTGAAAACATTATGGAAAGTTTATGAAGCTCTTTTTTAGTTTTTATAAAATATGTAGAGTTTGGAGCACTCCGTATATCGACTAAATGAAGATTTCCTCGATCCACTGAAAATATGCAGCCAATTTTCTGGGGAGTTACGGTAACCTGCCAGCTCGGCTAATGCAATTACATTTTTCATAGGATTGAAGATGTAAACGCGAGATTGTCTGCCGTGACTTTCGCGTAACAGAGTATTACCTATTGATGGGTTGTGTCGAGCTAAACTGATTTAGGGCAAAGACACCGAAACTAGGTTCAGCGAGCTTAATAGTGTTCAATATTTTATCGATATAGTATCGATCTGGTAATTCGGTGGCGGATTAGACAGCGGATATTTCTTTTCCCGAATTTATTAATTCAACGTTTCCTGCAGAGCCGGGGAGAAGCGAGACCATTTTTCAATAAATTAGGACCTTAAATGGCAAGAACTTTTGGTGCTCGCTGTGCCTATACACTGCCGCATAAAATGAAGTATTTAAAATATACATAAATCGAATGTGCTTATATAAGACGACTGCAAATTTTATGCATTTGCGACAAAAATTGGTGAAATGTAGATCACTAAAAGATTGTAAAAAGAATATTATTAAAAATTTCCAGTTATCCATGTGAACATTTTTGTGACCAGAGTTAGCGATGTACCCAGAAGTGTATACATGATGTAGCTAATTTTACATTGTTTAGCATTTTATAGAAACATACATTGTGCAATATTAATTTCATGGAAAACGTGGTAATATTACAGCATTAATATGCTGTTTATCTAAAGCTAGGTGTCGTAATACTTATGAACGGCAGTATACGATGATGAAGCCATTACACGTCGCTGGTGGTGTAATAAATTCCTGAGAAAGATCCTTAGAAGGATATTAAAAATTTGTTCGGTGATTCCCAAGGGTTTACCTTGTAATACCAGTCAACGTTGTAACACGCGACAATTTATCAAGATCGCTTGAAGACTATATCTACATAGAATCGCGAAGTGTGAATATTCTTCATCGCACGGCGGCGATGATAGCAACCGTATTTTAATGTTGATTAAAATGCGCCGCGTGCCGAACTCTAGGGCATCGGTGCCGCTTCAATCCCCATACAAATTGCGGAACGCAACATTGCAATTAGGGGAGCGTTTCGCACACAAACGGAAGAATAAACGACTGGCAAACAAATACAGATGGCCGCAAAAGGCAACTCCCGGTGGCAACCAATATGGCGAAAAACACCGCAAGACCAACGTAAACATTGTTTTAAGTGCAATACATATGTTGTCGACGAGGTGTAAACACGGTGGCAAGTGCGGTGCAGGTGTAACCGTAGTTGGTGCACGTGCGCCGAGATGATGTCATTACCAGTGCTTACTCTTCGACCGATATTTCCATGTTTGGCCTTCCATAACGACGTACTTACATGTATCGGCCTCCTCGAACTTACTATCATCGCGACTTCTACGCCTAACAGTTTTAATCGCGGCGACATGTGCTCGCGGTGCCACGGTCTTCCCATTCGACCACCGATTTTACGAACTATCTAAGTGCACGGTAGTGCACCAGCCAAGTTCTCGCACTACCTCCTTTTACACGAAACAACTTACCCATTTTTTAGAGGCTAACACTCGGCACTGGAGGCAGATGGAGAGATGTAATTTCGTACACTTGTTAAATGTGTGTGTGTGTGTGTGTGTGTGTGTGTGTGTGTGTGTGTGTGTGTGCTATCATGTCTCAATATTGACAAAACATTGATCTTCCAACATTTGTAGGTTCCGAGATTTAGGACCTCAAAAATCGCTAAATTTGTCACTGACTGACTGACTGACTGACTGACTGACTGATCAATAAAACCTTTTGGGTACTTCCCATTGACCTACGGTAACGTAGGTAACCTCACGTAACGTGACGCTGCGGTACATTATCTTTGGAAATAAATTCCATTGTTATTACTACATAGACTTCTAATGTCATGCATTCATGGCGAAACGAGTGGGAAACGTTTATAGCAGTACAAAGATTCAAAATAATCATCACAGATGAAAATATTCATAAATTTTCGACACTCGGTGACACTCACAAAACTACGAGTGATAATTAAAGACCAATGGAAATAATGTCAAACGATTCATTTCACAGAAGACCCGTAAGAGAGAGAGAGAGACAGAGAGAGAGAGAGAGAAATAGAGAAATAGAGAAAGAGAGAAAGAGAGATAACGACGTAATTTATACTGCCACTTGTACGACGACAGAGTCATAGTCGTAAATTGTCGGACAACCAACTAAAAAATTCAGCAGCGGTCAAAAGATGAAACGGAATACAAATGAGAATGAGAAGTTAATTCGTTTCGGCCAGTTAACAGGCAGGCCATTATGAAAAACTTCTTCATTTTCCCACTTACGCGGTATCTTCCCAATTGCGTGAACGAACGCGACACTGCATATTTCTTCATATTCTGATTATGCCCTTCGCTTCCACTTTATTCGGCTTCCTTACATGCAGTTTCTCTTCATAATTCATCTTTATAACAGATAAAATATATTTATGTATCTCCCGTTTTATTCAGAATTTATGGCTTCGCTCTCTTTTTCTCCCTTTTTTTCTTTTATACGGCTCTTTAGTGCAACGCACACTTTTTACGTTTAAGCAGATGCAACCGAGCTACGGTATACATTCATTATACGACGTATTAAATCGTATTACAACCAGTAGAACCATGCTCCTTCGTACAGAAGCAAATCCAAATTGTAAAACAGCTTTAGTACGCATGGTTTTATCTTTTACACGAAATCAATTTTACATTATATGTACTATACGCTTTGCTGCGGTTTCGCCAAGCAAAAGCTGCTTATATTTTATAATATTTCCAAAAGTTACATCCCAATTACGCGCTTTGAATGGCGCGACTTACAATTTAACGACGTACAAGGAACAATTTTCCTAGCAACATATGTAATCGCCAGAACTCAGTCAGCAGAAATGTTGTATTAAAATGGTGTACTTCAGGCCTGACCAACACGCGGCCCACCACAGGCGATTGTATTTCTATTGAAACTTTTGTTTCTTGTTGTATGTATACGAAAAATATTAAATAAATGAAGTGTCATTGTTGTAATGCGCAAGTGCGACTGCGAACTCCAGTTTTATATTTCACATCTTCAATATAATTGAGTTACAGTGCAACAATGAAATGAAACAAATTTTTGCGTCCACATCAAAAATTAATTTTTACAATACTTATATTACATACGAGAGATATTCCAACTCAAGACATTTTGCACAACGAGTTGTAAGTGTAAGTGTAATAAAGTTTTATTCATTTTGTATTTGTATTAAATTTTTTAAAAGCACGTTTACCTAAAGTGCAGCCCGCTGTAACGTTACACGGCATCAAAGTGACCCGTGAAACCATTTGGGTTGGCCAGGCCTGGTGTATTTCATTATTTCTTTTATCGTTCGTATTGTAAAGATAAAAAATAAACTTATCTCGCTGTTCATTTTTTATTTGATACGAATTATCGAGCACCATTTTTCAACCTGCCAATAATTCAGGAACGTTCGAAAAAGTTCAAAATTCTTGCACGAATTGGAACGAGTTCGTCGTATTCGTGCAAAAGTCGCGGTCAGTGTTAACATACGAAAATAAATCGGTCTAACAGCGAGTCGGCAGCCCGCAGTTTTCTGCCGGCAACAATAAATCATCATTCACGCCAAAGTTTCTTGGTGATTTATGATTAATCCTGTCAGATTTCAGTGGTGGTGCATCTGAAACCGGTTGATTTATTTGGTTTGCGATCAGCCTCGGACTGATACTATTGACCGTACCTTTTGAAACGCTGCGTCGTCGTTCCGGACACGTTCAAATTATCCGAACCACTAGCTGGAATACCGTCCACGCCTCTTGAGATTCCAAGCTAAACAAACGATCACCCTTGCCGAGAATGGAATAGCACCGACCACCTCAGGCCAAAGGATTTTCCCCCAATAAGGGTTACTATGGTTTGCCGGTTTTTAAAAACAGGGTTTAACCCTTGCACCCCCATAAACGGCATACCTCTTGCACACCAGGTCATATTTTTCGTATATCCTTCACTAATCCGAATACCGTGGATATTTAATTCACAAAATACAAATTATTTAACAAAATGCCCCATTCCGCGCGCAAGCGCTTACCTACTCCACTACGTGTTCCCACTTCGACTCATCCCCACTCCACTGGCCCACTTCGCATCGGAGCAGTGATGCCAGAGCCGTGGTACTGTGGTACTAAACCATACCCCCACCATAGCCTACTATCACCCCTACGTTCCTTTCCAACGCACCCGCGCGCTACACTCGCCAACGTACCTCTACGGATACAGTAAAGTAGAGTAGTAGTAGTAAGAAGTAGAGTAAGTAGAGTAGTAAAGCGTCAACGCTTTTATTTATTATCGCTAATGTACAAAAATTAATATTTATTTATTTTAATATTAATATTATTTTAATTATTAATTTTAATTATTTTCTCCTTTCTAGTGCAATTTATTTAATATAAGCGTGATTTTTAAAAAGTTTTTTTATATATTTTTTTATTAGATTCATGTAGGATGACCAATATTTTAGTGAAACCAACTAGCCACCTTCACGTACTGTACACATCGCTTGATAATACCTGTTCAAAATGAAAATATTCGTGGACCACTGTTATTTTCATAATGCGCAATCAATATTAATTCTGTTCAACTAATATGTGCGTTTCTTCTACTTCATATCACAATTATTTAAATTGTCGATTTTTCATTTGTGATTGAACATTGGCTTTGAACGAATTAATTAAATGCATATATTTGTTGTCAAATTCGCTACCATGTTTGGACAAATAAGGACATTAAGATTGCTACTTTAATTGCGACATGAAAGTTCTAATAAAATTCGGCTCATTTGAACACATGACAAGAAAACTTAACTTCTACACCTAGTCGAAAATTATTGTCAAGTAGCAGACACTTCGGGGCATCGAGGGATATACACAGGGTGTTTCGTCTAAAACAGGACACCTAAATATCTCTTCAGGTGTCCTGTTTTAGACGAAACACCCTGTATTGTAATAAAATGTTTCCAACAATATAGAATTAACAAGTACATATACGCATGCGTATCGCTTACCAGCAATTGTCGTCGACGCGGACATAAACGAAGGTGTTTAAAAACCAAAAAAGAAAAACAAACAAACAAAAAAGACGCTTCACGTTCGCCGTAAAACTGGGACGACGACAGGACGGATCAAACGGCAATTAAAGATATCGTCTTATTCGCGAAGGACCTCGAATTGCTGGAAGCAGCTGTTCGTAAATTGGTCGCGCGTGAAACAGGGAAGACACTTTATTGCTGCCTATCGCAATGAGCATCAATGACACGGATATTGGGTCCAATCTATCGACCCAAAGGCGAGAGGCGGACAACGGGACAAGGTCTTTTTATGGTCGTCGCAGTAAAAGCAGGTGGAAAGGAAAAGATGAGAGGTAGGATAACGAAAGTTCGGCTCTCGGTGCAAATAACTACGCCCGGGTAAATCGGAAGGCGCTAAGGAGGAAGAGAAGGATGGAAAAAGGGAAACAGGGAGGGGGGAGGAGGACAGCAATTGAATGGTTAATTGCACGGTCCGTGGCGAGTCATAGACGGCCGTCTACGGCAGGTATATACATATACACCTGTTCGGAACGGAACCGTAGGGAAGAATCTCGAAGAAGCCTTCGGGACAGAGTTTACGGTTGGCGCAGGCCTCAACAGTCGGCTAGCAAACTGTCGCGGCCAGGGTCAACCACTTGTAGGATCCTGGCAACTGCAGCGGACTACAACCGCAAAACGCCTAGCTCGGAATACCGGACTCGTATTCGCACACGACAGGGCACAATGATACGAACACACGCGATTCCCCGCGATAAACGGTCGATAAGGACAAACCGCCGCGGAAATTCCTGCTACCTTGTACCCAAAAGTCTGCTTCGTCGCTGAACGTTACCTTATCATTTGACCCTTCAGGGACGACTTCCAATTCTCACTTTCTTCATCGACTGGTGGAGGTCTCTGTTTTAGTTGATTTAATCGAAGAACATTTTGAAATTTTGGATGGTCACATAACCAACACCAACGAGATAATGTTTTGTAATGATAAAGTCTCGGAAATGATTTTTCAATCAAATCAATCAGATTTTTCAGGAAGAAATATAACAAGAAAAACGGTGAACGCGCCAGGGAACGCGTTAATACATTTTCCCGAGGCGTTTTTAACTGAAACGACACGGAGGAGAGGTTGAAAAGAAAGGGTTAAGGAACGTTTCGTGCTGGGTCTGGTGGTTGCATTCGTCGCCGAGTTTGCTTAGCAGACCCCTATGCCTTGGATTCCATTTACGGGATTTAAAACCGGGCGCAGAAAAAAGAAACCGCTCGAAACGAATGCTCGAGGCAGACCGAGGGGTAAGTGCATACAACTTGTATCCATCTTATTAATTATGGACGTGTGTATGTACAGCCGTTGAAATACTTGTGCACGCGTGACGGTGTGTGTTTTCACGCACACACTTCTGTCGACGGGGGCCGTTTACACCGAACACGTATGTATGTGCAGGCACGTGAACGTAGAATTAACATTCGTAATTTATGCGCTCCTGAAATTTCCGCAATGCGACGACCAGAAACTCAGACCGAGGCGGACGCCGCAGATTACACACGCATGTCGGTGTCTCACCTGCTGGCAAAGGAGAGGTCTATTTCTGGGGGTTGAAAATACCCTAACCTTGAAATAGACGGCTCATTCGCAGCGATTCTATTTCTCAACACCTTCTGTCTGCATCCGGTTGTTGATACATATTTTATCGTTTCGCGTTAAGAACCGTCGACGCGAAAATAGCTGACGTATTCTTATCGCGATCATTTATTCGACGCTAAAAAAATCTTCGACCTGTTGGCTGCGAGATCTTTTTGTTTTGGACGCTTACGAGGCAAGGGTACGAATAAAAATATAAATGCAACGTAATTATTATTCATTCTAATATAATTAACAAAATACACCGCTCACAATTGAACAACACAATGTTAATTAATGTCCATTACAAATTTTATGTATTTTTACATAAAAAATTGAAAAAAAGAAAAAATAAAAATAATTCAGTACTTCGTTGAACCTCCTTTGTGTTTTATATCTTCAAATATTCTGCGTGGAATTGATTCAATTAATTTTTGTAATGTTTCTAATTTAATTTCAGACCACGCCTCTCTAATCCCATTTTTCAATTCTGAAACAGTGCTATACCGTTTTCTATTGTCGTATACCTTTCGTGCTAAAATTCCCCAAAGATTTTCAATCGGATTTAAGTCCGGACTCCAGAGAGAGCGAGAGAGAGAGCGAGCGGGAGAGAGCGAGAGAGAGCGGGGGGGAGCTCTCCCGCTCTCTCTCTCTATCGCTCCCCCTCTCTCTCTCTCTCTCTCTCTCTCAAAAACTATTTTGTATAATAGAAAAATATATAATTATAATAGAAGGATTTTAATTTATGGTATTAATTAAAGATAGGATTATATTATATATAGGATTATTAATATATGCTGTAGAATGTTAATGTCAACACTGATGTGAACATTTTATAATAAGAATAGGAAAATAAGAAAGTTTTACGTCATGACAATTTAAGCAGTATTCTGAATTTTGTGCCTACGCCGTTGAGTACCCTAGGGTACGTCTGATTCCCTCTCTTCGTCACGCGACTCGAGTAGTGGGGGTGACTGCGTCGGCCAATAGAACGCTCTAGTCGAAACTGCGTGTGAGCCTAGGCGCTCCCCCTCCAAGCTAACCAATCGGGCGCGCATTCTTGCCTACGTCACCGCATTCCTGCCAGGGACCTTCTTGTCAGTTCAGAGCAATACAAGCAGTAAACCAGCCGACGCGGCTAGTGAACCTATCATTATTTCGGCCACTGTACAACATAGGTTACATCAAATTATTACAATGTAATAGTAGTTTACAAAATTTATAAGGTTTCTTTATACATAGTACCTCTTGCGTTTAAATTATGACTGTGTTAAACTATTTTTCACAAAGATTCATAAACCGGACACGCTGAATATAATGAAACGAAAAACAATCGATTTCATATTTTCATTAAAAATAATGTATTCCTCTAGCATAATTAAGAGAAATAATTATTATACGTTCAAAAATTTCGTATCGTGTACGTCGCGTTTGCACCGTAAATAGTGAAACAGATTATATGCATATGCACTGACACGTGAAAATTGTAGATTCCCAAACATACCACCGTCAGCAACATTGTCTTGTGTACATACACTGCTACAAACTTAATTAATTCTGTGCATAGACAAACATAAACTACGTGCATGGTTGTAGTCATCTTTAATATAAACCTTAATAAAACAGTGAATGTTGTACGGACTTATGTAGATACCCGATTAACCAGAATTTGACTTAATTAAGAAGTTTTCATTTTATATTAAATGACACAAAGCTGTTTAACAAAGTTTTGGTGATAATATAGAATACACACAAATATCCTGCAATCCCTATCGACAAGATAATCGACGGTTACACACACAGCTTTGGTAAAGAAGGTCGAGCCGAATAGGATTTTCTTCTTGGAACAACAAATCTGACCCAAGATTACATCCGAACAGGTCAAGGGATATTTCTATTGTCAATATTGTCAGATATACTTCATGTTAACCTTATTTTTCTAACACCGTTGGTATATTTTTTCGGCATCGACAGCATGTGCCTACTGAGATTTGTTGATAAACATACAGTGTATCTTATCACCAGGAAACTATTTGCACTGAGAAATCTATTGAATGCGAACCATTATTTTGAGCAATAATATTTAAAATTGAAATTGAAAATAAAAACAAAGTCCAAATATTTTCAATATTCTTAAAATAAAATACTATTTTCAAATACTATTTTCAAAAATTACTGGGAAAATAAATGAGATTATTTACTATTTACTACTTAAAATAGCATTTTCCCCAGCTCCGCTGTGTATGTACTTGGTAGGAAGCCTATTATACAAAATGTGATGCACCAAAAAGTTGAAAATTTTGTTAATAAACGATCCTTCCGAAGTAGTTATTCAAGTAGCAGGTCGAGCAACACAATTCTGTCGCAGCTAGCCTGATAAAGAAACGGTCGAGTTTATGCAAAAAATACATATACGTATAAGCATAAGAGGTAAACTCCGGTAGAAGCTATGCATATAAACATGAGATGCATTTTACGGGCAGAGACATCACCATATACAGTGACGATGCACGGACCTTGTGATGCGTATTTGTAAACCTGCGCGGGTGCATCGGCTCCATTTACCGTTTCAAAAACATGAAAAATCTGTCAGGGAGATGCTTGCAAACGATACAATTTGATGAAATCTAGTTGTTTAACCAAATATTAGAGAAAACATTTCCAACCCTTTCGTACTATATCGTATTTTGAAATGATTTTGAATAAAGAAACACTAGAATATTTAACACATTTTGCAAAAATTAAAGTTTATGCAGAAACCACAGTATAGCCAAGACACTTTGAACATGGGTAATTTTTAATAGTATTACTAGTGCGTTATTTACAACCTATTCAAATGATTAAGAAAGGAAATCAATAATTACGTGACTCCCTTGTTATCGATGCAGACAGTTTTTATTTGAATAAATTCGGCGCAACGGTTCGTAAATAAATCTTGAAAAGGATCCAAACTAGGATCGAAACGTTGATTTTGTTTGATAATTAATAGTAAACGATCGATTTGCGAACCGTTGGGCCGAAAGCATTTAACATTTATTAACAGCAAATACGATCAATAGAAGAAATATATTTAATTTTTATTTTGCCAGATCCGCAGCTTAACAATGACTGTGTATCGTTCATTAGAACGCCGCGCCGACTCGTTTCCAATGCAGAAAGCGACTCGTATTACAGGGAAATCCGAGACCCAGAACTTTCAACCTGATGTCGGACGTCTGTCCCCCGTTGACGAAACTAACAAGAGACATCGAAGATGGATGACGAGCAACTGAGAAAGGTAGAACCGGAAAATACGTGTACGCGTGGTTGAACGCGGCTTACAGCTGACGCCCTGCACACTCCAGAAATTCGAATGACCTTTGTCTTCATTCACAACGATCGAGTCAAGTTCATCGTTCCGCTGCGCGAGCAGAACTGCCATACTTGCGAACACCGACGGTGCACAGAAAATTTACGGTGATCGTTCTACACGCCACAATTTTTTCCATTTCTTGGTCCAATGAAAATGCTTCGTTCTTCGGGCCTGTTCAACCTATTTATACTTTTATATTTCTTAAATATTGACACGTTTTATCTCTGTAACCATCACTAGAATTTTTGCCATTCCAGCGGCGAGTAATACTTCGTCGTCGAAGTCTGAACCAGTTTCGAACATTTGTTTTTACTTCTTTGTTCGGCTCATTAGTAAAACTTGTTCCGCCACTTTTGTGCGGATCAACCTACTTATAAAAATTTGCGTAATTTACAAAAGTTGTACATATTACTTACGCGTCTGGCAGTACATTTCATGTAGTTTTCTACCCCTTAGACCAGCGGTTTCCAACCGGGGAGGCGCCAAAATTTTTAATAAAAAATTAATGTTCATACCATAATATCTACAATTTTGGGTGAATCTTAGCGTGTGTGTGTGCGTGCGTGTGTGTGTGTGTGTGTGTGTGTGTGTGTGTGTGTGTGTGTGTGGAGAGTATGAATCTTTGTGTTGCAAAGCAATGCATGTGCTTCTACCGTTTGTAACGTCTTATTTATGCGAAACGAGCTTTTCGGCACTGGCTGCAATGAAAACCAAATATCGAACCAGAGTTACGAGTGGCATTCTCCACATTGCCCCCAAGATTTGATAAACTTTGTGCCAATAAACAACAACACTCGCATTAAATTTTGATGCATTAGATGTAGTTTAATTAGTAATTTAATATAAAAATAAATATGCATGTTTCTATTGTTATAGCAAAACCTTGTTATTATTCTGTTAATTGTAGTTTTTAGTATTTTAAAACGTGTCTATATTATTATATCGATGAGAAGATAGGGAGGCGCGAAAAAAAATTCTTTTAGGGAGGCATAGTATATAGCATAAAGGTTGGAAACCGCTGCCTTAGACATCGGATAATCCCGTCACTGAATGCTGAAGTGCATTTTGTAGTTATTATGCTGGAACGAGCGCACGAAGATGATTCAAGTACCTTCAAGTACATGTCGTTGTTGCTAGAATATAAAATTCAAAGGCCAATGTTTAAGAAAAAACCGAATTTTATTGAACCAGTTGTTTGTTTACTGTAAATTAACTCGCTTGTCCATTCGCAAAACGAAGAGCACGCGAAACGCGCGAAAACGGTGACCTTTTGTTAAAAGTGACTGAAATATTTTTATCTTGCTGAATACACCGACTGACACTTGCTACAAAGTGAAAAGCTTGGTAATTTAACCGAACTGCACGATCAACTTCACTGGTGTGAACATTTCCAAACATTTGACAGTTCAATTAGTTTGCATTTTCACCGCTGCATTTTCACTGGATTTTGCAATTTCGCTTGCTCACAGCTGCGTCTGCTGTTATTAATTCGTTCTTCGCGTTGCTAGCCTCCGGTTTGTTCTTTTAACTAATTCAAATAATTGTGCCCGCACGAATTTGCCGTGTTACGGATTTCTTGTTTCATGTGTCCGTGTCGGAATAGCCATGTTGAGTTAAAAAAAATATGTACAGTTGAATATTTTACATATGCACATGAGCGGAGAGTATAAGGGAAACGATAAAACAGATTTATTTTAGCTACTAAAAGCTCAACCGAGAGAAAGTTAATTAATAAAGGTGAAACTCAAAATTATAAATTAAAATAGATAAAATAAGGGAAAAGACAGTTGAAGCACTCTATAGCAGTGTAAAAATGCATAATAATGTTATGCAATGCTCCACATATCCAGTGTAGTGAACAGGAATATGGGAAATTATAAAATAATAGCAAATCATAAATATACAGTACTTCGGGAATTACGTCTAAACAATTTGTGAAACCATTTATTGTTTTGGAGTACAAATAGATTTTTTATAACACATAAAATATATAGGTATTTTGCAATCACTATGTAGATATACGAGTAAATAGATTGCAGTGACGCGCAAGACTGTTATTTCTTATCGCGTAAAAACAATTTGAATGTCACAGATCTCATAAGAAGCTGTCATGTCGTATAAAAATTCAATGAATATGTATTAGCCTTCGCGTAAACGTAATACATATTGCGAATAATTTGCATTTCGAAGCGATACCTTTTACATTGTAGATCCTACATTATATAATTGTGTTACTTGTTGTCGTCTTGTGTCTAAGCAACGATTAATTATACATACATACATGCTTATCTGTGATCGCCTTGACAAGGTCACAGCCTTTTTACAAAAAAAGTAACCATATAAATGAAGTACCGCAAGATAGATACAATTAATGCTAACAACCGTGAATACCAGAAACTGAAACCGAACTACAATTGTGTAATTAAGATTATAATTAAGATAATAAAATCGTTGTCTTGTTAGATACTCGTGTACCGTCGGATTAGTAACAGGTTATAATTAAAGCCATGCTAAATACTATACAATTGCTCCAATTAGAACTATGTATGCTATTAATAGGTGACGAAACTGATTCTTGGAATTACTAACGATGCATTGAAATTATATTCTTCAATTTGTTACTACCCTTGTTACATATTTGTAACACGGACTACTTTCTAAATCCGAGGTTCCAAAATCGAAATACAGTTTCCACTGGTGAAAAATGCTCAGCTCACGGATGCGCTCGGCGAATCGGTTGGCAAGGCGAGAAACGGAAAAGAAGACGAAAGAAGGAGGCAGGTAAACCAGTTTCTTCTTGGTCGCGAGAGAGCATCGGGTCTGGGCCGTGGACCCTCGGTTCAGGGATTCCCATAGCTTGGTCGAGCCTCTATCCCCGTACCGTCTAACGGTCTTCTATTGTCCGGGACGGGACCCCAATAGCGATCAGGAGGGACCTCAAGGCCCATCGTCAGCGGTGTTCTCTCGTGCTCTGCCAATCGGGGGATCGGGGCCCCGGCTGCCTCCTTGAAAAACCCCGAGGAGCCTTCCTCGAGTCGTTGCCTTCTCTCCTCTCCTCTTTCTCTCTCCCTTTCTTCCTCCCTTCTCCTCTCTCCTCTCTCCTCTCTCCTCTCTCCTCTCTCCTCTCCTCTACACTCCACTCTGTGACAAACTGCGGCCCGATGCAACGTGAAAGAGGGAAACGCGATCTCACGATCTCGCGATTCATCGCCGCAGGGAGTCAATGAGATTCGACGGGGGAATTAAACTAATGGTTACCATTGTCGTGTTTTGTCGCGCGGTGAATTTGTGTTTTCGAGTGTCGCGAAGGGGGATCGAACTCACCGCAAAATCTATACTTGGCTCCACGGAGGGTAGCCACGTTACTAATTGAGCTTTCCGTAGATCTTGAAAAATGCTCCGCCATATAATTTCGGTTAGGTTCCGCTCTCGACATGGTTGCTCAAATCGCTGCTAAGGGTAGCCAACCCTCCCGGGGCGGCTAAAAGAATATTGATGGCGCTGTACCTTTAACTTTGAAACAATAGACACTTTTTCCTCCGTTGCGCATTCCGACAAAAAAGGACGAACCACGGGAAAAAATGTTGGGACAACTTTCACCACTACTTTTCTCATGTCACTATTTAGAGTCAATTCTCCATCTCCGCTCTCTGTCTCTATCTCCCTCCTTATTACAATTTATGGATAGACCGTATGGTGATTAACTTCATCAATTGCCGACTTTTCAATGATTACCTATTTTAATCGTACACATTAATCATTCAATCTCGATTAAAATTTTAATCGATTAATGCCCAACTCTGCTTTCCGCCATTATTTCGTATGTACGTGTATTGAGTATTTTGCAAGGACGAAATTGGCAAATTCCGCGAATCGCCGGGTAGAAAAGAAGTTAACGGCGATGCCCATTATCAGCATCGGTGAGTGACTTTTACCGAAGCCCGACGAGCAGATCGATGGGCTTGGCGTTTCGCAACGTTTCGAGAGTACACATATACCCGTCTAAGGATTCCAGTTCGGATCGAGGCTCTCGATTCTCGAAAGGGGAGTCTCGCCGGCTCGGCGACCAACGAGTGGTATGTATGTATGTAACCAACGTGGTCAAACAAACAGCAACCGGCATGAGCAAAGATGCATTGTGGAGAAGCGACGGGAGTCGGTGTATGAGCGACAAGCAAGAAACACGCTGGACCAAGGGATAGAGGAAAGAAAGGAAGAGCAAAGAAACGTCCGCGGAAGACTGGGGAAAAAACGGAAGGGAGCGAAGAGACGCGGTGTCCGGTGATTATCGGCGCAACGAATATCCAAAGAGGGGTAGAGAACGATGCCAGGATACCTGAAGAAGAGTTGATTGAAGGGAGAAAAGAGATCGACGAGAACCCTGGAAATGAAGGAAAAGAGACGGAATCCAAGAGTGGCCAGAAGGAAACACGGTCCCACTAGTTAGCGCGATGAGGATAGCCGATAAACGGGATAGCGATGGAACCAAGTGTATCGCAAGCATTCGGTCATGTCCGATGTCTTTGCACTTTCTTCAGTTCAATTGAATCGTTCAAGTTTCTTCAGCCCGCATGTTGCCTGGCAGTGCCTCGGAAAAGAGAGATACACGTCTGTGTACATATCTACATATATTCTGTGTCTTGCAATGGTTGCAGACGATTGTTGTTGTACATACAAAGTCGTTTTGTTCATTTATGATACAAATAAATGGATCAAATAAAAATAGAATGAAATTCTGCAAATTCATATTCATCCGATTACAAATTATTGAGAAAAGAAGTAGACCAATAATACTTTAGCGTAGCTGTCGTTTCATTTAAAAATGGAATGTTCTGATTTAAACTGGTTGTAGTTAATTGCGACTATTAACCCCGGCAGGACCGAGCGAATTCTAAATATTGAATCGATTGTTATCAGCATGCACATATTGAACGTTCCACGGCTACGAGGGAACATTTGTGGGAGGAAACAGAAAGGGCCGAGAACAGCGAAGAGGAAGAGGGAAAATGAACGATAGGAGGAGGATGGCGGAGGACGAGGAGGCGTCTGGCTGAGAGTGGAGATGAAGAAGGAGCGAGAAGAGAAGATGAAGAAGGACGGCTGTAGGGGAAGAAGAACGAGAGCTGGTGCTCTCTCTCTCTTCTAGTGCAGCCGTACGAGACTTCCACGAATCGGGACCTCCGCGGTCTTCTTCGCCAGTCTCTTGCCCGGTCGAGAGAACCCAAAACGCAGGCTTCAACTCACAGACGATATTATAGCTTAACTTCATATTATTGTGCTCCTTATATGGCAGCCCATGGTATATCGCGGTGCAGGCCGTTTAATCTTGCCAAAGGAGTTGGCCTCGACTCCTCCGGGACGTGTCAGTGCCCTTACGTATTTCCAAGACTTCCCTTTCATTGCTACCCAATAACGGGCTCGATCAGAGAAGCCTCGTGTTTATTTCCCATCCGTGAAATATTGATCCTGTAATTGCTTCGCGGATTTCATAAATAGTGTATGTATGTATTTATCGACCGCGTGTCCCCGTGGAAAGGCGTTTTGCCATTCTCCAAGCGGATCGATATAATAGGAGATTCATCGGTAAACTCTCGATTTTACGCATTTAACGTAGAAATACAGTGACGTCGCGAACACCGAAAAAATTCAGAGAATTTTATTCTCGACAATATTCAAGTTTATTTCATCACAACGAAATTCAGTGTTCAGAAAACGTCGGAATCAAAGAATCTCTAGTCTCGCGAGTATGTATGTGGTTGTCTGATCCTTTTCTTGATTGAATCGAGACACGTCATACCACTTTGGCACAAAGAATGCATTCTGGAATGTACGTTAGATCGCGGATCTGCACCAAGGATAGATATCTGACAAGGCCAAAACCAGTTTGGTCATCTTCCGAAAGAAAAGCAGTCACGTCGGTGCAAGGCTTTTCCATAACTAGTTTTACTTGGCCCAGATACGGAGTCGACGTGTTAGTCCTTCATCCTTGATCCTAGGCGAAATCTCGAAATCGATTCTGCTTATTTTTTATTAATACACAATTCGTATTCCCGGAATCCCTATGAAAATTGAAACTCGTCTAAAAGTGGAAGACTTTTTAACGCGTCCGAAGAACTCGCAGCGAATCGTCAGCCATTACTAACGCCGTGAAATAATGAGTAAAGTTTAGATCGCGATGGTCTTGTAAATTTAATTATTCGGTACGCGTTATGTCGTTGAATCGTCGCGTCGTAGAAACTTGAACGGACCGCGCCGCGCCGCGCCGCCCGCTGAAAAACCGACACAAAAACTCCCAAGGAAATACGTTTTAATGAATCAGGTGCAAGTACTTGATGCGCTTTTCATCCGTAGCTCGTTAGTTACGCGAACTAACGGAATTTTCGCGGACGTTTAATAACGTTGCGGACATTTCGCAACGCCCTTGCAGCGCAAATTCTATCAGACTCAAAGGGTTAAAGGGAAGAGAATGCAAGCTCGTGACCTCCTTTACAACCACCGGTTGCTTCTGGCCTTCCAGATACTCCGCGAGCTTTCATAGAGAACTCGAACTGCAGTTTACTGATTCGAATAAGTCTTTGAAACATAGTCTGCAAATATCAGACACTTAACCCTCGGCGAACCTTGCAATTAGACGGGTAGCGATTACACGTAGCTAAATTCGTTTGCATTGTGTCAATAGACGATCTTTTATGTCCAACAGGTGGAAAAGAAAGATTTGAGAACCGGTTTGTTCTGTCGTCTTGGTAGAACGTGACATTTCAAACAGGAAGACAGAGATGATAATCCATTTGAAATAATTATTCTGTTTGTCTACTTAAGATATTTACTTCCACCAACTATTTTTATAAAAGTAAATATATTTAAATAGATTGTGTCTTAAAAAGGTTTCACTTTTATGGTTGCATTATGGAACTTGATAGAAATTGATCGAATGGTAATGGAATTGAACGACGGTAATTGCATTTGACAGGGACGAAACGATCCGTTTGCATAGTAGTGCTTCCTCGTTCGCAGTCGTTTCACCTATACAGTTTCCGGGGATAGAAATTTTACGTATCGAGCGACTTCCGGCTTCTTATGCAGTCGATGCGGTACACGATACAGTGGTACATTTGCAGCAAGGAAATGATTAAAGCAGACTGCAAGATACTGTCGAGGAGAAACCGATCCTGTACACGTTATTGGTATTTACGATTAGGATGTTGTGATTGAAAATTGTATTCGATAAACGTAAATTCAATTACACGAGTTTAGCAATGTTCGTCAGAAGACCAATTCTCTTTACGCTTTCCGTAAGTCAGCCGGTAAAAATGTACATTATAGAAGAAACCAGCTATAAATTATTACAAAATCGTAAAAATAAAAAGAAGGATGCATGTATTTTTCCAGAATTTCTGGTTCAACGAATCTCTCGCAATCTACATTTAATTACGGTGGAATTTGTATGTTCGCAGTGAATTCAAATTTACAGAAGGCAGTGCAATAAAAGCGAGAATAAATTTAATGAATAGTCTGCCAGGCGAATGAAAAGTATAGGTAATATCGGAAGTAGATTTCTGTTCAATTCTGTTATAATAAATTCGTGGCAGGAAACTAAGAGCACACGCAAAAATCCGGCAGGATAGTCGTTACAGCAAATTGAAGACGATAAGAATCTCCGCGGAATTTGATTATTAATTCAATTCTTGAAGACCGGCACATAATTATACCTGATGCTCCGAACTGGAACAGATTTTCGTATCCTGCAATATTAACCTCTTTTCGCGATCGGAACCTTTCACCGCGAGTATACCGATTCGGATTACGATACAGAGTTATATTTATGACATCACGAGGCTGAACGAGTGCAAATGAAAGTTGTATGATTACTCTTACTCTCGCCGAGCGCGAAAGGAAAACCCGTTTGTTTTGTGCCGCACCAACACTAATCAAGGATACTTGTATTCTGAAATCTCGTTTCACTCGGCCAACGCTCGCGCGCAGCTGGCAATATGTTTCCTAATATGAACGTCGCGAATGACACAATTTTCTTTTTTCAAGTCTCGTCAACGTCAGAGATCATTAGAGGTATCTATTTAAACGTCAAGGCTCCGTAATGATTTTTTTCAAATATTGAATTCTTACAATGCGAGATAGACCAAATGAATCCAACGTACAGCTCGCCGTTGGATTGTGCAAGTAAAAACATTTATCTACTTGCCAAATTATGCGGAAAAATACTCTCAAAAAATATCCATCGCTCACTTTTATCGCAGAGACATTGTAAGAGTTAAAAATACTAATTTTTACACGATTCAAGAAAAGGTGTTTTAGAATCAAGTGTTTGGAAACAAGTATTTTCTGTTTAAAAAATGGTCTCGTCTTCGTTTCTCTTAATTATCGAGCAAACATGGTTAATCCTATACCAGCTCGTCTTACTAGAACATTCTCTCTCAAAAATGATAATAAAAGAATGTACAATAATAAGCAGTATGTACGTATGTAGTATTATAATTTCTGTACGGCTACCTGTATCTATCCATAATCATAAGGAATATTTGCAAGTGTTTTTGTTTAGAACGATAATACATATGTATATCCGCACTTATAATTGTAGTTTGTACATACCTAGAAGACAACTACGAAGCAGTTGAAGGACATGGAAAAATAGTGCAAATATTCGTTATCTATATATGCATGGTTCTCGTTGAGTTTTCTATTCATTGCGGTATCGGTGCAGATACATACACAAGTACCCGTAACGTTTTAATGAAATTATACCTCACGTATAGGTACATACACAAGATCTAGAAAACTAAAAAGTTGCCAGACTATTCATAGTAACGTACGGCCAAATCACAAGATTACGTGGAAAATATGCGTACACGTAACATAGAAACTAGGCGTAGAAAGTTCAAGAATCGTGTCCGGCGCGATCAACCGTTAAATCACCGCAATCTTAACAAAGAGTCCTTGAACGGAAACAATCGGCTGTGCGAAATTCGATGAATTAATGGTTACTTAACGTTTTGCATGAAATTTTATAATGCCTGTTACCGGCATTAACGCATCCACGATGTCCGGACGCGCGCACGAAAATATTCATATTGTTCCTCGCTAAACGAAATATATGCAAAACGATACGAGCGAAGTCCGAATATGTTTTGCGAGCCGCATGTGTTCTGCACTTACGAAAAAAAAGCTGCAATGTCGCGGGCGGTGCAAAGAAATGCAAGCCCTCCCAGTTCGAGCGGTTTCTTCGGCTGGTTTTTTTCGGTTTGGCGCGGGACCATTTGCATTCCTCGGCAGGGAATCGGTCCGCGACGAGCAATGAAATTCTATTTGAGGCTTTGTTACAACCCGACTGAAGATTATCGATGTTCCTCTGACATCCGAGAACACGCGCTGCTCACGTGCCACGTGCGCGTCACGTTTTTAACCCATTAAGAGGCGATTCTAATTTTCCATTTTCATGTAGCCAACCAAAATCTACAGATTTTTTAAGACTATAGAAATGAGATGAGAAGAATAAGAAATGATTTTGATTTTCGAATTAAAACTGCTTCGAGTGCAAAGGGTTAATATAATTGGGCAGCTTCTCTAATTATTACAACACGAATCTGCATTTCAGCCTTAGAAAGTGAATGAAAATACTACGGATAATCTGAATACAATCTTAGAATGCACACACACACACACACACACACAAGACGGTATTTATACGCAATTACTGATGAGAATTAGAAAATTCGGAATTTAAATCGTGGCTTACTGTGTGCTGAAGCACGTACCTGGCCGAGGAGGAACGAAGCTACACGAACCCGCCACGAGAGTATGCGAGTAATGTCGGCCCGCATATAACACGAAACGGTTGTAGCGAAGGGACGGTTCGGCGATTAATCGAAATATTACACGCGTGCACATTGATCTGTTGACTTGTCATGATTCGAAACGACGTCCTGTGACTCAGTGAAACGGCGAATTGCGTACTGAGAGCAAAATAGGCTTGTGTATTGGAACCGGCGAAAACCTAACCTTCAAACTTTCACACTCAAGGTTTACCGGCTCATTTGACAATTCCCGCAATACACACACGAGGTAAGCGGCGAACCGGTGGAGACGACGAATCGATACGTGCTGTAAATATTTGATACATCAAACTGTTACTTCCCAATTAGTTATCGTCTAATTTAGTCGTTTAAAAATGCTTATGTTTATTACCAAGTACAAAATATCGACGTTGAAATGTGTGCAATGCAAATCTATTCGTAACAAGGTTGTGTAAAAGCAAGATACGTGTTCACATACATTGTTCAGGAAGTCATCTAGCTGCAATGATCGAATAATTGAAAACTGGAAGTGCCCGGACGAGTAATGCGCGATTGTTTTCGGCACAGAAATGCATCAATTTTAATCTCTCGTGATTGTGAAATCTGTGTTACATGGCTGCGAGGTTTCAAACAATTTTCGTCTGAATGGCGATATGGTGGTTTCTTTTTACAATGCATAATATCGTATGAAATTCTTGGGGAATTTTTCAAACGTTTTCAGGCATGCTGACTTCATTTAGTTTGGGGAGAAATGAGCAAGTCATGTAAACACTATACATTTAAAAATTTAAAATATGTTGTGAAGTATTAGAAAATAATATGTACGTTGACAATTTTTCATTCTAAACATGGACACAGTTACCGAATAAAATATTGTGGAGGGTTAACTACAATGATATTCGATTTGAATGAAACGGGAATAAGAGTGACGTGCAAGTGTGACAAGTGTTAGTCTAACATATTTAAATAGTAATTTCACAAGAGGTGCGAATAGTGAAAGCTTATGGTGACACGTTCTGGATTAAGAAAGTGTCGATCTTTTCAAAGAGTGTGACAAATATTATGATGTTTCGTATTATTCTGAATTATGTGCAGAGCCTTGATCGGCCATAACGAGGCATCTGAAGTAAAATGGCGGGAAATGGAAGCAGAAGTATCGATTTTCCAACTTGCCATTCTTACTGACATTGTAATGGCCCTCGTGCTAGCTATAAAATACGTACTTTAGAAGCATATTGCGAGATC
Source organism: Lasioglossum oenotherae (assembly GCA_028455765.1). Classification (NCBI taxonomy): domain Eukaryota; kingdom Metazoa; phylum Arthropoda; class Insecta; order Hymenoptera; family Halictidae; genus Lasioglossum; species Lasioglossum oenotherae. The sequence goes on along the minus strand of CM052283.1, from coordinate 288,032 downwards.
TCACTCAATTGTTCTATCATTTCATAATGTCGCGGGTACAATAATAACTTCGTTACAATAGCAAATCCGAAGTAAGTCGGTTTACGGATGTAAACATGAATGTCTTTAAGGTTGTGAAGGGACAAATACGGTATCAATAAATAAATAACTACAGTCTGGTCAACATTTTTTCTCGACATCTCTCTGATGATAAAAAACCTGATTTTTCAGTTATTATCATTAATTAATTCTGTAAATATTATTCCATAACTCGTCAAGAGCGTATTAACGTAACTTCATTGTCTAGCTGCCAGGTGGTATCTCTACCATTGAACAACAAAACAACTCAAAATATATCAGTTCTGTGCGGGTCAGATACAAACAAAAAACGTCACAAGTCAAAAGGGTTGTTTCTAAGGGTTGTAAGGCTAAAATAAAAAAAATGACATTATTATTTACATCAAGATTATATTCACGATAGCTTTTGACGCCTTCACAATATTCTATTATGTTAGAAACAGTTTTTCGTGATAAACGTAGCGTTTTTGATTTGTGTTACTTTTGTCGCAAGAGTGCGATATAGTAAACCAACGTTCTCGAAAAGATTCAAGTCGTTTGGTTCACTTTTTAGAAAATTCTTCCATTTTAGAGAATGCATGGAGTCTTCTTTGTCCGACTGTGTATATGAATGTGTGTATCGTTATGTTTTCAGGTACGTACAGTGTTTTTTCCGAAATTTCCGAGGTTTCCGGTAAGGTCGAGCCTGGCGTAAGCACATGTTGATCAGCAGCGAAGATTCTAGTGAGTAAAATTTCTATTAATGAATTCTGAAAGCATCGCCCGGCAATGCCGTCAGACGCGTCTTCGTGTTATCCTCGTTTTTTTTGTTTTCCGTCATCGTTCTTATTTTCTTTTCGCCGGGATCCCACGGCGGTCTGCTGCGGCTGGTGACTGGTCGTTCGTTCGAGGAAACCGGCAAAAAAATTTTAATTTCTTCAGCATGTGCGCCGGAGGTGACGGATCGGGGCGATAAACGTTTCTCTCGTTATTCTCGCCAGCTTTTGGCCTCGCGTAGATATGTCCAAAGGCAAAAACATTCGATTCTCTGAAACTCGATCTCCCAGTTTGTCCTTGCATGGTTGACATGCTTTTATGTATATGTAGTCTACTGCACTCGTTAAATTTGCTCCATTGAAAGGCCTACGCGACGGCTTTCTCTAAATTCTGTCTCCACTTAACCACTTGCCGCACACGTTTTTTTCTTCCCGCGAACCGCCTTGCGGTTGCCAAAAATGTCTTCTGTGCTCCCCAATAGCCAAAATGTATGTTAACCTTGTTGCCTCGTCGATCATTTGCGCCTTGAACTGCGTTCAAGTTGATATTCAATTAGGGGAAATGCTATTCCATCATCCGATCGTAATCCGTACAAATTGCTGGTATAAAACTAATTGATATTAATTTAATTTATCGGTTTCAATGATTAATCAATGTCTCGGTTATAGAATTATTAAGCAAGTAGTTTTGACCTTTATCGTTTAAGTTTGACGCAAGCTTCTATCAATCCAATAAGCGATAATCTCGTATCGGAATAAGCTCGAGGAGTGGGAGAGGAACGATGAACGCGCAAAATGGCGGTGTATAATTGCGAAAATCGGGATTGCTCGAGATTCCTTGAAGTTGCGCAAAAGCTAGTAGAACGGTGGTGTTCGGGAGCGTGGATTGCACAAGAAATTGGTGCTCACGGACAACGAAACAAAGCGTTCCAACCTTGGCTTGTTTTCACCGCAAGAAAAATCGTTAAAGTATCGCAGCTACTCTCACTCTCGTTGCCGATAACCGAACTTCCTTTTTGCCTCTTTTTCTTGTGCCTCTTCTTCGCGATCGCGACGGCCTTGGTACCGGGAGAATAAACCCGGGGAATAGTACCTACATAATCGTTCGCATGGAACGATAGCCCGGTGAATAAAACTGCAATCGTATAGGTCACGACCTTACGCTACCTCCTATCGACATTCCCTATTCCTCTGTTGAGGCGAGGCTGCGCTTAATTGGTTTATCACTATTTTTATTATATATTATATTGCAAAGGGTTAAAAATCATGTTGCTGTTAAAATAGTCCGTTGTTCGAGGGTTAATCGAGGAATCTCCTTATTAAGGAAATACACTTTGCTGCAGTCTCTCGATTGTCGGGAACATAATTTATTACGGGAATGGAAAATTTGATTAAGCCCACGCTGACAGTGAATAAAGAACGTCAGGACGATTCCACTGCGCGGGGTGTTCATGCCATTTAGTATGGCAATGATCCGCGATTATTTCAGCACGGTGCGAGATTGCGCTCCATCATATGCTATTGCATTACAACTAATTGCGTTAATCGTCCTCTCCCGCATATTTCTTGTTACACCTACGCGCGATAACAGCGCTCCTCCCGTCGTGTATAGTCGTTTAATATATCATTATCCTCACGGCTCGTTCGGCCGTGGTTGGGGACACGATTCATTCGGTGAGACAAGACGGTAATTTCTTTTCCTTCACCGCGTATATCGCGCCCACGCTTCTGCCCCCTTTTTCCCTTTCCTCCCCCTTGCTTGGCAAACACTGAGCGTCCCTTCGGTCGTAAATGAAATAGGAGAGGGAGGGAGAGAGAGAGAGAGAGAGAGAGAGAAAGATTTTTAGTGTTTTTGTACCCAGTCTCGGATATGCAAAGTTCGCCCGTTTTTCAGATTTCTTTTTACAGCTGCTCCTTTCAAAACATACAGGACCTTTTGAGTTTTTCGAGTTTCGCTTTTCGCCCAGTCGACGCTGCCTGAATACTCATCAACTTCATTTTCTTCGTGGCGCGTTCCCACCGACTCGCAATTTACATCTGCTCGCACAATGGCCTTCACTGTCGGTCATACTGAAATACAAATAACGAGACACCGTTTACACGAACGGCAAAATAAATGTTTAATACGCTCGACGCGGACGCGTTTAAATTAATTAATCGCGTCTTCAATCGTGCACACCATTTTTGCGTCCCGGAGATATTGCTGGGTCTGTTGCAATCGTTTTGCGAGAAGCTGCCATAAATATCTGTTCGTTTCAATCCGTTGCAGCTGTATAATGGTTTTTTAAGTTAAAAATTATCCCTGATCGGGATAATCATTTTTATATTAGCTACAACAGAAGTTTAAGGTTAAGGCAGTTATCTTCAACAACTTACTTTCAATTGCAACAGAGCAGAATCGTTAAAGATGTGTTTATGCAAGTCTTATTTTCCTGTGTAAAGAAAAATCAAACAAACGATTTCGTTGAAGTTTTTCTTTGCTATTAATATATGAAATCTGGTTAAGAAATTGTATGTTTCTGGATTATGCAATGAACCTATTTGAATCATACGAATCAGTGGTCCAAGCCAGTTTAGTCACGCTTATTATTAAAAACTTTCGGTTCTTGCCGCGGTTCTTGTTGCAGTGGAATGAAATGTAACGTGAAATTTCTCAACGGCGGCGAATGGCGCGGCTGAGTTAAAATCAGTTAATAGTTCATGGTCGGAGAAGGGCGTTTCTATCTTGCTGTTTGTGCTGGCCCCACAGTGCCGAGAGTTGGTCGTTTGTTGCCATTTTACATAAATTTGTAGGCACTCACTTTTCCCACGTAAATATTCAGATGTTTCTTTTAGAAATTTCTGTTCAGCACCTTAAATAATATTTTAAGGAGAGCTCCGTTGCATCCGGAAGATTAAAAACTGATAAAGAGTTTGACTGTAAGCCTGTTGATGACAATTTCAGTAAACAAGAGACAAGCAAAATCCCTTTTTTATTAACTTTTTATGTTGATGCGTCTCTATATACTTGCAATAAAAAAATTTTCCGTTTCAATTTCTCTTATTCATTTTAATCCTAAATATATAAAATGTTCTTCGAGTTCTTCAATAAAAATGTCTACTTTGAACTACTAAAAACAGGGGAATGTAGAATAACGACGCTGAATCGAAGATTACGGTGGTGTAAGCGCAGCGAAGTGAAAACTACTGGAGGCAGCAGAAATTTATGTAGAGGAAGCGCTTCTTGGTATGGTTAGGGCTGACTTCCGAGTGGATCTATTGTTCCGTTTTCTAATAGCTGGCCGTCGGGAGAGCCTAGCACCTGATAGACATAATGTCAGGAAACTCTCTTCGGAAGTCAGAAGAACGCTCTCACATTACGCTTGAACATTCTGCTGGCTTTGAACAGCCCCGTTCAAAAGACTATGATGACATCCCGTGATGTGCAACGATTCTACTCCGCACACAGTGGCAGAGGATCACATTCATGCATCGCTGTCTCTCTGAATTGAAATGCTTGCTTGCAACGTGGCACTGGACAGTTATCCACGCCAACATTGACGCTATCAGTTGAAAGCGAAAGTCAGTCACGTAATTTATTTCTCTTCCGTCGCGTCGTTCGGAAAAATTGGTAAACACTTGGTTATAATTAGACTGCGGATTTTATGCATTTATGGGAAAATGAATGGGTACAATTTAAAACAGTAGAAAGATTACAATGATTTAAGGGTTCAAATCTATTTTCCTCAGCTTGCTAAAATTATTAAAGTGAGAATAAACTGCTTATGTGGCTCCAGTCACTTGCAATTGGTGCAAGCAACTTTTATTTTGCATAAAGATCCGCAGTCTAGTTATAATAAATCGTTCGTATTCAAAATTGGATCGTTTAGATAAATAGTATTGGGTCTGGGAAAAAGTTCGTGGCGTTTTTTTAGTAAAATTCAACTGGTTTTCTTATAGTGTGAAAATGCATTTATTTAAACCGAATACGCTCCATTATTATCGACAATGTTTCGCCATTTTTCGGGTAGAGCCATGATGCCAACGGTGAAGAACTTCTGTGGTTTCTGGTTGATAAACTGAATCCAGTGGTTTTCACAAGTTTATTTTGAAAGCAGCTTAATTCCATTGAGAGAGTTCTGCAGAGATCGAAACAAGTGATAGTCAGAGGGTGCTGTGTCTGGACTATACGGTGGATACAACAAAACTTTCCAACCGAGCTCTCTTAATTTTTGACGGGTCGCCAAAGATGTCGATCCATTAAATTTTTCAATGTTTCTCATGAGGCACCCAAACATCGAGCTGTTTTTTGTATCCAGCCTTCTTGAAACGGTTTAGAATTGTTTTGTGGTCGATGTTTAGTTCCTTACCGATCTCACGATCGCTATTGTGCCGGCCTTGCCCAACTGCTAGCATGATTTCATCGACTTTTTCAGTGACTGGTCGACCAGACAGAGGTGTATCTTTTTGACATCAAAATTTCCAGAACGAAAGCAAGCGAACCATTTCCGCGCAGCAGATTTTGATAAAGTACCTTCACCGTATACAGCACAAATTTTTTCACATGCCTGCGCAGCGTTCTTCCCTTTGTCGTAATAATATTGCAAAATACAGCGCAGTTTTTCATTACTTTTCTCCATTTTCAAACGCAAACAACTTTCCAACCACTGCACGAATTTCGATGTTTATACACTCAAAGTAACGCACGATGTGTCATCTTCCCAACGAGCGTTTAGTGGTATCGCTGCGATCTGTGTTTCCTGAGTTATCTGCAATTGATGCCATGTATCGGGAATAACGTCACGAACTTTTTCCCAGACCCAATATAATCAATTTAGTTCTTGATAGTGCAACAATTTCTTGAATTTTCAATTTTAATTCGACTTTTTAAATGGAGATTGTAGTTTTTTTTTATAAAGGTAGAGAGTGCCGTATTGTTGAGATTGAACGAGTTTAATAAATGTGGTGTCTCCTGCGAGTTTGAACGGTCCCCTTACCAGGCTAGCGTGTGCGATGAAAAATGTATTTTTACCGATAATGCTGGTTGACTTTCCGGCAGACACAGCGTATCGATCTCGGGGTTCTTATCAGTAGATATGTCTAACGGGTCGCACGAAAGGGTGCGTTTAATCGCCGTAAGAATTTAACGAGCCGATTTCTTGCACGGTTAACATAATTGGTTGAATTGCCACGCATCGTTGTACCAATTGTCTGAGAAATTTCTCGAGAAGATTAGAAATCATATAGCTTTGCCTCCCCGAGCTGTGCCGTTTCGTGGTCTATAGTCTATGCAAGGATAAAACAATTATGCGTAACAGTTACTGAAATATTTTCATTTAAAGCGAGCCGAGTACAATACGTCGAGTTTACAAATTTGAATTTAATCTAAATTTACTCAGCTTTCCGGGAACGAAATAATATTATTTTTGAACCTCAATTACATACAACACGTTTTAGAATATCTAATACGAAATTTTAATTACGTTTCTTCTCTATGGGAGCCTAAACGCTCGACAGAACAGCTTGCTATAATAACAATAAAACTGACCGCAGAAAATTCCATTGTGGAATGGGCAAAATAAAATCGCAAGCTTAAAAATGCCCATCTTTTTCTCTCCGCGACGTAATTGAAATTTTACCGAAACGGAAATGAAATTCTTTCGTGTTATAAAGTTAAATAATTATGCCGAACGGAAATATCATACGTATACTATTTCTGTAGCCTTTCCATAGTACATTATAAATATACTTGTTTATAAGAAGAGTGTAAATAATAGTTTGTAATTAACTTATTAATAGCTTAAATATCCTGTAGAACAAAAGCCTCGACTCGCTTTATGGTGTTTGTGTTCTGTTACTATGCTAAACGGGGAAACGTGCGTGAGATAGGGATAACCTTTTGACATACATTTACATGTTACGATAAAATATCAATTTATTTTTATTAGACAAATAAGTTTGACAAATAAGGGTCAAGTAGTAGTTATAGATTAGATCTATTACAGTCACGTATCCGTAGCTGTTCGGAAGCTCGAGGTTGTACAGAATCATCAATTGAATCAGCAAATATGCGCCGAATTATGCCACGTTTGGGCTCGTTTTAATCACAAAAACGTCACAAATACAATGTCGGAACATATTTCGTAAATAATAATTAAAAACAAATAATATTATTGGATCAGTCTTACTAAGATTTGTTTACCGGTACGGTACGCTGCCGAAGAATCTTCTAATGAAGTAATCTGTGAGTTAAACGTAATTTCGCATATACCATTGCTGCGTGATCCGTACGCTATCGGACACCACCTACAGCCTCACTCACATAGCAGCATTGTCACAATACTTGGTGGTAGTTCGCGTGACTCGTCGCCCGGTTCGCGATACCTAGAGGGAGTTCTTGCTCGCGAAAGCCCTATTTGGACAAGTCCGTAATAAACCATTGGCGAATTCCCTATCGACGACTCCTCCGCCCACAGAGGCCAACACCACGGAAAGTAAATCGAGGAGCGTCGTGCCGGGAAATAGCGATTAAAAGTGCGAAACTTTAGTAATTACCGACCTAACCGAACAGCACTTTGATCGGTTCTTTCTTACGTTTCTATGCACGCAACGTTCTGCACTTCTCGCTTTGGGAGTACCTAATGTACCGATTGTCTTTAGTTCGCTGAAATCTATGGTACCATTCCGGTAATGGCGTCTCCGCTCTTGTTACCGCACTTTATGCGTCATTTGTGCCTAATTGTTCCCGCTAATGGCATTAATTTTATTTAATGTCGTTTCATCGAGGAGAATATCGATTTGAAAGTAAATTATCGTTCCTGCGACTATTTTTCTGTTCAAAGATAGGGATTATCGTCGGAAGCGCAAAGTCTAAAATTTTAATTCCTCTTCCTTTGCTCTCTTGTACGACATTCCTGTATGGCCATTCTTTTACTTTTTTAAAATTAAAAAGTATTATTTTTGTACCAAAAGAAAGCATAGAAATTTTCTTTTACATTGCAATCTTAAATGAAACTATCAGATGACGTTATTGAGGGTGACTTGTTAGTTCACAATGAAAATTGCTGTTGCTATTCAAGGTTCCATTAAAAAGTGTTTAGTCAAGTACCATATATTTTTCAAAATTATGCAATAATCACCGGTCGGTAATGTGTTAAAATTGAAATTGAAAAGAAAAACAAAATCCAAATATTTTCAATATTCTTAAAATGCAATACTATTTTCAAATACTATTTTTAAAAATTACTGCAACAAATAAAATATTTTATTTTCAAAAATTACTGCATCAAATAAAGTATTTTATTTTTAAAGTTGTACAAACACTGTAAAATAAATGGGATTATTTACTATATGCTATTTCAAATACCATTTTCCCCAACTCTGGTTAATACGCGATTAATTTGCAAATAAATTTCCTTTCATAATGGTGGACAAGGACAAGGATGAAAGAAAGTCAAAATCGATAAGAGTTGAAGAAGATGAAACTTCGACCGTGTACGTAAATTGTATCCTTGCTGTGTTTTGCATATCGAAATGTAGGGAAATCGTCGAAAATTCACGGTCCTAAACGTGGTAATCCATATTCGAACCCATCGTCCATTATGTATACGTAGACGATTTTCCCCGGAACGTTGATTGACGAGCCTACGAAAAAATTCTACGGACTACGGAAACGTCGCTGGGCCCTTCTTTGGTAGCTGGTGGCCCCGTGAAAGGTGCAAGTTATTACCCGAGATGGATGGTAAACCGAGGGAACACCCGGTATAAGGAACGCAGACGGCTCTTGGCCCATGGACTGGGAGGCCAGCTGCTTCTCCAACGAAAAAGTACAAGTCAGCTGTTTTCCGGCATGGCACACGCCAACACGATTGCTCGCCTCCAAATGTTCCGATCGACGTGAAAGCCGACCGATGCATGGGGAGGAGTAGTCCAGGCGAGAACGATCCAAGGGCCAAGGTGAGAGAGAAAGAGAGAGAGAGAGAGAGAGAGAGAGAGAGAGAGAGAGAGAGAGAGAGAGAGAGAGAGAGAGAGAGAGAGAGATACGAAAGAGAGGAGATCCAACGGTAGATCAATGAGTCAGCCGTTCGACGATTTATTCGACAATTTATTCGGACCGAGATGCTGGCACCTCGCTTCGAATCATAATGGAAACACAGTGACAACGAACGCGATGATAACATTGGGAATTCTTCGGTCGCTGCTTGCTGCGAAACCAGCGATCGCGACGACTACCCAGCTGCCGCTTTCTCAAAGAATCAGCTGTTTCCCGAAGCACATGTCAGAAGCGGGTGCACGGCAAGCCGCGATAATTACGAGAAACCCGATGGAATTGAAAGCGAGGCGGTCGTGGTTTCCGAAATCTGTAATTTAGATGCAACACCGGAACCGTTACGAATTTCGACCGAGTGAACGTTTTTATCCAGAGACCGCGACAGATCCGCGCCACCACTGACGCACAAAACTGCAGCAAGCTTACGGAAAAAATATAATGATATATGTTGATGTTTGAATTTTTATGCTGGTCCGGTGGACGTGTACATATTATGCTTTTTCTCTTGAGAAACGAAATCCCGTTCGACTGGGTGACCATGCACCTTTTAAAGAACGTCGCGCGTGTATTCTTCGTTTGAGTTGGATGTCGGATAATAATTTTTTGTATTCTTTATGAAAAAGATAAGAATAAAGCGTGCTTCTATCCTGCCGCTTTTAACGAGTAAAGGTTCCATTGCTTCCGAAAGGAAACGTAATCCTCTAAAAATCGAGTGCTCGAATTTTAGGAAAAAATGTGACTAAGAAACTTTGGGAACGGAGAAGTTGCACTACAGTTTTGCAACGGGTTCGTTCGAGGAGAAAGGTAAACATGGTGTGTGTAATTACGAAATGAAATAGTAAAAATAACTGACATAAATGTAAAATAAATGTAATTATTCTAAAGAGAGCGTAAAGGTGAAAGCAAGGGACTTGTTTTAAAAGAGAGTGAGATAGTAAAAATAGCTGGTGAAATAATATATTATGTTAAATTAAAGTGTATAATAATTAATAAAGAACGTCGACCTATTTCGCACGACATTTACGTTAATGAATACTCAACTGACCCAAACGAATCATCTTTGCGGAGTTCTATACGTTTTAGTAAATCAAGAACAGTATTTACGGAAAGTTTAAACTTATTATAATTACATTTGTAATATTCACGTTTCAGTGGTTTAACTAATGGAATTACTTGTAAATACCTGGATAAAATGTATTCTACAATCCAATTTCGACATTTAAATTGGGAAAGAAGCAACGAATAGAGAAACATATAATTTGGATTAAAATATTTATAAAATATTCCAGTATTACAATCTTTTAAAATACTAATAATGTAATCATCACGTTCCGATATGTCCACTACGAAAAGGATTACACGTTTTCAAAACACGGCCCCACTAGATTGTAATTTTCCGATAACTGGAATCTGCGTCACTCACTTTTCTTATCAATGTGTGGTAATATATGCGCTGGAACACATGTTCGTGTTAAAAACGTGCTGTCATTGTGGGAATTATTAATGTCGGTGCAAACAAGAATATTTCGTCTACGATGCTTCGCTGCAAAACAAGAATTCTTATTTGCAACGGAATTTCGATATTATCCGACAAGAGTATGCAATATATGGAAAAGCATTTGATAATACGATATGCATTTACAAGAAAACGTTGGGAGCAAAGATGACAAAATAAACTGGGAAAAATACGTTTCAATAATATATACATATGCACTTACAAATTATTCTGAGGCATGTATTCCATCGAAGATAGTGTTTATTTGAATATTCTGGAATCCTTTGAAAATTCAAGGATTATCGAGTAAGAAAAAGAAATATATCGAGTTTTAAATATGCATAGAAATTTGAAATCGAATATTTTCACGTATATAGAAATATAAAATCGGTTTCAAACAATTTAATACTTGCGAAATTCTCTTTTGATGAAACGTCAATTCATCCGTGAAAGAACAGAATCTTTTATTATACATGTAGTACAAGCAAATATTTACCGAGCTCAAGAACGTTTTCGTTTAACTCGAACAACATATAGTCCTTGGAGGGACGAGCGACTGAATTCTATACGCTGATGGCACAAACAAAAATTTAATCGAGCTCAGGGACGTTTTTATTTTATAGCAAACCTTGTAGAGTCTTTCGCAAAACAGAGTTGAGTGTGATACCGATTCTCGAAACTTGTATTAGCACGAACATCTGCTACAGACACTTGAAACGGTCGCAATTTTCGCAATCAGAAATGGCGAAAAATTGCCCTCCTGGTTGGTTGGTCGTAGCGCGAGGTGAGAACCCCTGGCCTTTGTATCCGCTTGTCCGGAACAAGACGGGACGTAACTGGTCACAGAAAATACACAGGGTGTGCTCGTTTTACGTATGTATTATAACGTCTTCTGGTCTCGAAGCAGGTGCTCCTTATTGCCTGCTCGTGGATCAGGAGCATTACGTTTCCCTCGACATTCTTAATCCAACCCGCTGACGCCCTTTTCGCACCCACTGTGGCCAAAGTGCGCCAATTCACGCATTCGCATCAACATGAACCATCGGTGGCTCAAACCATAATTTCTTAACGCTATTGGGCAGTTTTTCGCCACGTAGAAAATAAGCCGCCTTCGTGTTTCTATTTCTGGGTAATCATTCTACCGATCCAATCGAAATTTTACTGCCAAGGGTAACAAGTATTTTACTCGAAAACTGATTTTCAAAATTGTTTTAATTGATTTTCTTTTTTACAAAGTGGCAGCTGCAACTGTGGATGTCCGTGAACATTCACAATTCAATTATGATATCTAACACAGACCACTGAATCGATGGCTGTGCAACAAATTTCAAGAGATGCACAAGAGCTATAAACATAATAAAATTTCATCAGCTGAATTTCGTCAGAATCGGCTAAATCAGTGGCAACACAAAATACATATATAATACCATAGAGAAAGAAGGTTTATTCAAAGGTGTAAACTACTTGACACACTTCCACAACCGAAAGTCAAAACCGTGGTGGTACAGTCACACAAATCTCCAACGTGAGATTATTACAACGGTAAACAGATGTAGATCAGGACACTACAATCTTGCCAGTTCTCTCTCTCGAATTGGCTATGAAACTCAGGATATTGACCATGTGTTATGGCAGTGTCCCACGTTTGATGAACAGAGGTTGGAGTTTATCAGGCAATTACAGAAACTGCATCTTTTCCTTCCGCTTTCATGCAATGTTCTATTCTCCAGATCTGCGGTGGAAATATGCAAAATAAGTTCCTCGTTTTTGAAAGCCTGTGATTTAAAGGTTTAAGAGAACGGTACATCTTTAAAACTGCTCGAGTATTGACCTACGTTTATTTATAATTTGTATTGTATTATAAAAAGTATCATAATGCCTTGAAAAATTATGTATTGCAAAATAATCTCTACCTGGAGATTCAAATTGCATTGAATAAAAAAAAAATTTCAAGAGACACATACAAGCTGTAACACATGCGATGAATGCTGAAGGTACATAATATGTACCCTAGAGTTCAGAACTACCGCGACGCGCGCAGCCGGAAAGTGCCACAAACTTGGATAAACGTCACAACGATTTGCATAAAAAAATGGAACTGATAGATGGGGGTAACTTGCTCGTCTAGTTCAGGTGTAGTTGAATGAAGGGGTGGAATCGGAAGGTTTAGCTGGACTGTAAGGCTTCGGGAAAAAACGCGAAAGGTAATTCGTGTGCGTGTATATCACATCGCCGTATAATATTTTATTCAGACTACGTAGTATTTCTTTCGTAACCGCTACACCGGTATTGTAAAAGTTTCCGCCGATATTCGATATCAACCCCGTAATATAGAAGATAGCATCGCGTCCAATTTCGGACAAAACTGTATATTTTCCTTCTTTTTTCGTAGGTTAATAGTTTACTTGCCGGACACGCGAGGCGATTCCATCTTGATCGATAGTTATACTTTGTTCCCACAACTCAACATTGTCCATTATAGCCGTGACAAGAGACCGTTCCTAGGAAAATATGGTCTCGGAAATATGCTGGTGCTTGGAAACCGTAAATCAAACGTAATAGTAATTAATAACAGTTCGAGAGAAATGCATTATTGTATCAATTTGAGAATAAGAGGCTTCAGTCGCTACTCATTAGTCATTTTATCAGATAAGATTACTTGTTCAACTATTTTTACATTCCTTTGCGGGAAATATTTCTTGAGAAATTTGTTATATCGTTCAGCGTTTGTATAGTTTATTTTTGCACTGTGTGTGAACTCTCAATGAATGGGGATAAAAATGTCCATCTTTTTAAATAAGACGGAACACATTTATTAGCCACTCTACTCCGACGGAAACAATGTAAACGGCTCATATGTAGATTTCGTAAAAATTATATTTCGGAATAACAAATTTCAATTGAAACTGCCGCGCGGAATAATTGATTTAAAAATTATTCATAGAGTGGGCGCCGATCCATGAAAACTGTCGGATATAGGGGAAAATTAAAAGTCACTGTGTGTGAGACTATACGATGTTGCCAGGGGAAGCATGATGAATGGAAAGGGAGCAGTTGCGCATCAAACAGAAATCCCGAATACGATCTTCGGCGTCTAGCATTTTCTCACGGACGTCAAACTACAAAATTGGAAGTTCGCGTTGGAAATCGGTTCAGTAGTTCTTCAGCTGAGCTAGCAGAGTTCAACGAATTTTCAAATAAAACTTTGTAAGAGTACCTACGAGGATGCCGCTAACAGAATATGTACTTCAATTTTGAAAAATCGATTTTTGTCATTCTACGATAGATACGTAACCGGTTGATGCAATTCGAAGCAAAACAATGCGTTCGAACAATGGAGTTTTGCTTAAACGTTAGTTATATTTAAAAAATACGCCGAACCGATTCGCATTAGGGGCAATTTCCTGCGTACGCCCACATAAGCGTGCAGTCGCAATGGTATCTCTCTGGAATTCATTGGGTTGCATAAAAGCAATCGATTGTACTTATGCCACGCAATGATTAACTTTCAAGTGATTTTATTGCGTTCGCACATCCGTTGTCACGGCTGGCGATGGGTGGTTGTGCCGTTTGGTTGTGCGTGTGCGGAATATATCGTCGGGGTGTGGGGTATATGTCGTACGGCATCCCGAAGCGAAGGGAGACACGAGGGGAACAGTAACCGGTGGTAGTTGCGTTCGTACGCCCCCCCACTAAGTTCGTCGCGACGACGAGGAGGGACACAGCCGCCACCACTGCCACCACTACCACTACCGCTACCACCACCATCGCAGCCACCACCACCACCACCATCGTCGATGCCACCACCGCCGCCACCGACGACGCGACGCCGTGTATGAATTCGCCTTGCATCGTTGGCGTCGTCGGCGTCGTCGCCGTCGTCTCAGTTACCAACAGTCCGCGCGATCGTTCACGTCGAAGTATTAGTGAAGTGAGTGAAGCACGAAAGAGTGAGTGAGTGGGAGAGGGCGCGCGCGCACGAGAGAGAGAGAGAGAGAGAGAGAGAGAGATTGAGAGGAGACGAAAAAAGAGAGGATCGTGAATGATAGAGAAAGAGAGAGAGAGAGACCGGCCGCGCGGTACGCGTACGAGAGGGAAAACCAAGGGATAGAAATAAAAGTGGAAAGGAGGAGGAAAGGAACGTCGCGTCAGAGGGAACCCGAGAGTGAGAAAGAGAGAAAGAGCGAGGGGAAAGCACGCTACGAGCCATGCCGCACAGTCTCGCCTGAACAAAGGAAGGCTCCCTCAACCGAGGGTCGATTCCGATCGACGAACCGTTGGTCCCCCTTCGTTAGTCTTCGCCGCGCCTCGTGCGGCACGAGTGTGTACGAAGCGGTCAGTCACGTAGCAGCGGCCGAGCCGTGCGGAACAAAGAGCGGAACAGTTGGAAGGAGAACGGCAGGAGAAACGAGAATCGAGCGTGTGCGTCTGTGAACCGGCTCGCCGGCAAGAGAGAGACATAGAGGAAAAAGGCGAACCGAAGAATAATACGGCCCGTGCTTTTTGACGGAACGTTCGTTTCCCAACGGTCGATAAACGAGCATACACCACGCGTACAGTCTCTTTCGAACGCGGAGGGAATTACTGTTGGTCCGTGTTGAAATTTTTCCATCAGAATCGAATCGAATCGGCTCGGCTTGTGAGCACGGTACGTTTGACGTCGCCATCCGCGAATCGTATCGCTGCAAATTGTGTACTCCAGGGTTGTTTTTACGAACAACGGGAAACGCTTTCCACGCGTGTGTGTTTTCATCTCAAGGGTGCTCTTTCGTATTTCAAGTTCAAAGCGCTCGGCGGGTCCACGCGAGCTTCAGAGACCAAAGGACATACCGGAGTAAGTAGTCGGATTTTTGACTGACAGGTTTGTGCGTGCGTGCATGCGTGCCGAACGTACCGGCAACCTAACCTAACGACCGTACGTGCACTTCGAACCAGCCCACTCTATACACAGTGACCAACGGTCGTCGTGTGCTTGCGGGTACGCGAATCAACAAGAACCGATCTCGTCGCGTGCGTGTTGCTCCAAAGTGCTACGAAGCCCTGACAGTGCGACGGAAGAAGGATTCGGATATAGGGACAAAAAAAAAGTGACTAGAGGCGACGTCTGTATCTTCCTCTTTGTGTGACATGTGCCGCGGGAACACGGTGCGAGTTTGAGAAATTACAGCGTTCCCTCGGCGAAAAGTATAAAAAACCGGTGTACCTCCGTTCAACAACCTACGGATTATCCTCGTATTTACGGTGAGACATTGTTGTATTTCAATTTAATTCAAAGTAAATCGACGACGCCGCTGCCAGCGACTCCATATTGAAGCGGCAAAATCCAGCCGATGCGCGATGTGTCGTTGCCTAATTGTTCGCGTTAAAATTCAATTGAATATTGTTGGGTGGTTTTGGAGAGGAATCGTAGCTCGTCGAAACTCTTTTTTTTCCGAGCCTTTCGCCCAATCGCTCCGAAAATCTATTATAAGATGGCGAACGCGGTTCGAAGATTCTAGAATAATCTTACCGTGATGTGCTTATTTAGGAAAATCGTGACTTATTTCAAACGATACGCGGGGCATGTGCGGCTCTGTTTATTTTCCTTCTGACATTTCACGTGTCATTGACAGCTTTTCGTGGCAATACTATCTCCGGAAGGCAATAACCGCGAATCGAAATTCGATAAGATCCTTTCGAATAATATTCAACGGGAATTCTCATTCCCGGCGGTTTTGTTACATAATTTCCACCTCTTTTTCGATATTTAAAAATTGAACGTTTCTAATTTTAGCGTTTTCAAGGTCTCGCGGCTGGCGAGAAAATTGATTACGGCCGATGAAATGTTTATTGTTGTGGTTAAATTTTTTCCATTATTTTGGGTAATTGGAACAGCCGACTGAAAACTAGTGGGAAATCAATATAAACGGAGATTAGGCTGCCTCTGAACTCAAGGTCAGGCTCCGACAATATTGTGAGCCGTACAATTTTCTGGATTCGGAAATTATCGAATCTGATATTTACGATTTGGAATTTACTCGTAATAAATCATAAACATTACTGTGAGCCGTACTATCTATGATAGGTGTGCCTTGATTCAGTATTGTTTAGTTATAAAGTGTTATTTACAAACATTCACGAGGTCCGTCCGGATCTCGAATATTGTCTTGCTATTAAAACTTTAGCGTTTGTGCGTTTCGGAAAATATCATCCTACTTCCGGTAACGTTCACAATAGCTTTTGCTATTGTATATATATAACATATTCTACAAAACGTACACATATAGTCGGACGTTGTTGGATCGTTGTGTTAATTACATTATTTCAATAACTCAAATTTTTGAGCGTTCTCCGTTGCCCCTTAAAACCTCGAAAAAGGTACTAAATATTAAATAGAAATTGTGTATACGATAAATTCCTTCATAATTTTAGGTTGTTTCTTATTTTAGAGACTATTATTTCACTCTTCTAAATAGTCTTTTAGAACTTACTCCAAATTTTTATGTAACATTTTTTACAATATTTTAGAAAATGTACATAAATAGTAAATACATTAGGTTCCACGCTTTCTGAATATTTTGCTGTTGTCGAATTTAATAGATGTGAAAGCACCCTTAGAATCTTGACTTGCGCGTTCAAGGGCGCCACCATTTTCATCCCCTGTTGCTCTCATCCCTCCAGTATACAGACAATGTTTTATAACGAATTGTGGTTGCATTTACGCAATGGTTATTTTGATTTTATAATAATAACCTCAAGAACTTTCGTTCCAACCTAATACATATTAAAATTTCTTCGGAGTTTGCAGATTTTAAATTATTCATCGAAATGCTAGAATATTCAGATTTTACGCAAATAGATTGAGTGAAAATTTTCTCGCATAAACATTTTCACGAGTCGGTCGATTTCAGAACTGAAAAATTTATAACGAGTTGTTTCGACTGGCCTAATAGTTCCACCGTCGAGCACTTTAAATTCGTATTGTTGACCCAGAAGTTAGAAAATCTGGATTTGCGATTTCATACACTCACTCGGACGATGAGTTTTATTCGTTCGTTTCTCGTGCGAGCAAAAGTGATATAACGGAAAGAACGGACGGCCGGTATAAGCGTGCTCGAAGGAAACAGCTATCAAAATTCATCGAGATCAAGTGGGTTTCGCGAAACAAGCTGGTTTTGTACTCGTGGCATCGAGTATCTTCACCTCGCGTCGATGATTCATTTTCGAATTGAATAATGCGCGTTCATCGATGCAGGTCGCACATCGATTTCTCTCGTAAACGAGAAGGTTCGAGTTCTTGAGAGCGATTAAACGTAGAGGTTAGAGAGAGAGAGAGAGAGATAGAGATAGAGAACAAGTCGTGGGTGTTTGAAAAAGTGCAAAAATTCTACAATTTCTACGCCATAACCGCGCGGTTGGCGTCCTCTGACGTAAATCCGCCTTCAAAGCTAATTAGCAATTCCGATGAGAATGGAATTGAAAACAGTAGGAGCCAAACCAAAAATTTATTCGCCTAAAATTAGATATTCTACTTCATTTTATTATATGAAGTACAAAAATGCACATTTGCGTTTAAAAAACTTGAAGAATATTCTCTGTTATTTTTAACCGACCGATACAATCTTGAAAATTTACGTCGAGGAGGTATAGAAATTCAAGGTTTGAATATATTTAAATCCTCTACAAGAGGAAACACGGTATCTCAAGTCCATGTAAACGGCGGGAACTCTTGTAAACCGAATCAGAAATCCTCCTGATAACTAATCGTCGAGCCTATAGAATCGTTTCATTCATAACTCGAGGATATACGCTGCTACGTGACAGCATGAGTCACTTTTACGGCATTCCAAGTCAATACATCTCGCTTTAGAACGTCCACGTTTTCGCTTCCGGACTGAATTAAAACCGCATTTTCGAACGCGAATTAACGCGGCGCGTTTCCTGATTATGGATTGAAAGTGCAAACATGGCAGTGGTTTCATGATTTTCATCGACACGACAGCTTTTCACTTAATAGCTACATAAATGACTTCTTTTCGAAACAATGTTTATGCATATCACAAATTCCAACGAGCTTTTCATTTTATTTTATGCTGAAACTGTCCGTAGAAAGAACTTCGCTTTGAGATTAAAAGGAATTTTGAAAAAATTCCATCAGACCGATATCTACAGAAATGTATTTTTCTAGGAACGAAACAGAAATGATATCTGTTTTTAATTGGTTATATTCGATTAATTTAAAACACAATATTACGAAATAGTCCTGCTTCAAAGTGCACGCGTGGACGACTTTTGAACTTTAAGAATCTATTCACGTGTGGTAGTATCCCCGAAGTTGTAATTCGTTTGTCGTGTTCGCCACGGTTATTATTCTGATTAATTAAAACTTGAACAACCAAGCTGACCGAGGATAACCTAGTTGAATAAAAATGATTTTTTTTTGGTTGTTCTTAACAGTGGTTTTTCAGTGGCCATTAAAAGCGTGTGTACACATAAATCCTTAAATACCATAAATAATGGCCAGCAATTATTGGGTTATACTTGATGTATTTGCATCGTTGGAAAATTGCTTTAATGCGCACGGAATGCGAAGTTTTTTAGTTATGAACTGGCTGCAGGATACCAGTTGAGGGACTATGTACATATATGCAACATTATTCAAAAGAACAAATTTATCATGATTCATAGTATAATTTTCTTTGTTCGACTAAATCTATTTCTGGCACAACGAATGGTGTGCGTGAATAAATACGCGGTTCTAATCAATATGTTCGACGTGCAGTGTTCGATAAACAATTAATACCAATATTCGGCTTGTTGTCGGTATTACTATGTCGTCGTTAGCACATTGCGCTCCAGCGTTTAATCAGTTTCCGTTACATTAGGGAACCGCTGAACCGCCTGCCGAGGTTTAATCGATCAACGAGTGACTGCCATAACGAGAACGCTGAGATTTCATTTTTACCGAATTTCAACGACAATCACCGCGTGTGCTCCTATACGCTATACTTTCGCAGCCGCTTTGAAAGCACCATTAAAGCTAATCGTTTATTCTCGGAAAAGTTTTAATGCTTTATAGAGAATATACCGACTTATCGCATGCCCGGAGAAAGACTTGGAACGTATTCACTGGAAAAAATTACCAATGCGAACAAATATATTGAATTTTTAGTTGGTATGCTCGCACAAGGAAAAAGAGGAACTCTCGCACCGGAAGTCAAACTGCGAAACTTCCGGAAGATAACCGCCGCCGCAGCTATTTTTCCTTCCCAAGTGATTTTTCGATTTTTTTTAGACTTTTTACACAGCCACATTATTATTTTCCAAGTAGTAAGATGTTCATATTTTTGCAAGAATATGTCCCGTAATGAAATGATGCAGCATCGATGTGATCGAATTTTCAGAACATAATTAATTGCTCAAGTTGATTATGTGAAATGTTCAGCTGAATTTTTCATTGAATTTCCGAAAGCGCTTTAGAGATATTTCGCGATGTTCATTGTGTCATTTGAGTTATTCACGTAGCAACATAAGGTCATGAAGTTATCGCGATAATTAATTCATCGAGCGCGAACGCGAGCCCCTAATTGCACATCGATCGACTCTATCTCGTATTGCCAGCTGATTAAGCTTGCAACGTGTGTTAGACGGTCTTGTTGACTTTAACATTGACCCATTATCTTCCTCCTTTTTGTTAGTGGAAGTCAGCCTTCGCATGTCGCGGCTAGTGTCATTCACAGAATTCTGATTCGGAGGACAGGTATGACAAAGAAAACAGTCGACACGAGAACAAAACGCTAGACAGACTGACAATAATAATGCACTAAAAAGTATCGAAAAACTCTTGCACGCTATAATCTTTAACTAGTTGAAAATCGATTTATTTTGCTCCGAAAAAATGATCGGTATAAAAAGGCAGCGAAGAGAAAATTAGACAATGAATTTGTTTAATGTTTAATGTGAATACCATTATATTAAGAAAAAGAATAAGTTTCTATTCCACTTGAGTTTGTTGCGAGTCAGGTCGAAAATTTTTAATTTGCACAAAGATTCGTTGCCTAGTTGAACAACGCGCAACAATCTCTTTGTGTGCAGTTGCATAAAGATGCGATTCATTTGTTACGAAAGCGACGGAACACCTGAAAAAAGACGGAAAGTTCTGCCGACTTTACTGCCCCCATAAATTTACCTGTAATAGTATGAACTTGCACGAGCATCGTCTAACTACGACACGATATTAATTTAAACATACTATAATCTCGGCAGACTGTTCGAAAATCTATTCAGGACTGAAACGTGATCGTAGGTAAATGATCGTCGCGTCGTGGGTAGCCCACGGAACCCCTGGAATTGCTTTGTAACGGTGTTTCGTTCAGATTCCTTTAGACTTTAGAATCTTCGAGAAATCTTTTGTAACAGGCATACGTTCCCGGCCTTTCCTAGGCCTTGTTCCTTCGGGAAAGGACTCGCATTCCTGGATGACGCGCAGAATATTTGGCCCCATCCGCCGAGGCTCCTGTTGCGGGGAAAACCTGTTTTCTTCGAATCTGATGGTCAGTTTTCCAAACGAGCACGAGAAGCTGCGTGCGGCTGCATTCTTTTTCTATGTCACGTACCATTTTCTTTCCCTTGGAGACGAGAGGGAGATAGCCGTCCATTTATATTCCCTGAATTCTTGAAAATTTCGGACGGATGGGTAGCATACAGATTTCTAAACATACGATCCTCCCTTTCCGACTGGGCGCGGTTGCACAACTAGATTCTACACACAACAAAATAAATAGAAAACCTCTGAATTTTTTAACTTTAATCAACTCCACGCTTAAATTCTATCCTACAGCATTCGTGTGATTTTTATAAATTTGCAGCGATAGTAAACTTTTTTTAACAGCTGCTGTTCTCTTCGAATTCGAGCTGAAATAAAAGTTCTTTGTTTTAGAAATGTTTACAAGTGACTCGAGTTTAATCGATCGAATGTTTGGTTTACTATCCGATGCCTCTCTAAATCATAATTCTCCATTGTCCCGACACTTTATTTGAAATACGAAATCTGCGGACCACGAAAATAGTGCAGCCATCTGGTTCCTCGAGATAAAACTTTTCTTCAGCTGTAAACAAAACTCTGCTCCATCTCGGTTTTTTTCTTTAATACATTTTTTATCAATATTCTCCGCAGTTTCTAACGCGCGACGTTCCCAGATTATTCCAGATTATACGTCGTACATTCCTTACGCTTGCAGATATTCCCGTCTGTCTTGCAAATTGATGCGTTGTCAGGGTACAATTTGACGCAATTCTAGACGTAAATATACACCGCGATAACTCCCGGCACAAGTACGACCTCCGATTTCCTCTCTTTGCCATCATTTCGATAGTTTATGATTTCACACTGGCGCTTGTTACATACTTCTATCGATCTCGATATTTTCGAACTCCCTCGTATCATTCGTTCCTTTAATTAATCAATTAATAAACATGGAGTATGTAAGGCACGAGAGCTGGGCGCGGTCGATAAACAGAGTCGGTCAACATCGTTTCGCAAAATTTGCCGTGTCCGAAGATAACAGCTGCGAAATGCGGAGTTTCGTGAAAGGGCAATAAATTATTGCATACCTTCCTCGGAGAGGAAGCTCGTATAAAATCGTCGCAAAAATATCCGCATAATTATGCTCTAAAAAATAGATTCTGTAATCAGAACAGAGCTCCATAATCAATTGAAAACGATCATTTCATTAAAAAATTGATGAAATCCCAACAAAAATATCCTGTAAACAGTAGCCAAGTTCCTGTGACCGTAAAAAGTTGTGAGATCAAAGAAGATACGGCCAAGTTCGTTAGCTTAGAAATACCTATTGCAATACTGAAAAAAGCGTTTGTACAAATTAGTTTAAAAGAACGCTATTCAATTTTTCAAGAGTTACATGGAGGGCTAAATTATTCAAACTTGGCCGTTAAACCAATGGCCATAAAAGGTGTTTGGTAGCGGCCGAGTTTGAATAATTTAGTCCTCCATGTAACTCTTTAAAAATGAAATAGCGTTCTTTTAAACTAATTTTTACAAACGCTTTTTTCAGTATTGCAAGAGGTATTTCTAAGCTAACGAACTTGGCCGTATTTTCTTTGATCTCATAACTTTTTTTACGGCCACAGGAACTTGGCTCCTGTTTACAGGATGTCTTTGTTGTGTTAAACGTTACACAAACGTTGGTGGGCAAAGTCCAATTTTTATTTTGGGACTTTTGAACAGCTAGATCGGCGGTCGGCCGAGTGGGAAAATCGAGCAGGAACGGGTGACACGGTTCCACGTCGTAGACACGAGCCATTGCGTATCTAATTAACGCGATTACCTTACCGCGGTACCCGTTTCTATGGCTATCGTTCCCTTATTTAGGATCGACGACGCGCGACGTCTTGCCTGTATGCGTCCGTGCGCGTTTGTGCGCGCGTGTAGGTGCCTCAAGCAGCGAAAGTAAGCGCTGTCAGCGTCTCGAGCCGAGCTGCTTCGATTTATCGGCACCGGGTAGACGAAAGTGTCCCGCGATCGAGCCTCAAAACGCCTCGTACACGACGCTTACCGGCTCCAGTCTGCTCTTACATAACCGTGCAGACGGTAAGAAAGGCAATTACGTATCGCGAAACGTGTGCAGGATCATTAAGTTACCTCGCGGTATTAGCTCGGGCTAAATTAATCGCGATTCGATCAAAACTGTGGGAAAGTTACCGGGGCTACGTGCTCCGGATACTTTCGACTCTCGAACCTAGACTCTCGGATCGTGGGCAGATCATTTTCCTTCTGGTGAAGCATCCTCGCCCGATTACGTTAAATATTAACCTTTAACTCCTCGGAGACGACCTCTACCATCATACTGACTCCGACTTCTGACTCGTAGTTTCAGAATTGATTACTCGTGGTCAGATCGTTGGATACAGTTCCTTATTCCTCACTCTCTAGAATTTGAACACTGCTATGAAAATTGTATCGGTACGGAACTAGTTTTTGATCAGGCAATCATTTTTCATCAAAGTTTTCTCAGTAGAATTTATGAAGACTCGAATTCTTCGATTTAGAGAATAAAATGCGTGTGTGAAGGATCTATAAACACTAGAAATAAACTTTTAATCAGGATTTTTCATGGTGTTTATATAATATGTGGTGCTTTCTTTCTAGTAAGTTGTTGGAACGATCGTTTAGTGGGTTTCCAGTTAAAATAATATTCGAACAGCTGGAAACATACGGCGGAGAAATTTGTAACGCGGAAATCGCCAGCTGAAACATGCTGTGCCGTGGAAATGCTGAAAATTTATGCTCTCTTTGTATACAGCGGTGAATTACGTAAACTACCGGTAGTTTACAAAGTATGTATGCCCGTGTTTGGCAATAAAACGAACAGATGCGAATCGGCCGACTCGAAAGTAGCTGATAATTGCTTCGCGATTAGGATCTTGTTTTTGAAACACCTCGAAAGTAGTTCGCGTTTCACTTTTGCGGAAAGGGATATGGGACAATTGTGCGTTTTCACAATTTCCACGTGTAACAAATCAAATATTACAGAAAAGTAGTCATTACATATTAAATAACGAATGGCTGCTTAAAGAACCTATAATACATTCACGTTAATCGCCAGATGATTAGAGTCTTCAATTTAAAAAGAAAAAATACGAATCTTTGGAGACTGAAACGCGATAAGTAAAACTCGAATTAAGTCTAATCATACGATAATATCGGATTAATCAGTTCTGACTCTCACTGAGCAACAAGTTTCTCTAATGAGGAATCACTTTATTCGATGAACGTTAATAGGACACGTGTATTTGCGCAGTTTTCAAATTACGAATCGAAACTGCGCGTTTAGTTTCGACAGACAGCAGGTATTTGTGTATTTTTATCAAATATGAATAGAAGATGTACAAATAGATTAACTGTAGTACAAATTAACTCGTGGCTCTCACAGATAATTAGTTCTAATATCATTTTTTAAATCCACATCTTTCATTCCTCAAATTGAAGATTCATTAATTGTTTATAAGATGAAGTGAATGTACAAACTGCGATATATTTTAATTGTTTGTAAGTAAGAAATTGTTGCAGAAAAGGCTGTGAATGGAATTCGTGCACCTAATAATTCAGAATAATTGAATCGAATAACTGCTTTCTATTTCAATGTTAATATGTTCCCCTAACAATTTTTATAAAACGCAAAAATCACAATCCATGACTAAATTCGTGAGCAAATTGGTAAATACCTCGAATGAAAGTAGTAGAGATTGATTGCAAGCGAAATGTATTAATATTATTTCGACATAGGAAAACATATTTCCGGTTCTCCGCGACACTCGGCGTTGCGCAACCACTTTTTACACATTCGCCGGTTGTCTGCTTGTGCCATCCCACAATCGGAGTAGTCTCTCCCGCCGGTTTCGCGAGAGTGAAATGCTAAAGTGAAAGGGTATGTCTTTCCGTGCGTGCTGTTACCTCATAAGTTGTGTTCCTCGTAACGCTACCTCGAACCGAACCGAACCGAACCGAACCGAAACTCTACTCTTACAAACACATATTCCTACAAGTTCACGATCAAAATTTACCTATTATCCATCATTGTTTCCTTTCTTCCTTAACAACTTCCATACAATTACCTTCAACCTATAGCATTAGAATTTACTGGGCAAAATTACGGAACTTTTTTATGCAACACCTAAAAGTTAATTACCCGAATAAAGCGATCAGTTTTCTGCATTTATTACAAAAATTAGTAGCTGTAATTTAAATTAGCAGGAACGTTTGACGAATTAAAATCAATCTTCAATTCACTCAGGTTCCTCGTAATCGCACTCTTCAATTAAACATTAAAGAAATTGAATTAATTAATTGAATTAAAACTTAAATTAAAGAAATTGAATTAAACATCGAAGAAAAAGTATTAAAGAAACGTACATTTCGAACACAAATTTCGAGGACCGAAACATTTTTCTAAAATCTTTTCTGCACGTTTTACCAAGTTCACAAGATACGTGGACTTTTTAGGCAAAGGTAAAAGTAATGCAGACGCACGGCGTGGGTCTTCGATGACCCAGGGTTCGCCGGTCAGGGGCAAAAGTAGCCTGGAAGTAACAACACCCATGAAACATTGGTTTCGGATAGAAACCGGGGGTGAAAAGTTGGTCGCGTGAAACTGATTCGAAGCGAAGTTCTTCCAACACAGGTCTACATAAAACAAGAGCGTAGTTCACCGGCGTGTAACGCCACTTCTCGGTTTTCCTTTTTCCCCCGTGATGCGAAAAAGTATTACGTGCGAAAGCATTGCAATGCGTCACATGCCACAATTCCTGCGGAGTTTCCGCGTGACTGTCGTCGTTTATGCATCGACTCGTCGAACGAGATTTCCGTGTACCCCTATTATTACCCTGGAAACTGTGTGTACTGCGTTCAGGCGTCCATCGATTTCAAAACTTACGCGTCGACTTTAGATTTGCGGACAAACGCCCCGCTGCATCGATATCGCGTTTCGCGCCCAGCAAATCAATATCAGGCGCAAGCATCTCGTTTATAGAACGGCATTTGATCTCTTACGTGAATAGTGTGCGGCAGTTAAAACTTCGAAATTGAAACGCCCGCTGAAATATTCTTTTCCATTCGCGATCAATGTTGTAGCTAGTTTGTTTAATTGGCGGCTCCCGGAAATCTCGAAACTCGAGGATGTGCTCGATATTGACTACATAGTCGTTGAGAACGGGGTTGCATATTCTCTTGGCTGTGGTACAAATGTGTAAAACTATAATTTGCTCGTTTTTGCTAGTGTTGAATGACAAACCAAAATAGTCAATTACGAGAAACAGAGCTTTCATTATTTTACGATTTGTATGCATTGGTTTGTTTCCTAAACACTATCCTCTCGTGTTGGTGAAATTCTGTACCAATGTTTGAAAAGTAACACATATTTTGGAGATAGAAAGTAACAAGACAGAGTACATATTTTGAATACACGAAAGCAACGAAGCTGGTTTACAAATTTCAAAAGAATTAAGAATTAAGAATTAATTAATTAATTGATTGACAAGACGTTGAGAACGGTAATCGGGAAACAACAATTTTACGCTGAAGTTTAGCGTGAAAACACGACATGACTCATAGTATGACTTGATAAAGTAAATTCATCACACTCGTTGCGAATGAATAATCAATGAATATGAATGGCAAAAGTACGCAGAGATAACATTTTCATATCTCGTAAAAAGCCGTGCTGAGAAGTTTCGGGAGCAGTCCAAAGGCTTTCAGTATGATACATCGTTGCAGAAGTAGTTGGAGATATACGTAAGAACACGCGGTCGCCGAAGTACTGAAATAGATTGCACATAAAACGAAGAATGTAAATAGAAAATGCACGGGATGCCTCGTTTTTGTTGTTCCCGCGTTGTGCGATTAGAAAATGCTCGTGTCTCGTGGGATTTCCGATATTTCGAGCGGTGTGTTGATAAGATGACAAACGTGACTCTAATCATCACGTGCACAACCAGCACAACAAGAATTACCATTCACTGGATATCCGCGTTAATCACCTCGAGCAATCTTTACGAGCAATTTGCTAACGCTTTAAACAACCAATAAATCCTGCCCGAGTTACACGCGCAAGTTTATCGATCGCTTAATTACTTTTTCCACGTCAGAGGAAAAACCACGCGGCTGCTCATAGTTTATTATGTTCTTATGAAACCGGGAAACTTGTTAACGTTGTCAGTTTTTGTTCCGAAATGTTTGCACGCGTTTTTACCTGCTGTGTTGCCATTACGCGATCTCATATGTACCGATGTCGGATAAACATTTGGGAGATTCACTCTGATATAACTTTTATATAATGCGCGAAAGTGTTACAGAGCTGCAGAGGAATTGAGAGAAAAAATCGAGAATACTAACAAACGTTTATACGCAGCCAAGAGATTGAGCGTCAAATTAAAATTCTGTTTTTGCAAAATGCTGCTACAATTGTCGAAGACGAAATAATACGAGACGCGGATAAAACCTGACAGATGTTCGAGATCTTGCGAAATCTGGCTGATTACGGTTCCACGGAAGAAAAGGTAGACCGAGCGCAATTACGGTGCGATAGTGTTGGAGGTTTCGCGTGTGTCCGTGGCACCTAATGCCTTTTCTTCTGTTTCGAGTCTCTTGTTTTCTTTTTTTTCGAGCGAATTCTACGAGCGTTTACACGGTTCCCGAGACGGTTTGTCTTGACTTTCATTTCTTGCCGTTCACGTAATCGTGGAATTCGACGAGAGCGAGCCCGACTGTGCCCGGCTCCGTTCAAAAGTGAAAGTATGTATCCCGGTCGGATTAAGAAGTTTCTTCAGGCGGTCGCTCGTCCCCTGCATGTAATTTCACCGCTTCGCGCGGAATCTCGCCGGATGCGCGCCATAGGAGCGTAATTTTATGGGTAACGGGAACGGGGTTAAGGACAGGCACGTAAAAACTCGAGGCCCGAGAGAGTGGATCGATTAATTGTGAACCGGTCCTTTTTATTCGGGCGACCTGCGGCGGCGACGACAACCGACCAAACGCAACGCGTGCAAATGCGGCAGCGTCGCGCACAAAGGGCGAGCACGAGCTGCGTGACCGTTCACGTATAGGAATACAGTTACGGAGTCGCGTTAGCTTGTCCTAAATTATCCGTCGGGTTAGGGCTGCCATCCGTGAAATCACTGATCCAGCACAGAACTTCGAAACTCCGGACATTTTCGCTAGAAATCCGGATACATACTTTCCGGATCGCTAGCAGGATGCTTCTGACGATCGATCTCTCGTGGCAGCCATTGCTAGATCCAGGCAAATCCTTGAGCATCAATTTTGTTTCACATACAGCGGGGTACCCTGTAACTAATTCGTGCGAGAACCTAACCTCGCGCACCGATCGTTGTTAATCAGGAAACGGGGAATTCACTGTAAGTTTACAATGCGATCATTTCGGCGAGTTTCTCTTCCCAGAAAATGTCTGTAGAATAAACGGATATCGCCGTTCAATCGGAGCTGGACAAACAGTTAAAGTCGAGTTGCGTGACCATTAATTTTCTAGAAAGTCCGGGAGGTGTAAAGAAACATTCGGAAGGGAGCCCGAGAGTTACGCAAGGACCCGAGAGACCGCGGCTACTTTTTCCAGTAGTTCTTCCCAGGTTTTCGAAGACGTTCCTTTCGATAACGGGGAAAAGAAAGGAGCACAAATGAAAAGATTCCGGACGAACAAGAGAAGGAGAGAGAGAGGGAGAGAGGGAGAGAGAGGGAATGAGAGATGCCCCTTTTGTGTCAACGTCTTAATGGCGCGGTTCTGAAAAGAAGGGATAAGGAGGAAGTAGACGAGATTGAAGTACTTCCGGTGCCGCTTGGTTTCAACCGCTTTATAAATATTTTGGCGGGTTTAAAAGAATTCTTTTCTCTTTTCATGGCGACGGTCTGCGGGCATCCGCCGCCATGCTGGAACGCTGGTTCACGGGGTTATTACACTTTCGAGTTTCGGAAACTGGCCTGACCGTGAACACTTTCATAGTGAAACGCAAGATCGAACAGTACCCAAACGTTTTCTTTTTCGCTTTTGTTATATACATGATTAAATTATACGTGTGAAACTTGAGGAATTAGATGATTACAGTTCTTATATCATCATTACATATGCCGTTATTCGGCCTCGGAGGGTTACGTTTCACCCAACCATTGGTCTTCACGAGGCTTTGTCAACCTACGTGTCCGAATTCATGACCTTGACACGCTTTCCCTTCGTCACCTTCCTTCGCTACGTTCTTCTCGTATAACGTGAACGTAGTATAGCCACGTTTTTACTTCCGTTCGAAAGCACCTGTTCGCCGTTTCAAAATGCCAATGAATTCGAACCAATCGATTCTATCGAGTAATAGTTACGGTACATTCTCGATCAAATTTTAACCGATTCGATAGTTACATAAGGTCCATCGAGATTCTCGAGGAACACGTGTTTCAACGGTGGGATCTCTACAGTAATTGTACTTGTTTTAATAATTATTAAAGAACGGTTCGGTGCTGAATTTTTTATACTCGTGTAATCGGACACTGTTTCTTTTACTATTAACCATGGATTCGGATTACGTGTACCATTTCAACTTGTCGATTCTAGTTAAAGTTTCTCGCGAATTACAACACGAAAATAAATGCTAGCATTAATCGATAACAGTCGCCGTTGCATGCTTGCTGCGATCATAAATAATGAAAGTAAACGGTAATAATAAACGAGAAGTTTCAGCGCAGAAAATTCAATTAGAAAGTTACGAATATTGTTTGAATACTTGTTGAACTTGACTGTACAAGGTGAGGATACACGAATTTGTACGCCGCACTTCGTTTTTATTTTGTCGCGTGGCGTAATATGGAAATCTTATTGTCACGCTAGAATACGAAATCATGAAATTCGAATATTCTTAATTTCTTAATATTGTCCAACCGTTTCCTTGTTGGATCGATGTTTTTGTTCAACGTTAGAAAATCGGCTCGAACACCTTCCAGCAAATAAGCTGAATAGCTTAAGGATCTCTACAATCGGTGTGAAAGTTTCGTCGCGTGAATTCGGACTTGCGTCGATTCCCGTTGAATAACGCTGCACCGAGAATGGACTTGCTGCAAAACTGTAGCATGAGCTCACCGGATATCTTTAGAAAACGTGCCTGCTGACAAAAACATAAGAACACAATAAGATCCATCTGTAAGCGAGGCGAAAGGAGAATGGATTGAGAGAACGAACTTCTGATCGTTCCACAGAAAAAAATACACGAAGTAAAGCTAATATGCACTTACCGTTCGTGTATGTGTTTCGATTCACTCAATTATCTTGCGAAACTATCAAGAAAAATCCAGATGAAGTGTGTTGTTTTCACTATCGCATTTCTGTTTTAGAAAATGAAGAGACATTGAATCGAACAGAATTTAGAACAGCTTTCATTTCCCCGAATTCCAGGCGGACCCGCCCCAAATTCAGTTCCGGTTCCCGTAGATTAGTTCATGAAAATTTCTATTCAGATAACATCAACCGCCTAGTAATTAGCGTTGCGAGTGCATCGCAGGGGATTGTTATTGGGAACTGTTGATAGTGTTTATCGAACAAGAGAAACGTGATCGCGACTAACACGGGCAAGCCAACAGAACACGAATGAATGATTGATACAGCTCGCCTATACCTGCTAGTACGTACGTGCAGGTTCATTCCCATACTTGCGTCACTTGATAGCTTGCGTCACTCGCGTCGGTCTGTATGTTTGCAATTGTATTATTGAACCCGGAGCGACGTGAAATCGTGATACTTTCGCGGAAAAGTCGTACGTCACGGGTTCGGATCGGCACGATGATGGGCTTCGTCACCGATCGCAAACTATCGCAAACTGTGTGTGTTCAACTATAGTCACTCGTAAGAGTTTTCGATGTTACACGAGTCTTCATGTAAAATAACTTTTTCCTCGAGGAACTAATCTACTATACGATGTGCAAAATATGTTTTGTTAATCTTTATCGATTGCGTACATGCAGAAAATTTCATCAAATTTCAGTAACTTTGCCATAATACATAAAGAGGTAAAAATAGTGATCAATCAATTTCGACAGAATCTTTAATTAAGGGAGGTGGTTGGGTTGTGAGACGGGGGGGGGGGTTTGTTTGTGGACTGTAACTTTTTGCTTGATGAAGATATCTGAGAGTTTTATATACCGTTGGAAAGGTGAAGGAAATACGCAACTTTTACACGCAAAATGTTTCATGATTTGATCAACAAGTAAAACTTTATGGCCAATTTTCCGAGGAATAAAGTTATGTATTGCATTTTGGAAGAGACATTTTCTACAGAAACTTTTTTGACCGACTGTATATAGCGAAAACGATTTCGCGCAGATGTATGGATAACTCTGTTTAGCCTTTCGCGTTTGACAATTGACGGTCGTCCGTTTTTACTGTTTTTCACTCCAGTTTCGTTTCGATAGCTTATCTGCGAGCCTGATCCTTGAACACGGAAAATTGACACGCACGCGGTAACTTTATCTGTTTGCTAACGATAGCTGGCGATCTCTCCTAACATCGTTAAATGGAAAATTACTATCCGAAAATTGATAACTACGGGGATTGTTCGATGATTCTGCGCGGATTATTTATTCGTGTAGTGACTTGGAAATTTTCATTTCATATAAGAATATGTACGCCTTATTTGTTTATGGCGTTTTATTACGTAAGAACGCGATTCATAAATTAGATTTGAAATTTGTTCGAAAAGCCATTTAATTTATTTCGACGACCAAATATTTGCATTTCAAATAAATCGCGAATAAACTTTGGATTTTCTACGTTTGGTGCGCACAGGTCTACTGTGAATCCTATATCGTTAAATCGTAACTTGAGTTTTTGCGTGTTTTGCAATTTCCCCCACGAGTGCGACAGATTTCGAATAGATCATCGCTGTCGGAATCGATAAATTAGAGCGACGAACGCGAGAACTTGGTTTACGAGCCAATATTTCGCACCTGATGGAATATTTAGCAAACGTAATTTCTCTTCAATTCCTGCTTGTAGAATTTATGAAATTTGATACTTGCATAAACATTCGCTGCCTACCGGAGAAACACAACGTGCGAGTTGAGCGCCGAGGATTGTAGCAACGGCATGCGCACTGGGAAACAGTGTTCACGAAGAATAATAGTTACTTACCGAGCAAAGAATTTTCCCAGCTGCTATGGTATTCATAGCTTCTATCGAGTTTAAGATCGCGTTCATGCACGAGAAACTGGATTTTATTCGACATCGAACGCATTTGATTAAGGGTAACGCAGAAACGGCGTAACTTCGCAGGAGAACTCTCTTCGACATCTTCGAACAAGAGAAGCTGAATACAATATTTGTATCGTTAGTTAAACGGTGTATTTTCTCAAATTTTCGTGGACTAGCATATATTAATTACAAACACAACCGTACGCATTACGGACACTAAGTCAACAGACAGTTTGGTAGTTGCGCACTGTTGGCTATGCAAACACAATCGTGTAACGCGTATCTAAACAACGCGTACGCACAATATAATCGTTAATAGCTAGCAAGTCGATGCTAAACAAGCAGAGAACTAATGAATTCGCTGTAATTCACTGTAATTGACCGATTTGATTGAAAGTTACGGAGAAAATTGATCGACGACTCACCGAGCCCGGTTAGATCACAAAGCGGAAGATGTCATCGGAGAATTTCCCAACCAGTAACTATCGCTCGTACATGGTGTTAGCGTTTAGTTTGTAATCTCGATACTGTTTTCATGGCATTTTGCATTCCAACGTGTCGCATCGCGCGTCGTTTCCTCACCCGTAAATAACCACATACACGGCGCAAATCGAAGCGACGATTATTATCCCGACGTGCACCGGATATACCAGTTCAGTTTACTGAACTGTTAATAGAGCACTGTCGACTATAATACACGGCCTGCGATATGTTGATAACTAGGATGTCTTGGTTGCATCGATTACTACGCCCGTCAATAGAGAAACAGAGACGGGGAGGCAGACCGAGAGAGAGGGAGAGGGCTTAAAAGGTGAACCCTATAACGACTGTCGTAATTCAACAGAAATAAACTCCATTTCACAGCCGCGGATCGATCACGCTGCCGCCACTAGCTTTAACCCTTATACGCACCATTTTTTTTTTACTTTTTGGAAATAATAGTATGAGGATAAGTTTTAGAAAATTCTTCCGGATATCGAAAAGAACTGAATGCACTTTCTAAAGCCATAACCACCGGATGTATATTGATATTTACATTAAATACTGACTGCTGTTACTTTTTTCTCAGTTTTACTTGATTGGTACTAAATTGCTTGACTAAATTATCTTATTAGTTTCACTTTACTATTAATTTTAGGTTACTACTTTTACTGTCATGAGTCTGAAGGCTCTTCCTCGGACTTCATCTTCAATCTATTCTACATCTCAGAAAATAATTAAACGAAAAGTACTTTTTATATGAAAATTGCGATTATTTATTTAAGAAGGTAGATATAATACTGCAGGGATTTGAACATATTCTTTAAACATGATTTGAAAGCGTGCTTACCATATGTGGATGTAGAAACCACCACCGACGTAACAGTAGAACCTGCTAAAACACATGGGTGTACACAGTCATCTACAACGTGGCAATAAATAACTGGGTTATATCGCATCAGCAAATTGAATCGATACAAGACAGCAACTAAGCAAGTATTATCCGTTCGATAATTATATTTGTCTTGGGCGAGTCAATGATTTATAAAGTAATTATTGTCGGGCACTGCGTTCACCATCAGAAAGAGAATTCATCTTAACGGAACAATTTAATTCGTCGAATACATAATCGCTCTGATTGAGAGAACACTGCAACATTTTATTCCAACTATATTGCCATTAACTCGATTAAAAGAGCAATCAATTGTAACGCTCTCTACCACTGAACGATCGATTTAAGGGACGCTTAAAATAACATTCGCGTAATGAGCTACAAATGAAAAACATAACACTTGGTGTTTTATTTTTCATCAAGTAATTTCACTTTCAAACTGAATAACAGATGTTTCATCTAATTTAACAATTCTTACAGCCAATAATAGGGTAAATGAACTACTTTTTGTTGATGTCATTTTTTGATTATTTTATTTAGAATGCTCTTTCTCGACCAAAAAGTTACAAGTTGTAGATGCATTTTCTCCCTATAAGATTATGGGGTCAAGTTTGTTCAAAAATTAATGCAGCTTGGGAAAAATATTTTTTTGTGGTGGTGTGCCATTTGCAGCGAAAGGGGTTCTTAATATGGTACACCTTGAGCCCCTAATATGACACCTGGTGCCATATTCGGCATCCACGCCAAGAATGTCAATAACTATACCCATATTAGGGAACCCTTGGTAGTGCCATATTGGCAACTCCACGAGGACTGATAATACTAGCTACTGACAAAGAGAAAATGAATTTCAACCCAAACCAACAGTTGGAAAACACTAATATAAATAAACTGAAACTACAGATATGTTCAAACATGTCAAAATCACTTACCTTCCTCGAAAAAGAATTTTCACGAATGTTCGGGATTCAAATCGAGAAGTTTACCGGTCGATTGAGACCCACTGGGTTTTTCTATCTCCTTCAAGACGCGCGAAGAACACACGCCGTGTGTTGGTATTTTCGACGCCGCGTTCTCAACGGCACGCCGCGCCGCGCCGTCGTGACCCGTAAACTACCTCGATTTGAATCCCGAAACAATCGACTCTGCGATCGATCCGCCAATCGCGTACCACCGCGTTCGCCGAATTGGTGTCTATTCGGGAACCCCCTCGGCGAAGCGGATTCACTCTCTTTTCATCGCGCTCAGAGTAAACATAGTCACTTCCAAATTATTGTAAAACTAGCTTTCTTGGCACTTACGCTATTTAGTGCCGTGCGCGCTCAAATTCTCAAATATCACAGTAATAAAGCAACGTGCGTCATTGATCTCAATCACGTCGTTCGCGGAGAATTTTATTTCATCCTCTGTTCCGCGACCGTTACCTTTCCTCGCGCGTCCAAATCTGGGCGATCCCGGCACTCAGGCTTTCCGACCGTCGGTCGTAGTCGAAACAACGAACATGTCGGTTTTGCTTCTGCGTTGGTCACATTTTACGGTAAATTGAACGCGTGTGATCGATGCAAGATATATATTTTATCTTCCGTCGATTTGGACAGAACGTCAATTTTTATGTACTCGGCCGACCCCGAGAGGACCGGTGTTGCATTGGTGAAAATGTCGAGTCCCTGCCTGCAGACATATGGTTATCTGAGCGTGTTATCGATGATAAGAGCAATCGATACACATTGCTCTCGCCGCATTTATTTTGCCCGGGATCATTTGTTCGAGATCTCGGTGCTCTCTGTAGATGTTCCTAGCATCGTCGCATCGTTAGTTCGAATGCGTTCCGCGGAAAACTTGGATTCAAATCCCAAGAAGTGAAAATTTGTTTACATCCGGAACTGAAAATTGCTCTGTTCAACTTCATTTGCTAGGATAATTACTTTCAACTAGGATAATTACTTGCTGCCGAGGAACAATAAACGAGTACAATTCTGTAAGATTCTACGGTGAAGTAATTTATACTCGGATCTTATTTATATGTAACACAAAAAACTTAAATTATCTTCCATTGAATTGTTATTGTTACATTCAACTTCCGAAATAATTTTTAACTATATTTCCAATTTGTTAATTAGAATTCTCGTCGCTCTGAACCAATATTGTTTTCAATGAAGTTCAGTTGGCAATTTATTTGTTACACATATCTATAATTGATAATACAGTTGTATTCGCACAAATTACATCGATACATGTGATTACCTGTTGATTTCAGACTTTCCAATTTGTGCGATTGAACTTCACACGCTGAAGCTCCAATGTACTAATCAAGATAATAGTATTAATAAGAAGAGTGAGAATAATTTGTTATTACGGTACACGGGATCATTAAAACCATAACAGGAAACAGAATAAGATGAACAATGCTTATGTCTATAATTTAACGTTTGCGATCATGAGGATAATGATGGTGCAAATAAGTGAGATCGAGGGCGTGTTAATAATGTTGTTATTAAACCTAATCCTACTGAATATCCATTAGAAACAAAATTTTAGTGCTGTTATTTCCCTCGTTACACCATGTTGCCAGCCTAGATATGTGCATTTCTGAAAGATCAATTATATTTTGTGTAAAATAACACTAAAAATTTATTTAGATATCCGCAGTTTTAATTATTGCATTGAATTAACTGCTCAAGAAAATATACTTCTTACAATTAGATTGTTCAACCAACTCTCTCGTGTTGGTCCTTATCCACTCTAACTCAAAGAATAACGTCATTCGTACAATAAAAAATGATTTTTCCCGACTAACACTCGCTATCAGTATTTTCACAGCGTGTCCTTGAGTGGCGAAGATAATCGCATCGATTCTGATCTTGGTGAAAATGAACGCCTGTGCACGTTCATCCGCTTGCGCAAAATTAGGGCGTGTGTAATCGTTGTTCGAAGATGAAATTTTCAAGGAAAATTAACTGCGACTGCTGTCTACACTTGTCGAGGACACGCAAGACGGAATTTGGGTAACATTATCACCGGAAGTGGCCTCCATCGTGTCGAAGTCCTTGCTTCGTTATTATCAATTAGGTCGCGCACGGAGCTAGAATGCGTATCGTTTGCCACGACGTGTTTTCCTTCCATCGGTAGTAGTTTGAAATATAGGACAATATTTGTATAATAAACATGATTATTTGATTGCCACAGTCGAGATTTGTTTGATACACGCTATGCAAAGTTCCATTAAATGCTCACTAACGGACCGCAAATTCGTGCGATATTTTCCGCAAAATTTACACGAACTAAAATTTTATTGATTTTTATAAAATGTTCGAAGGTTTTCCTAAATTTTCTATATTGCTCATCGCGCGTGTTAGCAGTACCGGCGCGAAGAGAAAAAGTGTATTCAACCGTTCTTCTAGCTCGTTTTTCGTCAAGGAAAGCAGCTTCGAGATTTCACGCCGGTTCAGCTATCGTTAAAGCGCGGAATGAGTCGAGATATCGTTGCTAGTGCGGCGTATGAACATCGCGAATCAGCAGTACGGTGGAATTCGACGATTCCGTCGCAGTGACGTCATTTACTTCTTTGAAATCGTCGTTAGGTCCGTACCAGATGGATGAGATGTGCACTGTGGACTCGTTGCTTCAAGTTATTTTCTAAACGCTGGGCGGCGTTCGTTCTCTTTTCGGTTCTAGAAAGAGCAATTATTATTTCGCTTTCAAACATTTCTATGTGTATCCAGATACAGTAAAATATTGCCTCTTAAAAACTTGTAGTTCCATTTTCTATTCAAATTTGTATTTATTATAGCAATATATTTGGAATTTGACTGGTACGTTTTGTTTGTTTCAAAGATATACACACATATTTCATGGTCTAATCTTTTAAGCGGAAATGTATGATTGTCACAGATAACCAAGCGTCGCATGTCTATTCAATTTTCCGATAATTTCCGACGGTATAATTAATTTCATGCTGAAAGTAACACGCTGGATGCAGAATACAGTATTTGTATCAGTGGAAAGTCAAATTTTCAAAAATTGAAAATCTAAAATAAAAATACTCTTGGATTCTTCTAACGCCTTCTCAGTTCTGTATTTGAACGTTTACGCCATAAACGGATAAAATCCGAGTAATAAATTACAATCGCTTTCCCGCGGGCACGTGTTTCATTGATCCGTTTCATTCACGATCCGCGGATTCGCCGATTCTATCGGCTCGAAAATAAATTTGTACGTCGGCTCGTACCCATTGTTGCCTGTGAAATTGCATCTAATATATCACGCGCTATCATCGACATTCGCGTATCACACGTGGCATCGGCCGGGCAGCAATCAGCCGAGAGATAAAAAAGTACAACGATTGTCGCAAGTTACGTAGCTAAAAGACATCCACTCTCGATAGAGATAAAGCCAAGGCACTCGCGAATAATGGACAAGCGTTTGTTCCATTGCTCCGCGAACAACCGGCGTTTTTGTTCGGGGCGCAATTAAGATCGGCAATTAATCTTGCACTTATCTCAACGTGGAACTTGCTTTCTTGCGTATCTGTTAGGAGGGGGCACAATTCATCCGACGTTTCCTCATTCTGCATGAAAGCCGGCGAAACTGCGAACTTCGCGGATAATTTATGGTCCACTGATTATTGTATGGAAATGCGAGGAGAGTCATTTGTACGCGTACAACGTCGTTCATTTGTTCGCTAACGCAAAAGACACACATTTGTTTAACGCTTGATGAGCCTCCGCAATGGAAAGTCGTATTCGAAACACGTACTATTCATCCGCGGATCTTCGAATTTCAATCAATTTTCCTCGCAGATTTTAATACTTTTTTCCACTACTCAGTTTACAATTGAGGCGATTCAAACTACTTTCATGTTCATAATTTATAATTTATACGGTTCGAAGGAAATTGATACAGTAAAGTGTTGATATAAGGAAACGGGAGCTTTAGGATCTAAGAAAATTGTCTAGTTGTAAAATATTTTATAAATTTTTTAAAATATATTACAAAATGAAAAATTTTTAATCGTGTATAATATAAGATCATAAATGTAAATTTTCGGCGCGTAATTTTCAGGTGTACAGGAACGGCACAAGTCAATATTTTCCCGCGCCACGACAGTATCTAACCATATACATATGTAGTGTCTATTGTTTGCTGTTGCTGCGTTCCTTTTAGCTGTTCGGCTGATCTTAGCTTGTTCGTTGGTTGATCTAACCTTTCGGTGAACGTTGGTACGGGAACAAAAACCGGCGCGATGTTTACTTTCCCACGGGGTCCTCGATACGCGCTTCTCTTTGCGGGATAAACAACAGGTTAAACGTCGCCGGGGCCCTGGTTTATAGGTAGTTAACGATCTAGCGAATTGCTCTTAAAATCAGTCAAGTTAGGGTATAAACAAGGCAATCTTCAGAAATTGGTGATCTGGAACGCTGCCAATTTCGCAGTCTAACGTCGAAGCATCTGATGCGGTCGGGACATTCCGAGCGTTTTCCCTTCCCTCTAACCCCCTCTTCTCCTTAAAACTTTACGGAGTTGCTTTGATTTACAATTACCGATTGCGGGGCTAATTCTTGCTTTTCGCGGTTTCGGCTGATCACGTCGACCCCCCGGGTCTTCCATTGAACTCCGGCACCGAAACGGAATCCGCAATCTCGTGGATTACATCTGGAACTTTGATGCATTCTGAGTATCGATCCCTCGAAGCCTGCTCCGAGATCCTCTGCTACGCGCAACGCCCTTGTACATATTTATTATTCCTGCATTCTGCCTTCGTTAGCTCCATTTTCCAATATTTTGTAAACACAGGTCTACAATCTATAGTCTGTATGCAAAATAAAAATTATCTGCATTCATTGGAAAAAATAGGAGTCCGAGTTTATGGTTGATCGTCAATGGATATTTCCAACATTTTCTTGGAAAGCATTTCACAATGTATTCTACTGTAATTATGCATTATGACGTACCATTAATTTCACTTTGATTTCAACAAAATAATATCGGAGAAGTGCACTGTTGTAGGTACAGCTATCGAATGAATGAAACATGATAATTAATCAAAGCGGATAATGGTATTCCTTAATGATACGAGGAACCTTCTGAAGTCTTGTTTTACATTTTGCATACGGATTTTATCGAAGCTTCGCGAAATAATGTTTTCTGTCTACGTTAATGGAGAAACCTGGTCTTGCACTATATACGCAGACAGTTTCAGCTCGAATGATTCTAATACAGAAATTAAATAGATTTTAATCAGTTGTCGGTGGATTTATTTGAAATACACGGTAAATATTGACAAAAGGGGACCCAGCTCCGATTACGTCGCCCTTGAAATATGTTCTCAAGGTCAACATTCTGAACGAAGGCCACTGCCGCTGGCTCTCCTTTTGTCAATATTTACCGAATATATAAACAGGAAAACTGAAATATCATAGTAAATAAAATGCAGTAGAAGGAAAGTGTGTCCACTATATGTACACGAGAATGAAGAATAACAGATTCTACGGGTATAATTTTATAATAATGCAACAAAATTATAGTCGTTGGAAAGATTGCATTATTTCTTAACACTCTTCCAAGAAATCCATTTCTTTGCAGACGTTAAATGTCCACGGTGTGAACATGTTAACAATGTGTCGCAGTACATTAAACGCAAATTCACATATCGTTGACGCTTCCCGCGAAAACGAGATCTTATCGGTTTGTGACCGCGTTACTCGCACAGTTGTTCGTGGTGTAATCGTAATATACTTGTTAGGAAAAACTGCAAAATGTAACCTTAATTTTTCTTGCAACGACACGTGTTCAAAATATTAAGACACGAAAAGAAATACAAAACAGATGAAGTTGTCGCAATAAAAATATTGTCGAAATTATAATTTGCACACAGTATACTTTATACTTTGTACCAATAGGATTACTATTATATGATGAGGTGAATTATCGATAGCGTAAACACGAAAATGGAAAGACCTTCACAAAAGCGTCGCTTGGACGCGAGAGAAAATATCAAAACTGATAATCTATTTTTAACTCGAAAAAGGACATCGCGAGAGGCTGCAGCAGCTCGACGATTTTCGCCTGTGTTTCGAAAAAAGAGCCTTAATTGCGAGAAAAGAGCCGACGGGTCGAAATTTCGTGGCACGCAATCATGCTTGCGACGAATCATACTAGTTAGGAACGCGGGCAAAAAACAACCGCCGAGGGTATTGCGAAAATTAGCCGGTTGAAGTGTCCACGTTCCTTTGTTCCCGATCTGTTCGTAATACGGTTGAACTCGTGAGAAAGAACGGAAAACCGGAAGGGCCTGGAACAACGGCTTGCTGACGCCTATGCTGGCTGGTTTCCTTTGAATAGGCATCCAGCCAGCTCGCAACCGGCCACTCGATTGTGAAACACACGTGCTCTCGGTTATTGAGGAAACGCGTGTGTATAAAGTCGAGCACGCGTTTTGTCGCCGAGCCGCGCACCGCGTGTTGCGTTCGATCGCGAATCAAAAAAGAAAAAGGAAAAGGAAAAGGAAATTGGAGCCGCGGAAAAAGGGAAGGTCTACGGGCCGCACCTGTCATTCTATTTTTCTTCTGGGAACGAGCTGCGAGGATTTTATTTTAAATCTTGCCCCTCAACAAGTTTTTCACGAGCGATTTATTGCGTCGCGAGAGAGGATGTTACTCGTAAGGAAACGCTCGAGCGATATCTTTATCGCGACATGATCGTCGCTCGTTTTCAATCGACCTGGTTCAATTTAATCTTCTAAACTAGTCGTTTTCAATGGTATAACAGCCATTCTCTTCAGGAAGTGTTCAAATATCGCTACAACGAGGTATTCCCAACTTTTTCCAACACCACCTTACTAGTCGGTAACGCATTTAATTATAATGATTAAAGCAGAACTAAGTTATCGTTGAAGAATGATTACACTGTGTGTGCGGGTTAGATTAAGACTTGTCTCCCCACTCTACTCTATTCCCCTGCGCTTACGCCACGGCTCTGTCACGTGACTAGGCAGGGAGAAGGATCACTGACATCGGGATTCAATATTTGCAAATATATTGCGCACGTGACTCTGGTTTCTCTCGCTCCGCCTTGGAAATTTCTACGTTTATGATGAATCTCTGGAGTGTACGAGAACATCATGCATATTATAGTAAACGCGATGGTGACATCTTTCGTTTGATATCGGAGCAGATCGATACGAATCGCAATTTCATTCAACAAGGTCTTGAAAGTCGGTTTTAAATTAAATCGTGATCAAAATTTCAATGTATGGGTCGAAGATTTAACTACCTTCGGATATTTTCTCGATGAAAATTATTGTTTGTTCATTGTCAAATTCTGCGACACAGCTCTAGATGGTCTGAGGTAGTTTCTGTTGTACTTTGTTGCTAATTAAATGTTCTTTGATGTCGCGCACCCACTGAAGCGTCAAGGGCTGCTGTTAAAGAAGTTAATTGGACAACGATACAAGAACAAGCCAAAACTTACGTTGTGTATCGGTGCAGGAAGCGGAAGGCGGGCGATGGTATACATTTACGTACACGTTACATTCTGTATGCGTTAGGTTTCCCTCAAGATCGATTCACGGTTTCAATAAAACAACGGAGCGGACACTGTTTTATAACGTAAATAGAATGTCTATGTCCGCGTACGTTTCTGCCACTGTTTTTCACTATGTTTTTCGATTTTCTATTCTTGTACGAGTCTTCACTACGATCTCCATTAAAAATATGTACATGAAAATCACTAGACGATGTAAGAAATATTTTATTTTATTGAAACTGAGACACTATTCATTCTAGGAATACTTAATTCGGAACTTCATTGATTAAACAAGTCTTGTGACTGACACTCTATTATTCTTTTCGTCTATATATTTGCGCTAAATATTGACGGCGATCCGCCATCGTCCGCGCGATCCATCAATCTTACAATTCTCCATCGATTTGCGTGACAGGGACATGCAAAGCAAATAATACTATGGCACCGATATAATGTTTCCGAACGTCAACACCAGTGGAAATAATCGCTAATAGTCGGAAAACACATGAATAAATTTTTTACCATCGATTTTTACCATCAATGAAGCTCAATTTGACTTTGTTGTACATTTCCATGGAATGATCCCATTTTGAAATTTCGTAGGAATTCAACCACAAGCTGATCATTTGTTAACGAACTTGCGAATACTTTTAGAACGAGAAAATACATTTTTCATACTAAGTAGACATTTTTACTTTGTGACCCTTTCTGACCCAATCATTCTGTAATGCCACTTCCCACGAATGGAATGCGTAGTCACTAAAAGTGTACATTCCTCGCGCCCCTTCGTGGCCCTCGTTTGTTTTTCTTCGATCTTTTTTCCGTACCTCGGAAATCATTTTTACAGTGGCATCTACGACCACCACTTCTTCAGAGACACATTTATCTTGATTAGCGGGTACAATCTGAAAAACACATGCAACCTTCGAAGCAT
Source organism: Lasioglossum oenotherae (assembly GCA_028455765.1). Classification (NCBI taxonomy): domain Eukaryota; kingdom Metazoa; phylum Arthropoda; class Insecta; order Hymenoptera; family Halictidae; genus Lasioglossum; species Lasioglossum oenotherae. Next base: position 245,133 of record CM052283.1, on the reverse strand, counting down.
ATGGTCCACGCATGATGACGCGACAATCAATTTCGAGCTTGAGTCATCTATTTCTTTGAAAATTATAATTTCATATTTTTAACAAGCACCAATGGTAAATATTCCGTTTTGTCGATCGTAACGAATTAATAGAAATTAGTTTATGTTATTGGCGCACAGGTTCCAGATATATTCCCCGCATGATACAATCTTACCGCTCGGATTGTATCAATTAAATTATACTTGTTACGAGGCTTACCAATTATCCTAGCGATTGCCTGATTAAGCGACATTCCAATTGTCCAAATAGAGATTTATCCAACCTAGCGGCTCCCCAGTTTCGCATTGGGTTCGTCCGCATCGTAACAGCTCCCTGATTTCGCATCAGGTTCGTCTGTGCTATTATACAACCTCCTAGCAGGTCCCCGGTTTCGCATCGGGTTCGTCTGCATTTGACTCCATTCCTAGAGGCTCCCTGACTTCGCGTCAGGTTCGTCCTCGCTGTCTATAATCCTAGCGGCTCCCCAATTTCGCATTGGGTTCGTCCGCGTTCCTTAACTAACAAATTTATATCATATTTCTAGGGTAACAACCCTTCGCCGGCCACTCGTGCTGCTCTCGACACTGGCTCGTAACAATAACATAAACTAATTTCTACGTCAAATGGTATAATGTGCAACTTTGCAAGAATCGTTCAGAATGTCTCGTTACGGTACGGTTGTTCCCGATGAAGTTAATTTCATTCTTTTCTGAAATGTATTCATTACTTCGGGGTATTAGAGCTTTTTTTCCTGGAAGCACAATGGTAGAGGCGGTGGGTAGATTGCATTCTGAGAGTGTCAACTGATCTTTACGGACTTATCGAAACGACTCGGTTCGTTCGGCACGTTCTATCGAACGGCAAAAGAGAGAGAGAGAGAGAGAGTGGGGTGTTCCAACACCCCATTACACGGAGAAAAGGGGCAAAGGAAAAATTGCTCGAGTTCTCAACACGGGTCAAAAGGTCACCATTTCCATGCGAAATTCCCAAGCTCATGTCAATTAGACGAGCTTCCACTAAAACGCTCGTGATTCAGCTACCATAACCCCCAGATTTAATCCTTCTGTGGATTTCCTGCTACAGTTCCATGGATCTCATGGCTAAATAAATTACCCATTTCGTACTTCTCGTTCCACAAACATTTAACTCCAAACGCACCAGCACCGATAGTTTGAAATTAGAAAAAATTTCACTGGACATTGCATTTTCATTTTCAAAAGTCTAGGTAAATTCGATCTTGCACTTTTTATAATTGCAGTCACTACAATTAATACAACAACACCCCAATGATTTTGTTTAAAATTGTATTTGAACAACTTCCGACAAAAAGAATTACATACTACAAAATAAATAAATACACGAACGTTCCAATGTTTTTTAACTGAATAAATTTTCGAATCTTTTCGAATCGGATCCACCAAACCGAACATCCGACTGTATAAAAATAAATACAATCAATTGTATATTGCGGAAGAGAAACTTTTTTTATATCGTAGAATCTACAATCTCGTATTTTGCAGAAAAACCGTGTACAATTTTTTGTTAATGGTATTGTGTTTGGAAACATCGCTCGAACTTTTTTCATTCATTGATTATCACTGCAGATATAAACATCGAAATCGCAGGCGAGTTTCATTCTTACATTTAAAAATGGCGTTATCGATGAATCTGTTTTCATAAATTTACACAGTGAATCATTTTCATGGCACTCTCATTGCATCGGGAAAGCATGACGAAGTATTTCGAGTATAGCTGCATGTTATTAATAGACAGAAAAAAGATATAAGTACATAGTGTGACGAAGAATTTGCCGTTTTATTCGTGCAACGAAGCTATCTGTGGAGATAATCAATTGCTACGAAAATGTTCTCAATATACACCGGGATAATCTTTATCAATAGTCCAGTCAATTAATGCTCATAAGGGGGATGTAGAGGCAAATGGAAGGAACACAATTTTTAACTTTTGGACTTTGTTTGGACTAGTTAGGAGGTAAACATACTAAAAGTCCCTACTCCTAGGAGGTGAGCAAACACTTTTCTACTTTTCTAGAAGTGTGCTGAAATGATCGAAGTTTACATAAATACTCGCAATCTAATCAGTATCAGGCTACACCGACAAGATAGCAATCTTCTACAACATACTTAGCAGACACCTTCGAACAGTTCGTCCAAATATGTCTCCGGAAGTGTGCAGTTGCAGTTGCAGTTGTAGAGAGTGTGGTTCAAGTGCAAATAAGCAACAATGTGTGCACCCAAAATACTTTTACCTTTCGTTAATCTATGTATTACAAAGACACTTCTGGATAACAACAAATTTTATGGAATACATTTGCAAAACTGAATACCGTTCCAGCGGGTCGATTTTATTCTGCATTTTCCGAACAGTTTATTTAAATTTTAATGGTATTCAAATCGAATTCAAATATATTCGGAAAATTCACTCGGTCGGAAAAACGAATAAAACTATTCTCGCAAAATGTATTTATAAATTTTTGAAACCTGAGATTAGCATTTTGCTTCGATGCATATCGACCTGAATAAATATTCTGTACAAATGTGTTTACGTGACAATATATTTGTTTCGAAAAATTTCGCAGTTTTTGGAATTGCAACTAACGCGATGAAAAGGTGTAGTACCTACATATTGTTTTGTGCAGTGCACTTGTCTCCAAGGATGCACGCGTTCTGCGAGAAAGAAACGTGATCAGGTGCATCGGTATCAAAGTTAGATTGTTTTCGATCACATTTTCTATAACGTAGTTTTAGAGTACCGGTGGCGCGGGTAAAACACGGTGACTCGTTTACCGAGCAATTTGTAGTATCAGCACATAGAATATTCATGAAACGGCACGCTCGCATCGATTAAACGGCATTAACGCAAGAATTTAATTGACCCTAGATCACTCGTGAACTTTTCGTTGCGCGACATAGTCACGGTGGAACCGTGATTGTAAATTATCGTCGACGTTTCTTTCATCGGCATTTATGGATGCAGATGAATTGTTTACGATCGAATGTATGCCAAGTTCAGACGTTTGATGAACCAGGTTTATATCCATTGTGATTCTTACTGCTTCGCGTTACAATGAATATTAAGTTAGGAGTATTTTTCCCATTTTTGACAACCTTCATGATAAATTACGAAGTTCGTCGTATCGTAAATTTTATGTGACATTTACGTTGTAACGGCGCTCCTAATCGATAGTGTATTTTTCACATTTTCCACTCGCATGGCAATTTCTAGAACAACAAGTTTAGATTGTCTTACAATTATTCATACACGTCTATAGTTTTAAAAAGTGAGTACAGTCTTCTGTGAACCTGCAACATTTGTCTCATGCATAATTCGTGTTACAACCGTTCGTGTTGCATCAGAATTTCAGATTTGACTATCGAACTTCCCATCACATCGATTCTTGCCGCTGCTGACAGTCAGAAACAGATCAATCTTGGAAGCAAGTAGACATTTAATTGCAGAATTAAGAGAAATGTTAAACGAAACGAATGAAAGTGGTTGTTATAGCACACAGAAACTAGCGTTATTCCAGATCCGCCGTGGCGACGGGTTCGAACAATGCATAGGGAACGAGACATGTATTATTTCAGTAGTTAGACTCTCCGGTTTACGACCACGGGTGTGTAAGCCTGTATTTATGGTTAGCTGCTACTTGGAAAGAAATTATAATTTGTAATCTTATTTGGTCCTTGTTACGGTAACGTTAAAGGCGGCGTCACGCTCGGTCCGCGGGGAACGGTCGTTCGCATACTCTACTCCAGAAAATCGTTGCATCGGGACACGCGATCTCGGCGGGTAATTGCAACACAGCAGGAAACAATGACAGAAGGCGTAACGCGAATAAAAAGGAAGCAGATGGACGGATGCAAGACAATGAACGCCCGATAGCTCGGACCTTGGGAACCTTTCCGCGCCCGACGTCAACTTTCTATCGTCCGACGCTCATATTTTCTATTCTCGGCGTTATTTTTTCTGCCCACCTGTATTTTATGCCTTGTTTCCGTTTCCCTTCCGCTTTTCCCCGTATCGTTATCGTCATCGGCAGCTGCCGCCTCGCCTCGCCTCGGCCACACTCTCCGTAATGGATTTCTGCTTCTTTTCACCGTTCACACTCTCGTTGCGTTCCATTCACAGTCGAACTTTAAACGGCCATTTCTCACCACTTTCTGCCACTTGCGAATGACTTTTGTAGTTTTCGAGAAAACAATTGCAAATCTCCAATTACAGAGATGTCTTCCGCTTTGACAATAACAGTCATGTAGTTCTATATATATGTCGCGTGTGATTACTCTACGAATAATATCTGATTTATTTCAACCGTTTAAATTTTTCTAATCTGTAACTATTTTAAATTTCACTCAACCAATTTCTTAATGAAAGTATCGCAGTCTAATTACAATACTTCGTGATCCGAGTAAACGCCGCACCACTTAAGGGTTAAGAAAGAAAATGATATAGAAACACTTATGTATAATCGTACGCGAAAGTTGACGAGCTACCTCGTCGTTCTCAGTGCACGTAACATGGTAATACCACACCGAGCCCACAAATTTCAGCTTTTTATTACGTTTGCGAGACATATTGGCCAGTTAAAGGCCTCGGAAACGAACGTGCCATTACATGGGGGTCGTTTTAAAGGTTAATCCCGATTCAGCCAATACGTTTCCGCGTGTTTGGTTTCTTTCGCAGCAGCTGTCTCGGAAAGATTAATTTACAGTGGAGCTCTTCAATCCGTCTCCTCCCGCGTTTTCATTTTACCCTCTATCTCCGGGGCGAGGAGTCCTCCGGATTGTTGAAATTTAGCGCCGTTGAAATTTATCGAAGCGAATTTCCTTTCGCCGTTCTTTCCTTTCGTTAACGGCGCCGCGCCGCGCCGCTCAACCCCCGCGAGCAACTAACTGCTCGATTCGTTTCTGAAAGGATTAAATTTCATATCTGCCGAGAGCTTTCTCGGAACCACCATCCCGTTTCGCCTCTATTCCACTGAATTAAATGGATTTTTCAGCCCGCACGGGAAAAGATTCAACGCAACACTACCTTGTCGCCTGTGTTCCCTCATTGTATCCGTGAATCATGGACGTCTTTCTCGAAAAATAAAATCGAACATGGTGCTATAAAAATCAGATTATTTTGATTTATTTGAAGATTTATAATCTTCCTTCTTTGTTAATTTACTAGATACTAGCTAGAGTGATTCACATATTTTTGCAATAAGTAATCCCTTTAATTTACTATACCAATATCGCGCAAGGTATACACGGTCATAAATGCGTAGAAAATTTTTTTACATCTTTCCGATTAAGAGAAAAATTACATAAACCTTGTAGAACAATTTCTAATTTCCTCGCAAACCTTGAAACTTTGATGGAGCTGTTTATTGCTTGTCGATACACTTCGCGAGCACTTGTGATTACGAGAGAACTGGATTAATTGGCAATTAAGACGCGCCTTTGACAGCGGCGAGCGTATTGGTTAAGACGACGGAAAAAAATATATGTGGCAATTCGCGCAAGCATTAGGTTCACGTTTGTAAGTTTTCCCGGAGTTTTCCGCTTGAGTCTTTCAGCGTGCTCGTCAGTTCAACGATTTTATGGCTCGTTTATTACACCCGCCTTCCTTGCCCAATTTTTTTCCGACCCTTTGCGCTACGTCGGCTCCAGCACCTGCATGTTTTACAATCTACGTCCTTGGCTCAGTTTCCGATCCTGAGCTTCTCCCTTATTTATACGTCCAATTCCGCGAAACAACACTCTCGTCGAACAGCTGATTGATTTGCGTCCGAAATTCTGATGGACGATAGAATCTCTGCAACCATTCTTTCAAACAAATTAAACATTTTTGTTCAACAACTGGATTCTACTTCAACTTCTCTATTAAATTTTGTTTTATTCAATTTCGTTAGAAAGCGGATCTTTCTGCACAATAATACCGTCCTTATTGATTAAAAAAGAAGTACCTGTTTCTTCTCGATTTTCAAGACAAAAAACATTTTTCTCCGTTTTTTAACAAACCAACCACCTCTCTATCGTCCCCGAATATTGTTCAGAATTGTTCGTCGAACTTCGTTTCACCAGTCATGAATGAAAACAAACTTTGCCTGACCTCGCGAATCCCCTAACAGTATCAAATTTTCTCGCCGTATAGAAAACAAGCACTTTTCAGACGAAGTTCAGTTTGCGCGGGAATCTTTCAGAAAGTTTTCCCTTTAGAAATTAGACGCCCGCGACATGAAAGTTCGCTTCCGTGCTCGTTTTATTTACTCGTCGGTATTTTTACACGCGAAACACTACAACACTTTGTTCACCGTGAGTGCGGGCTTCGCTCAAACTCGCGAGCGCAATTTTGCTTCTTGAACCGCTCTCCAATCTTTAATCTTTTCGTTATGTATTTTCTTTATAATCGAAGTATTAAGAAATGCTTGAAAAAAGAGAAAGATCTTTATGCAAAATAAAAATCGTCTGCATCAATTCCAAATCATAGAAGCGAAATAAAAATTTCTTTCTTCAATCATTTTAATATATTAATCCGAATTAATCCTTTGATTATTTTAAATTTCGCTAATTGCTCTCACGAATCCATCAAATGCACCATTCAGTATATCAAATGATTTTTCAAATGAAACACTGCGACTTCTGGTAGTCAATGAGATGTTCGAACAACTTTTCATTTTTTCTACCAAATGTCCATAGGATTTTCTTCGAACCTCGGTTCGATGCCATAAACGCGCTTTATTTTCAGTGGTAGAAATTGTTTTCGTCTTTGTCGTAGGCCGTTGCCTTACCGGGAAAATTATGTTCGTAGAAATCCGACTTGTTCGAGGATAAATCGTCTAACTAAGACTAGACGTTACGTAACTTCGGTTTAATTGGTCGTTGATCCTCGTTGAAATACTTTGCCGGCCATAGTAGACGGATGAAATTCTATTGTTTCATCTTCCTGCGAGACGTAAAGGACGCATCGAATAATCCGTTGATCCGTTCGCATTCGTGATATGGTTGTACCTGTAATTTTTAATTAAAACGTCTCATTTCCATTTTCCCATAATCTTTCGGCTAAACAATCGCGTTTGAGACGTTTCAATTCACGTTTTTTTCCACTTAAATTACACAGCGGCGTTACTTGCGCCTGCGTTTTTCATGAAATTACGATCCATTGTCTGCTACGATTAACACTATCTGCGATGATCATTAAGTTTGCAATTGTACGGCTTCGTGTAACTCGAGGATGTCAAATTGTTGAAATGCTTGAAATTTCATTGCACTGAACTTGTGCTTATTGTTAAAACACGCTAAAGTTGATGGTTTATTTTTTGATTTCAGGTGAGTCCTGTGCTATTCTCGAGAGGTGCCACTTCGAAACACGATTAGTCTACAACTGTCCATTGCAAGGTTTACAAGGGTTGCGCATTGAGGGTAAAGTATAGGTTGGTTTTCTTCGATATATATTCAGAAATTGAATACATACCGAACTGAATTTATCGATCTACCGATCGCCTCTACCGCCCCGAATTTTATAAAATAATATCGTGTACCGGTATTGGCTTCTTATTACACGAAACAAACTTGTGGTCGCAGAACAGACGAAACGTTATTGCATTTTAATGAATTCTAAAAATATACATTTTCGGTTGACAATTTCTATTTGAAAAAATATGATATTTTTAAGGTGAACGTTTATCGAGGATGCCATACGTGTTTATTAATTTGTCTAAAGTTAGCAGCCAGAAATGAGTGAAATTTTTAAAGCACTCGATTGAAATAGCTCCAGCCAATATCCTTATTAATAGCGTCGAATAATCGTATTTTCTGCGGTTCATTGTAAGAGTCAACGGAAATGCTAAATATAATATCGACTCTCATATTGTATTCTTATATAATATGTATGTCTATAAGAATTGCATAGTGAGAATCGAAATCGCAAAAAAAGTTGAAATTTGTTGGACCGTGCTATTAAAGACCATCAAAAGATAATTATATAATTCGCTATCTCAGGCCTTATTATCGGTAGATTATTTTTTTCTGAAAATTCGTCCATGTGTAATCATGTTACATGATTTTTCTTATTAGTAGAATTACAGTAATTATATGTATCCAAAGGTAATCTAAAAGAAAAGATCGAAGAGGTTCTCGATTAGCATCGTCTCGATCGTGGAAAATGAGAATAATAATTTTTTTCGGAGAAAATAGTAACTTATTTTTAGAAAACAACGTATAAACGAGCTGTCGAAGTAGAGTCAAGGCAAAGGTGCATTGTGCAGATTGTAATTTGGGAGAAAGAATATTTTCGAAATGCACTTTCGAAAATAGGCCGTGAAAGGGGAATAACCCCTTAAGCGCATCGCGGAAACACCCTTCGGTCCGTTGAACCGTTCGTTCTTATTTGCATCGATGCACAATGACGCATTGTTTTCCGCTTCATCAGGGACGCGAAACGGTCTTTCGCCGCGGCCACATATTTTCCCATGTAAAAAGTAATAACGTACGCAAGGATGCTTTATTACGTCAGGGGTACGTGCGTTGCATATCGCGTAACCGTTTCCATGGTCCCGACGCACCTCACTCGTCCCGCAAAACGCCGCCATTAATTATTCGATGCACTCGCGGCGCACTCTTCGCCTGCATTTTTCGCCGCGAACGATTCTTAACACGTTTACTGCCGAACCTGCGCCGCGCCGCCGCAAACAAACGCATCAATTCAAAGAAATTTAATTAACCCTCGTACGCTCGTCGGAACTAATCGCACGAAACGTCACGGGATAATACTGTACTCTTTTCCGCTTCACACTTCCAGTGAACACGTTACGCGAAAAGCTTCACAAAATGTTCTATATACATGTAGACTCACAAAAAATGTTGTAAACAGTAGCTTTTAGTATTCTCTCTGTAATTTCGATCAATCGTAAGTTTTTCAAGGTTTTCTCATGCAGTAAACCGATTGTTCTTTTCGAAAAGATGCAAGCCAATATTGTCGAATATTAAAAAATTAAGTTTTCAGTGATCCGCAAACATAGTGTTAAAGGTATCGGTATCTTACCGTGATTCACTGTATATTACGAGATACAATTGTTGTATCGAGTTGATCGGACGAAACTGAGTGGAAAAGATGCAACAACTCGTTCGGCTTCCATCTTCGGACCTCATGCTCCATTTTCTTGGCGGGCATATTTAATGGCTGCATACTGGTCTTGTCAAGGGGCGACAAAACTCGGCCGATGCACCGGCTCTTATTCTCCTTAATCATCGTGAGGCAGGTCAGTGCACCTGGCGTAGATTTTACGGCCTTGCACGACACGCGGGGCCATTTACTCACCGCCGCGCCGCGCCGCCGTTTTACGCGCGCAGACCGACGCGACTCGATGCTCCGTGAGCGACCGGATCGATTAATCTCGCAATTAACGCCGGTCGGCATCGTCGATGAGGCGGCGTCGCTCCTCCGCGCTATCGCGGAAATTAATCGACCCGTGGAGCTTCCGTATTGTTTCGTATTGTTCGCCGCGAGCCGGGCTCGCCGCGCGATGTCGCTCTCATAATTGTTCGGATGGCAAATAGACTCGTTTCTCCGGCCGTTGAATTATGCAGAACCGTGTTTATTAACGTGGATAATATTTCATACTCTCGCTCCCCTGTAAATGAGAGTCCTGCATTTTCAAAATTACGACCCCCGATTCTCATGCACGAGCGCCGTTCAATGCGACTGATTTTTCTTTTGCTAAATCGCTGCTCCTCCTTCTTCCATTAAATAAATCATTGCGCGAATTTCCCAGGACCCAAAGTATGCAAAATACTCGAAAAGAAATACTTTTCTAAAATTACTGAAAAGAGCAAGCGGGCGGTTGTGCTATTGATCGTTTCGTACTATACAGAAAGTCCCGGCTTGGTTTATCATGATTGTTACTAATTCATTCGGCGCGACACGAAAGAGGATTAAAATATCAATCGAGATAATGTTCTTTCCGTAACCACGCCAGGTATGGAAATGTCTCTCTAATTTCAACTGCAAACCTATCTTCTATAGCGATATTAAACTGAAGAATTTATGTTGGTGGTCGGTAAATTTCCAGCGGATATGAAGCCGCTACAGAAAGGGCATCAACGTTATTACCTGAAACTGAACGTAGAAAGTATTGACGCTATAAATCGTAATCAGACCGCTGACTTTTATGAAACTTCATTCTACGAAGTTTGTGAATTTTTTTGAACGGAGCTAGTCGACATATCGAAGCCAAATTTTGTGAATTTATTTATCAGTAGACTGCGTTATCAGTAGATTACTGATTTTATGCATTTATGATAAAAATAGGCAAATACAATTGAAAACAGTGGACATCTTAAAAATATTCAAGGACATCAATGTATTAATCTCAACTTAATAGGATGATTAAAAGAAAAATACAATTTTTATTTGGCTCCCGTGTTCTACAATCAATGTGAACATTTTTTATTTTGCATAAAGATCCGCAGTCTATTTATCAGTAACTGAAAAACAGGTGGGAATTTTTGTATGTCTAAACCTTGATGCTTTTAAATACTAGAGTTTTAACCACTGTAGTTTCCTAAAACAAGAAATTAAAAAAAAAATGTTTAGTTTCTAGAATTTGTCCTTTTGGAATTGTATTTTGTGAGCTGATGTGCTAAAGTATAGCGAAAGCGTTTTTGGAGCCATGAAACATGCTCCTGATAGCAGTCGCGCGCCTCTGCCGAAACAGATTTTTCCTCGAACGCGCCGGTCTATCGACGGAAGCACGAGAGGATATTTTCGGTAATGTTGTGTCCGTTCCGATGAGTATAGCTCGCCACTTAATTGGAGGCTCCTCCGGAACTTATTTACGGTGGTGCACCTGTGGCGCGTGGGACGCGAACCATCGATGCTGAAACTTCTATGGAAGAATTAGGATGGAAGAAATTCCCCCGTGGAAGTGACCGAACCTTTTACACGTTCTACCGAACAATATCCGACAAATGGCATTCCACTTCGCACATTTGAATATCGAATTTTGATGTCGCTCCGATTTAATCGATACGCTTTCAGTAGAGAGCATGACTCGTCGGTACGCGGATTAAAGGGATAACTCTAATCTAAACACCGTATTTTTATGTACATATTTTATTTTGTGTTTAGGGTAGGGTCCAAATTGGTTTTATCATATTTTGTTTTAAGCGAGTTTGGGGATAGTGTGGTAACTCTCATCGAAACATCAATGTTAGTACGTCACATTTTCGGTAAAATGTTTCTTCGATTTTTAATCTTGTAAAGTGAACTGAAAAGGAAAAAGAATTTATTTATTTGAAATATTATAGAGTGTCGAGTTACTCGAGAATTTAAGCATAATTAACTCTCTCTCTCTCTCTCTCTCTCTCTCTCTCTCTCTCTCTCTCTCTCTGTGTGTGTGTGTGTGTGTGTGTGTGTGTGTGTGTGGAGATAGGTATAATAAAGAGGCATTTTGCGATAATTGGCAGGAGAATGTTTAACGGCGAACGATCAAACCTCCGTTTAGAAGACACCTACGCGAATGTAGGCGACTGTATCCGAAGTTCCGCCAGTCGCTCTCGACTCCCGTATATCGCTACAGAACGATCATGGTCTTCTTTTTCTTCGTTCTACTCTCCCCTCTCCTTCTTTTTCTTCGCTTTCATCTCAGTCTTGTTCTTCTTAGCTTTCTTCCTCCTGTTCTTCTTCTTCTCTGCCTCATGGAGCTTGGCTGTTGCCCTGCGAACCCTCGGTCATCTTCTTTTTCATCCTTTTGCATTCCCCGAGCCTTGAGAACGTCGAGTCGGGCGCACCTACACTTTTAAACCCGATCTGCTAGATCTCTTGTCCGTAGGAGGTTAACCCGTCTTCCGTAAGGAAGACCCAAGTTTCTCTAATCGTTTGCTCTTTCTACTTGGCCGTCTAACGAGCTTCGCGTGTCGTCGTTCGGATTTTCCTTCGCTTCGCTTCTTTGCCCGCGACGTTCGAGAACTTTTTCGCGGAACCAGCGATTTCGAATTGATGAAATTTTAGGAGGCAAGAAAACTCGACGTTCATTGCTTTTCATTGCGCAAAATGTAGTGAATTAAGTCTTGTAATTTTTATAAGGCAACATGTGCCTGTTAGTTTTATTGCTCGGTACGTCTAGCGTTGATCACGTGACGGCGATCATAGTGTATAAAGGCGACCGTTCTCGAAGAATCTCGCAGGGACGATAATAATTCTGTTCACGTTCCGGCAACTTCGGCGTTCATATTTGCACAAATTGGCCGGATCAAATTGTAAGTTATCGGGTCCATAAACTCTCTGTGTTTATTCAATGACTATAAACGTGTGTTTGCGTTAATCGACCGCAATGCGTTGCCGCAAGGTACCGAGACGATGGTTTATTGCCCGCCGAGGGAAATTTTTCGGAGGTATGGATGCATAAATCGCGGGCCCGCGGTGCAGCGGCGTGCACGACTCACTCCGGTATAAATTGCACCCTCCCGGTGGTTAGCCATCGGAGCTCTAAGACAGCATCGCCATCCACACTCTGCAACCTGTTCTCACAGTACAACATACCTCGCTATACTCTGCTCTTCTACTTGCTACAATCTGGTCACTGGTGACGGACACGCGTATGCAATTCCTACCTGCTTGCAACACTTTTGCACGAACCGGTCTTAACTTTGATAACTAGTAATTGATTAACTTCGCGTCATTTAGTCGCGACACGATTATTTATCCTGCAAGATAATGAATTTTCGTGATGTTCAGAGTGTACCAAATTTTATTATATTTCAATGACGGGGGCTAGGTTTTTAATTATAAATGTTTCTGTGTTGCAATTGAAAACTCGATAGTGTTGTCGGTACATTTTGTATAAGATGTACAATATATACTATTTGTAAAATATTGTTCAATATCACCAGAAAATATTAGCAAGAAATTGTGATCCATTGTTTCGATTGTTTCGAATTATCATACGAAAATTCATTGTTAAGCTTACAATTAGATATACAAATGATACGTAACAAACTACACACATGGCACCTTTGGTCACACATCGAATTTCATTTAATACACATGTGAAGAAGTTACTATCAGTACAATACCCATAATGTTTTACAATGTTACAGATGTAAGAGTGCGAAAAATATAATGGTACCTATTCATTATTTGGCTACTTTTCTCTAACACAACCGAGCATTAAAAGTGAGTGATATATACCTATTGCCTTTTAAAAATTGAAGAAGATTGAATTTATGCTTGATTGCGATGTATGCTTGTATGAAGAAATTTACTCATTGATTTCCCACACAGGTATCCTTATAATCAATGGTAAAATAGATGATCCGAGATTAGCGGTGTTTCTTCCGAATTTTTGCTAAAAGATACCTTTTAACGTTTTATGTAAAAATTAATTAGACTGCGACGATGCACGAAAGGAAAATTATTGGATAATAATGAACGGTAACTGGTGGTACCAGTGATAGGGGAGTCATTCTACATTAAAAAGAAAGTTAAGTTAAAGCAGGTTTACATAAAATCGCTGTAGAAATAGTGTTAATAACACGTCGGTTCCAATTTGAACATTTTTCGACTGACCAGGAGGGCTCTGTCGCACGGTTCGCATATTGTACATAGGGAATGCATGATTCGCGGCACGAATCGGGTACGTGATCATTGAAGGGACGCGTGTAACCCCCTAATTCCTCCTGGCGGGGTTACGCGTAGCCCGTGTAACGACCCGGGTACGGGCATAGCCATCCGGATTGCATCGGACGGTCTTAATCTTTTAGACGGGAAATATTTATAGAGACCCACGGACGAAAGGATTTACATTTACGTGTCGCGGTATACACGGGCCTCAACTGTTGCCACCCTCGCGTAAATATTACCATTCCTCTTTGTCTCTCGCGACGGTCCTGGTTATCCGTTTTCACACTGCCCGCTATCCGCTGCCATTTAATATTTACAATTCCTCGAATATGTAAATCACCGTAGGCCGACATCAAAGCGGGGACGGCCGTGTCTGCGTGCGGCTTGTCTACGTATAAATTCTATATTTAGTGAGTCACAGTTACAGATACGTGGGTTCTATCGTTCTGCTTCGGGAACCAGTTTCTACCTCGCGGCGTAACCGCGTTCAGAGAAAGAGAGAAAGAGAGAGAGAGAGAGAGAGAGAGAGAGAGAG